>CM031239.1:1000142837-1000603410 GCA_018340775.1 Taxus wallichiana var. yunnanensis
TATGCGTGTATGCAGAAAATGCAGTCCCTTGTCCCTTGAGTGAGTGCTAGATGGATGCTTGATGCTCTTAGAATGCCTTTGGATGCAACCTTAAGTGGTGATAGTAGATGTTTATACCTTGGTATTTTATTATGGTCACATGACTTTATATTTATATGATTCCCTTAGTTGAATTTCGTAATTGAAAACTAGAAGGCTAACCCATAAGAAAACAAGATTCCCAAAAGATGAAAGAGGCCCAAAAGAGGTGAGTAAAATATAAATAGGTTAGGGGCATCCATAGGGGACAAGGGCACCTAGGCGTCGATGTCCAAAGTCAAGAAAGATAAAGCAATGAATATCAGACTAGATTGTTGGGTGTGCAAGACCAAAGAGGAAACTAGAAAGACATAAAAGAGGCCAAAGATAAATGTCAATTACTAGTTTTCTTGCTTAGGAATCATATGAATAGTGGTATATGATTAGGACTTAGAAATGTACCCAAGTGCATGATTTAGTGTCTACAATTTTCAAGAAGATAGTTATGGATTAAGAACTCTCTAAAACTACCAAATTTGTGATTTCTAATGTTATGTTTCAAATTCAAGTTGAATTGGAAAAGTTTTCTTGGAGGTGCACCTAAATACCATCTTCAACCAATAGGGTGATGCCCAATGTGATGTTATTTAGGCTCCACTTTCTTCCCCTGGCTATCACTCATCTTCAATAGGTTGTGGAGCAAGCTATCATGGACACCGTCACTCAATAATTTGGTGAAGGTTTGTCTCTCGCTCACACCAACCCTTCCCAGATGACATTGTCATGGTTGTCACTACTACATACTCTCATTATTAGGGAACCCTTTTGCACCACTACCCCTATATGTAATATATATACGGATGGAAAATTTGTAAATAAAAATTACTCCTTATATGATCACATGTGTTATATACCATGTTACCAAGATGACTTGACATGGCCATTTTATATTTAGAGATCTCAAAAAATGTAGTTTTTGGATCACCAAGCCTCTATCGTTATGTGAAATTTTAAGAATGTCTAAAAGTAGTTACAACCATTACATTTAGTATTCCTCTTATTGGACAACCTCCAAAACTACTTATGGAAAAAAATTTAAAAAAAAATAGGGATTTCTTATGTGTTAAATTCTCAAGGGAGAAAAGGATTTCACATAGTATCTTAGGATTTTTAATAGAACTTAGGAAGATGGAGGACTTCACCACATTGCCATCAAGCTTCAATTTCATTAGCTAAGTGTTAGGTATATCATCAAAGGTCTTGAATGATATGAAGCATGGAAAATCATATTAAGAAATTTCATCTCATGGATCTCCTCTTGTTAGGTAGGCTTGGAATGGCCTTGGGATTCGTGGTCTCCTCATAACCCCTATGCTAGTTAAAATTTAGTGGAACATTTTTTGCTAACATCATCTACAAATATTGATGTTTTCTTAAAACCATCCTTCTCAAGATTGGAGATACATTCAAGAATAATGTATCCCTCAACTCTTAATCTCTTAAGTTCTCTTATTCCTATCTTTCATAATGTATATGTTTTTTCTATTGTTCCCTAGATTAAGAGTCTTAGGATTTCAAAAATGGAACTATCACTATTTGTGACTTCTTCTACAAAGTGTCCCACAAATAGTTTCTATTGAATATTCTTAGGGAAATTTTTAAACCTTTAAAATTTGGAAATTGAGCTTATTTATAAGATTCAAAATGCCATATATGATTAATGCCTACCACAAAACAAGGATTTCCTCCATAGTTCCATGTTGGAGAGAATGAAATTGACCAATGAAAATGTCCCTTTTTCCCAAAGACAAAACCTAGCTTAGTCATGAGCTTCTCCCTCCCCACCATATACATATAGATATCCTTAACCTACACTAACAATTGAGATTTATGGATTCTAATTGGGTCATGCACTTTGCATATATTTAGAAAAACATCATCGAGTCTAAAAAAATCATTTTTTTGTGCATTAGTTACAAATATCTTGGTGATAGTATGAAGTGTATGGGGGTTTCAATTCCGATTTTCTTTATCTATCACCATGTTGAGTCAATCAAGAACTTATTTTAAATTTTCCCTCATGATCATTCTACATGGAAGTGGATTCATACCCAATTCTAATCCTTCCAAAATTCTTCACCTTGAAAATAGTCTTATTAAGGGACTCAATGATGTTGTCTAGAAAATACAACTAAATTTGGTTTTTTTTTTTGAACTCGATATTATTTTTCACCTTCCGAAAGATAGAAACAATGTTATTTTCAATAAGTTTGTTATGGATTAAGAACTCTCTATAGCTAACAATTTTTGTGATTTCTAATGTTATGTTTCAAATTCAAGATGAAGTTGAAAAGGATTGCTTGGAGGTGTACCTAAAAAACCTCCTCAATCAGTAGGCAATGTCCTATGTTTTTATCCGGGTTCCACTTGATTCCCCTAACTACCACTCGTCCTCAAAGGTCGTGGAATGGGCTATCATGGACATCGTTGTTCATGAAGTTGGAAAAGGTTTTTTTTTTTTTGCTTATGCCAACACTTTCCTAACAGAGATTGCCACGGTGGAGTGTTCAAAAAAATTGGCAATGGTGAGTAAGGCCCTTAGGCACTACCCTCTCAAAACTTGAGATTCCCTACCTAGGCGCACTCGCCATCTCACCAACTAGCAAGGCTCAGAAAGAAGAAAATAATGCTAATGACAATTGAAAATCCAAATTGATGCGCAATAAATCCAACTAGCGACATCGAGATAGGTTGGCAACCCTTATAACTCTCTTCCTCCACCTTCGTTGGTTGTCATATTTGGCTTTATTACTTATGCTTTGTGCGTTGATGTTTGAGTTGTTAGGCTTTTCTTCTATAAAAATTTTGATCGAAAAGATTTTATTAATTGTATGTAATAATTATCAACATTAATATACGATTATTTAAGTTGGAGACTTGTATAGCCCAATTTGTTTAGATTCTTGTTGAGTTTTTCTATATAATTAATATATTATTATGTAATGTTAATAAAGATGTCTTTTCAATCTAGATAGAAGTTACAATCTATTTAAATAAGTGTTCGAAGATAATCAAAAACTCTTTTTAATAAAGAAATACTTAACTTTATTTATCAATTGAAAAATACAAATATTCAAATACACACACATATATTAATATTATATATTTTGGTTATTACCAAACCAATACAAGAAAAGAGGATGGCCCCGAGATTGTCCTTTGTTTTTATTCCTTTTCCATCGCAATATGCTGGGTACTAGATCATCACATCAAGCTAATAGAAAGAAGATGGATAAACCAGAGTAATCCATTCTCTTCTATTGCCTTATAAATCAGGGTATAATTGATGATCAGGAAACACTGATTAAAAATCTGCTACACATTTTTCCAAAACTTATTTCTTCAACGATAAGAAATCAGCTTGTTGCCCTGCAATACTATACCTCAATCAAATTTGAAGTGCCATTATCTCTCAAATAACCCCACTTTCAAAAGCTTAAGAGAATGAGCAGAAGCATTAAAGCCACATAAAGAGGTGCAGCATTTACATGAGTCCGCAAAGATGCCCCACTTCTTCGATGCCCACTCGTTCCTCCAAATGGTGGTGGTGGTGGCGACTTCTTCTTCTTTTTCTTCATCATTATGCCGGTACGCTGAGAAGAAAAGAACATGGAGGAAACATCTGAGACTTCAGTTACTTGGCTGCTGTTACTGGGTTTATTGATCAATATTCCTACTTCTGTACTGCTGGTATTATTGTTCATGGATTGATGGGTCACTGAAGAGGCAAACATAATCTGCAGAAAAATAAACAGCAATATGAATCTACAAGTATTTTTCATGCTTAATAAAACATCGACTTCCTTGGGGTTTCCTATATTTCACAGCTTGCTTGGGTGAGTGGTATATAATGAACTCTCTTTAATAAAGCTAATTGCTTCACCGCGTTGATAACGAACCCTAATTTACATAAAGTTAAATTGCTTGCTCACTACGCATTCAGTGATGGCTAATCACTTCTTTTTCTCTTTTCATGGAGATGAAACTGTTGGAATATACCTGAACAAGGAGAAATAAAGAGAAGGCGGATTGCATATTATGGAAATAGTGTGTTTGACATTATATTATGAATGAAGTAATTACAAAGTGGTTAATATAGTTACAACCCATTACAACCATCTTTTAGTTAAATAACTAATGACCTTCTTATTAATAAACCTTACATTCTAATAGAGACCCCATATTTTAACAGTTAACTGTAAAAGAACATTAGTTCATCATGTTTTTAAATTGTAGAGTTGTGTTAGGTGTAGGAAGAGCCACTCTCTCAGTCAATTTTTAGAGATTGGCGGTTGCTTACAAATGGATATTGTAAGAGTTACAACCTCGTCATTTCAATCATTTAAGTAGAGAATTGTGCGGGAAATATACGTGGATGATTTTATTTAACACTCATAAACTTAGTGGGATTCATGTTCTCTTTCTCAGTGCTGGATAAGAATTATCCTCAGTGCTGAATATAGAATCTAGTGACAGTCTTGGAACTAATTCTAGAACTTTAAAATCTTGATTGGATGGAAGGCATGGTAGCTTGTTGGAAATAATTTTAAGATGCCGGGATCAAGTCTCAGCTGCCATAAATCATTTAAAAAGAGAAGCTTTGAATTTGAGCTCCAGTAACATAGCATAAAAGCTTTAAACAAACATGGTATGAAATATATTCGAAGTGGAAAGATCATGCAAAATATCCGCCCTTGTATTTATTGACCAGATAAAAACGAAAGCTTGAGAGAAGCTATTACTCTTACTATTAGAGGCGTAGATTCCATTTCTTTTGATCTCTCCCATTTACAAATAGCAAGCTGCTGTTGAAATTTGTTGTTCCCTCCTTTCAAAACAGCTTCGTGTTTTATAGAATGAAGACACGGGATCATTGTCATTAAGACAATGTTACAGTCCTCCAAGGTTCGAGGTAAGAGTTTTGATTTAACACATCTGTTAATAAATTTTCGAAAAGAAGATCATTTTTTAAAAACTCCACCATTACTATCCTCATTTTGTTATGGCTAAACATCACCTATTTTGTTAAAAATGTTTGCAACGTAGTGGTAGGGTGAGTGAGTTGTATGCCATAGGTCAAGGGTTCAAGTTTTGTTGTCTTTTGTAAATTAGTTTACAAAAACATACATGATGTTGAGGTTATACCTCCTCATTTACCCTTCCCAATTAGAATTTATTTTCCTTTCACCACATATTAAGTTGTAGCTCAATAATTTGTCTGTTTTGGGTAATGTTGAAGCCAAGGTGTTTGGCAGGGAAAGTCTTAAGTTGTAGGTAAGTTTTAAAATCAACTAAAGTCAATATAAATTTTTCTAGAGAGTTTTTAACACATTGTACAAGCTATAAGTGCAGTTGGTAGATGGGCGCAATCCTAATCGATAAGTTGCAAGTTCAAATCTTGTACCTTAACTCATCGATAACTTATCGACAACTTACGACCAACAGTTTGAGGTGTCTTATTTCATTGGTTATCCTTTCTCCTTTGCCTCAACAGGGCTAACTAAGGTTATCTAGCCTTGTCGCTCCAATGGCAACATTTTCTCTTGGTCTCTGTGGCAAGGTGTTTTAGTAGAAGCAATATCTTTGACCTGGTCTTGCCCAAATGGTTGGCCTAGCAACCACATTCTTGCTACAAAGTTATTTCTTCCTACGCTTTGATGGGGTTGACTAGGGTTTCCTTTTATGTCTATAAGCTTAATGGCCTCTCTCTCGGTGACCTTTGTTGATGTCCTTACTCAAACCCTTTGGCTCTGCAAGGATCTTTCTAAGAGGTTAGGACTTGAATCCTAATCTAAGGGAAGAGATTGTATGGAGGTCTCATAATCATTTTTCTTTGGCAAGGGATATAATAAGGTTAGTGGTTTGGGATCCTTTTCTCCCTTCATCTCTTTTGGGCTATATAGTAGTTTCAAATTGTTTCATTCATAATGGTGGTGTTTCCACACCTTCTCTTCTACTTGGGCTTCCTTCTTCTTCTAAGGACTCGCCACATGTTAGGATCTATTATCATAGGAAATTAAAGGGTATTGGTGTCTAACTCCACAATTTGCTTCTTTAGATAGAAAGGTAACAAGGTTAGTAGTTCAAGCTCCTCTTTCCCCTTCATCTCTTCCAGTGTATTCGGTAGTGTTAGATCTAGAGTTTATGGATTTTATGTTTCCACATTCCTTATTCTTACTAAGGCTTCTCTCTTATCCTATAAAACTTTCATCGCATATTAAGATGGTGCATGTACGCACCCAAATTTATACGTGCTACATTGTTAGGAAACAGTTCAAAAGTCCCCAATGATGATTTATGTCTTTTTCAAAGGTGTTCGAGCTCCTTAACCTCTTCGCAGCTTATATTTGTAGCCTAGTTTACCTTACTTAGCCATCACATGTTTTTCCTTAGCTTTCCGCCATGTTTTTCCTTAGTTTTTGGCCTCTAGTTATGGAATCGACGCCCTACCTAGGCGGAAGTTGCGTAAACGCCACCCTAACTAGGCGGTAGTTTCGTGTGAATTTTCCAAAACTCTTCGTGTGTGAATTAGACGTGTGTTACTTCACTCCAGTTCACTTTTAGTGCACGTTTGTGAATCAATTTAGCTAATTTCGGGCTTGACTGATTCGTATCAACCTCCTCTTCCACTTGTGATTGTTGATTGAGTGTTTAACTCCCCCTTCATGTTGTGATATGGCACTCCATTGTTGCAAATGGTTGGACCATTTCCCAACCAACCTTCTATAAAACCATCGCTTCTTTTGAAGCAAAAGGCCAAAGAATTTTTTCATGTATTGTTATGTTATGTTGTTACAATCCTGCTAGAGATTACATAATCAAGCTGTTCACTTGCATTGTTCTTCCTCTGCTTGCATTGCCACCAGATTTCCCAGTAAGCCATTACTTGCTCCAACACCTTCTTCTAGCTTCCTCTACATTCCCAACTCCCTAGACTCACGTGGACACCGAAGGTTGGAAAATAATACTGAGGGGACACAAAAGCACACCACAATTAGATTGCCACAACACTACAATTACCAGGTTGGGGTTGTAATTGGGTTTCATCATTTCTTTAATTATTTGTTTTGAAATCTGTATGCACATTATTTACTACAGTAGAAAAGGGCATTTCCATTTTCATTGTTACAATCATTGAATAGCTACAGTAGATCATTTCCTTCAATAAATATTTCTTAGGATAGATAGCTTCCTTTGCCTATCTCTATAGATTTGTAAAGAGGCGATTCTGGAAGAAAGATTTCGTGTTAATTTAGAAATCAATCAAAGCATCATTTCATTTAGAAGATCCTCCATAAAATCCTTCTTTACTTTTGTCGGGGAAGTTACAGGGGAAGAAAAGCTTCTAAGAAGCTCTGATTTCTTCTCGTGCCTCTAAGGCAAAGTAGAGGTTTTGGTTCGCATCCATAGTTTAGAGAAACTTTAATTGTTTAGAATAGATTAGATTTATTTTGCACAAATAAACAACTACATCCGGTTGTTTATTTGTTTTAGGATTGATTAATTAAATTAGAGGCAATTTCCTCATTTCTTCGTATGCATTGTTATTCTAGAAAATACAAAAAGATTTCTTTTATTAGATTAATTGCTTTTCTTTGCTTTATTTCTTTTATATCGAAAAATACAAAAATATAGTGTAGCTTTTATTTTACTAGATTAGCTTGTTATTTGCTTTCATAGATTAAAATTGCACAAATGCAAACATCACCATTTCGGACCACAACTAGAAAGAGTTTACGGTTGTGATCCAACGGTCCCCCAGCCGAACGGGTCCGAAGACCAATTAGACTTAGACACTGGATTATGTTCGTTGGTTTTTAGAACATCCCCACATTCGCCATATATTGTTAGACAGTTGAACATTCTAAACATGGATGCTTAAAGAGATTTTGAATTACGGACTCGCTTGAACCATCTAGTCGTTCATAGACTTAGTGAAACCGCGCCTCTCTCTCATTTATTTTGTGACCTTGTCTCGAAATCGTTACGAGGCACCCATTGGTTTTCCACGAATCCCACAGCGAGCAGAAATTATTTCCACAAAGCTCGACATCGATTGGAATCTTCGTGTGGCTATTCTTTTTGACCCATCCATTAGACACATTCAGGTTAGAAGGGCCTTCCTTGCCCTTGACGAGAAGATCCCAATATTGCACATTGAGGACATTGTTTTTCCTTGATATCTTGTTCATCCCATCCCACGTATTTTCGTCTACATATCTCATATTTATCACATTTCCTACTAGTAGTCATCCATACATTCCACATCAATCATCCCAGCATGACCTCGGGAGGTTGAGTGTGATTAAAGGTCACGTGTCAATTTTCATTCATACATTTCCTTATGAGATGAATGGGTATCACCGTCTTAAGTTTCTCCGTGGCTGATTCTTGTGGACTCAACCATAATGGTCGGTCCTCTTTTACCTCAATTTCTTTGGTGGATGAAGTAGTAATGGGGATACTTTCCCTTTCTTCTTTTCCTTATTATTGGCCTTTATCTCCTTATGTTTTTTTGGTCTCGAAAGGATGTTTTCATTATGGTCAACTCCCATGAGGTAGTATATTCTTGATTATTAGTTTTCTTCCTCGATCTAGTCATTCATGTGATTGAAGTAGCAACGGAGAGACCTTCTCTTTCTTTTCATTTCCCTCTTTTTTTGTGGATCTTAGACTGTTAGATGATGGTTGGAGCTTGACATATTGAACTTACACTCATTGAGAACTTGCATATCGTTCACTTAGTCTACGAGATCCTCTCTTCCTTGAATTTCATGCAACCCCTTCTAATTATTTTTACAAATAGTTTTGTATCTCATGTTGATGAATTGCAATATTTATAACAAATATTCTTTTGGTGATGGCCCCAATATATCGCTCAATTATTGCCGAGAAAAAAACTAATTGTCAGTTTTGGCTTTGAAGAAGCTAGAGTTTGCATTTTCTTTGAGTTTGAGAGTGGAAAAGGTATTGATCCAAGTTCTGATCTGGAAATTTTAGCTGTAAAAAAAAACAATACTATAAATACTTGTTTTATTTTTATTTTAGTTTAACATTGGGATAGGTATCAAACCAAGCTACGAGTTTTGGGTACATGGAAAGTTTAGTTGTAAAAGCTTTAGTATTGTAAAAGGACCAAGGTTAAAGAGATGCAAAAAAAGAAATCCTAAACTAAGAAAGGATGTGATAGCACCAAGAAGGGGTTCAATCTCCATGAGGGAGAAATGAGAAGGAAATGAGAGAAGGAAAGGGAAGACAAATGTGCCACAAACCAAAACAAGAAAATCTACTCATTCCACACATTGCAAAACACAAAGAAAAGGAAAACCTACAAGTATAACTCATACACAACATAAAATGAGAGAGAAGAGAGGTAAGAGACACAACCAAATGCAAGAAAATGGAAGAGAAGAGCCAAAAATTTTATATTTAATTTCTCTAAAGTATACATAGTATGTTACATCCATTTGGGAGGCATTAAGGGCATTGCAAGTTCCAAAACGCAGGTCTGCAACTCAAATTTGTTTGGGGCACCATTTTGGCATGGTGCCTTTGCAAAAATGGAGAAAGATATATTACAATAAAAATGAGTTACATATATAGAAGAAGAAGGGGCAAGAGGAAATTCAAATTGGCAAATAAGTGAAATGAAATCCGCCACCCACTAGATCTGACATCATTACTCCTACAAAAAATCCACCATTACATCTGAAACACACTATCAGATTTCATGGGAAAGAGCATGGGTGTCGTCTAACATTTATTGTAGGTAGGTGAGGTGGTTGAGTGTTTGAAATGAGAAAACTACATATTTCCCTACAATCCCATATTTTCATGATTCTCCTTGAAACAATATCTTTCTATGAGTTTTTCATTACAAAATGTAGCCCTTGGAAAGACGAAGGAACGTAACAATTCCCATGAAATTTTGAGTTCCGAGTCAAAAGATATGATCAAAAACCAGTGTAAAGTCAGGGGTGGAAATGTTCTTGTAATTTGCAATTTCACCTTATTCTGTAATTTCCAGGCCTCCGTGGGTTCCTTTGTTGCATGGATTTGAATTTTCCGTAGCATATTAACCTTCGCCAACCTACGTAATAATGTAGCCGATATCTGTGGGTTCCTTTAGCTTTCATGGCTATTCCTCGTCTTGTGGATTTTGAATCTCACACTTCACCATTTCAGCTCCCGCTATGTCGTGAACCTCTTTATGCTTGTTATGCGACATTTTATCCACAATTATATTCCTTTGTTTCGTGGACTTAGAAACTCGTAGATAACTACTCTTTGGGAACCCATGGGACACTGAGTTAGTGTCTCATGGATTCTAACCTTGGCCACCTTGTAACATCTTCTCCCTTACAACCTTGTGTGACACGTTCCTCTTGCATCACATCTTATCTCGAGAAGAACTCGTGTTTCATTTCCCACCATGAGGCACCATCTTTTTTTCCATTTCCATGAGAAGAGTAAACTCCTTTTTTTTGTGAATTTCACATGTAAAATCCGTGAAACACTAACTTTGCAATCAGTCTTCCGTGGCTTTCTTCCTTAGCCAATTTTGGACTTGCAAATGAAAAAATTTGATTTCAATGTTCAAAGATGTTAAGGCCCTGAAACGTCAAGTATGAACTAAGAATGATCAACATGGTTTCCTCCTCTTTTCTAGCTCTAGACCATTTGTATGGCCAGCTCCGGACCATTTGTGTAGTAATATTTTCAACCGGGACTTAATGAGTTGTTTGAAATTGTGACGAGGGTGGGGGAATTTTGGATAGCATATACATGTTCTCCCATGGCCAAGAACAAAACTACCAAAATGATATCTTCTTTGGTTTCTCAGTTTGGTTGGAAATTTCACCAAATATTTTTAAAAGTTCCTTTCTCAATGGAGATCTAAAAGAAGAAATCTACATAACTCAATTGGAATATTTTGTCACACCAAGAAGATAAGAAAATGTGTGTAAGCTGATAAAACCATTGTATGGTCTCAAATAGACTTCCCAAGCCTTGTATATTTAAAGATTAACGAACATCTCATTTATCACGGATTCCAAAGTAGTCCTTATAATTCTAATCTCTACCTCAAATAACAAGGGGGAGATTTTGATTCTTCTTGTCTAAGTTGGAAATCTAGCCATCATGACTAGTACAATGAAGATGATCAATGCAACAAAGAAAGATCTTAAACAGTCATTCAACATGACATATATGGGGTTGTAGACCTATTTTCTCAGATTAGAAGTATGGGAAAGGAGCACTGTATTTTTGTATCCCAAATGAAATATGCCAAGACAATGCTTGAGAATTTTTGGATGATGGATAGTAAACCATTTTGCCACAACCATGGAGGCAAAGCTTCAATTTTCTCATGCAGATCTGTCACTACAATTAAATGCAACTCTCTATCGGTATTTGACCAGGAGTCTCAATTACATGACACGTACTAGGCCAAACATCAACTATGAGATCAACAATCTTTCACGGTTCATGTAAGAGCCAAAAATATGTCACTAGAAAGCAACAAAGATGATATTGAGATACATAAGAGGAACAATGGACTTTGGACTAGAATTTAAGAAGAATTATCAATTCTTGACAGGATATTCAGCCTTTAATCATACAAGATATATTGATAACAGAAAATTCATTTCTTGATATATGTTCTTTTTAGGATATGGTCCAATATCATGGGAGAGCAAGAAAAGTAACTTTGTTTCTCGATCTTCAATTTAAGCATAATATTGTCTTGCATAAGGAGTTGTCTACAATACAATATGACTACATCGCATACTTGAAGGATTAGGAGTACCATAAAAACAACCTACTATCATGTATGTTGACAATGAAGTGCTATAAAACTTGTTCATAATCTAAGGTGTCATGAAAATATGATGCACATCGAGATATACCTTCACTTCATATGCAAAAATATTTTACAACACAACATTTAGCTCCAAGTTTTTTCTACAAAAGAACAACATACAGATATCTTCACAAAGTCATTTGCATGGGACAAATTTGAGGCATTAAGATAATTTCTCTCTTGTTCACTTAAGATCGTGATGAAGTAAGGTAGGAATGTTAAGATTACCTAAGTTAATAATTTAGCATGAGATGAAACTTAATTGTAAATGAGTAAATTTCTTTTACTCACGTAGTGTTTAAGGTGGTTAAGTGGTTTTTACTTAACACATTTCAAATCCTCCTAATTAGTCTTATTGTTAGGAATAATAATTTTTGTAGCTTATTGTTTAGTGTGTCATTGGGTTTGTTAAACGTATAAATATTTGTTGTCTTATTTTCTAGCACTTGTATATAGTTTTAGTGTGTGTGTGTGTGTGTGTGTGTACACACACACACACACACACACACACACACACACACACACACACACACTGCAAAACTATATACAAGTGCTAGAAAATAAGACAACAAAACGTATAAATATTTGTTGCCTTATTTTCTAGCACTTGTATTTAGTTTTGCAATATATATATATATATATATATATTATTTTTATTTTATATATAATAGTACCTTCTTTTCCCTTTTGGAGTTACAATTGTCTGGCAATACTACTAATACCAATGGTCGTGTACGTGTAGTCTTTCAAACATGCAGCGTGACATATGTGCAAGGTTTCTACTTTGAATTATAGAAGTGAAGATTCATCAGCAAAGGAAATGCCTCTCACTTCACTATTACCGTCAGTGGTGCCATTTGCGGTGGAGTATTGTAATGGTATGCAAATGACACACAACCACTAGATCACTCTCCCAAATTCCACGCATGATTTCCTTGGGCCTAAATCCTTCAGAGTGCAACTTCTATATGCACCGCAGAAACATGGATCTTTAGATTCAAACCATACCATGTACCATTCATTTCCATCTATCAAAGTATAGTACAATTCCCCATAACATGTCCACCGCAAAGTGTGAGAGTGCATTTGGGCTTGTAGGCATGGCAATGTAAATGATATACGATCCAAGGTTGGATTTGTCCGTGTTAAATTTATAGATATATTTTGGCCATTTCAAGAATATGATCACTGAAAAGTTGTGAACTACAACTCCAGTTCCCATCATAATAATAGAAAATAGAGGAAAATATGTCCATCAATCCACATGGGTTGGTCAAAGCCGTGTGCATTTTGTATGTTGCACACCACATAATTAGAATTTCAAGTTGTAAAAGTCCACATAATGACACACAAACATCCGTGAACATATAGAAAGTAATGGTATAAGGGAAAATCATTATATGAAATTAAACTTTAGGTTTATAAAACCATGCCTCATATTCAAAATTATTATTGGTTTTATTATGCCGAAGGTGCGGTTGGGTTTTGAACATGGAACCTATCATATTTTCCCCATTTTTCATTTTGTCCCATTTAAGCAAAGATCACATTCACGTGAATAATGTGAGTGAAATCAAGATGATAAAGTGGATCACATATAACATATATTATTTGGTCAAGAACAATTTAAGTCATGGAATAAGTGTGGGACATGCAGGTATTTAATCCCCACTTTTTCCTTTCTAACTCCCCATTCATGTCTTCTTCTTATCCAACAAATAATACGTTGTCTAATCAACATTTTTGACTCCTTAAAAAGAAAAGAAAAGAATGGTATAACCCTTTTCGCATATTTTCTTTAGAGAAAAATATGTTATTTCATTTGTGTAAAGGTCGATTGTCGAGTTGTCATAGAACTAATAGACAAAGTTAATAGTGTTGACTAAGTGACCCCTCTATATGGCTTAAAATAGACATGTTATAACATTATTATTAAGATCAAGAATATTTTTGATTAGGTTGAATCATGTTACATTTTGTAGATGTACTTATCAGCATTGGGTGTGGAATGACCCTAGGTGTGAATCTTTTGACCCACAACTTATTGCCTACCACAAAATAATATAAATAAACCCACAAATCACAAATCATCCATTGATCGACAATATGGAGACTATAAAAGAAAACACTACTACTTCTATATACGAAAAATAGACCTACCACCAATTATCCGCAAAACAATATTGCATGATGTCGATTGTTGCATTTGTAATGTTAAAAAGTAACTATGTCGATAGCCTTTTTCAAAGTAGACCGGTGTGAGAACAATATAACAACACACCGATATCCATGTCATGAATGATTTTAGAGAACTTTTCATTTAGGATAGGTCTCATGGAAGGATCCCATGGTCCTTTTCGACCTTGGAATGCACCTTTTGTTATCTTTCCTAACTTGTTCTCCTTCACAAATCCTTGTATAGTGAATGCCTCTTCTCTCCCTACGCTTTGTTTCGCTTTGAGTTAGCATCGAAGATTGTACTTTTACCAAACTCAACTTGATCCCTCAAATTTGGTGTGTATTGGATTTGCATTTGGTTTTGGGATCATCAGACATCGTTCTTTGCATTGAGGGTCCTTCAATATTGACACCATATTGCATCATGGATCTCATTTTGAGTATTGTGAATTATACTTGCTCACGCCTCAAGCATCTCCCCGCACCACGAGATCACAAGACGATAAAGTGGAGCACATATAACATATATTATTCGGTCAAGAACAATTTGAGTCATGGAACAAGTGTGGGACATGTAAGTATTTAATTCCAACTATTTTCTTTCCAACATTCCATTCATGTCTTGTCTTATCTAACAATTAAAATGCCATATAATTGAAAATCTTAACGCAATTAAAAAATAAAATACAAAATAACAAAGCCCATTTTTCCCATATTTTCTAAAAACTCATTTATTTTAGTTGCGTAAGGGTTGTTGTCAACGTCATAAAACTACCGGACAAGTTAAGAGCGCTAAATATGTCTTAAAATAGACATGGTACAAAGTTTTTTTAAGTTCAAGACTATTTTTGACTAGGTTGACTAGTGTTACATTTTGTAGATGTACTTGTCATCGTTGGGGTGGAATGACCCCATGTACGAATCTTTTGATCCACAACCTACCACATCTTGCAAAATAATAGAAATGGACCCACAAATCAAAATCATCCATTGTGTCTACAAAACACAAACTGTAAAAGAAGACTCCATCACTTATATATATATAAAGGAAAGGCCAACTAAAAATCATCCATAAACAATATTGCACAATGTTGGTTGTTGGATTTTTACTGTCAACACGTAATTACGTTGATGGCCTTTTTTCCAAACTAGAATGATGTCAATAATTTCTTCCAACATAGAGATATCGATGGCTTTGGGTTCTTTGGTTACTACCTTACAACCATATCCATGACTTGAATGATTTTATATAGCTTATCATTTAGGATAGGAGGTCCCATGGAAGGGTTTCACATTCCTCTTTCCACCTTGGAATGCACCTTTTGTTATCTTTCTTAACATGTTCTCCTCCATCAGACCCCTATAAAGTGAATTCCTCATCTCTCCCATGTTTTTCACTTGGCTTTGTGCTAGCCGCATCGAAGATTGTACTTTCAACAAGCTCGACTTGATCCCTCAACTTCAATCTATATTAGATTTACATTTGGTTTTGGGATAACAGAATCGGTCTTTGCATTTGGGGTCCTTAAAGATCGACATCGTATTGCATGATGGATCCCATATTGAGTATTGTGATTCATAATTGCTCGATCTGGTATCTCCTCACACCATTAATATGATCACTTGAGTTTGTATCTTCCCTCAACTCACCCACTGTTCACTTGGAATTTGGTGGTTAAATATTGCATTTGTCAAATCTTCAAACGACTAGATGATGTAGGATAGACATGTCCCAATGCCTCGACATAAGGATTGCTAGCTCCTCCAAATTTCCTCAACTCGACATCCATGTATTCAATATATTCCATGCTTTCAAACTTGTTAGCTCATCAATAGATTATTATCGTCACACCGACTAACCGAATTAAAATCTTCCAACCGATCAACCGAATTATGTCTTCAAAGTGAAACGTTCCCTTTTTAACCTTTGATGAGCTAGAGGATTGAAGGACCAAGACGTTCACACAAAAAATAATTTTCCTCTTTTGTGAATGCCTCAAGCATAATTACGCTAATAGGTGTTTCCAAATTTAAGTCTCGGTAATTGTGCCGACATGCATCAAGGAAATGAGAGGTCAAGGTTTTGTGTTAGTGGTCATTGACGGATAGTGTCATCGGGAATTTTGGTGAGGGGAAACCCTAGTCATTATAGAGAAATTCTAATTGCAAATGTACATGAAATTAGCGACATAAGGAATGTTAAATGTAGAGTTTCCATATCTAACATATGCAGAGCTTGCAATTCAAACATGCGCAAGTTTCCTGGAGAAATTCATCGACCTTGCCTTGCTTTTTTAGAAGTACATTGCCTCGACGACCAACACAATGAACCCCCTTTCTCCTTCTAAAGATAGTGGAAATGATATACCGGTGGAAATGCGAGGTTGTTAGCGAAGTCACGTAAAAGATAGAAATCCTCTTTTTATGCCATATTTTCACCTTCAAACAATTGATATAAATGTCATGTGGTTGTTGGAGGGTTGAGTTTCACATTGTTACCCCATTCCACTTTCTCCACCCTCGCACTTCTCCACCCTCAAAACCCTTCTTCTATGCCCCTCTTCCTCTCCCATTATTTCTCTCCCTCCAATTTGACTCCTTCAATAGATCGTACATTTCATGTATAATGGCTAGTTTTTATTATTACGCCGAAAGGTGTGTTTACATGTAAAAAGGTTATTCAACCTCCGACAACACCTATAATAACACCTATAATCTCTACCGCTCATGCTCTCATCTATATTAACGACCGTAAAATAATATGAGTTGTCCATGATAGTAGATATGGATGCACCCAAATACGAAATGAGCGCAACATCCTTGTGATCTAGATTCAAGGGAGGAGGAAGTGGAACATGAGATTCCATAAGGAGGGACCCTTCCGCTTCCCTTCATCCTTTTCTCTTTAGTAAAACGCATTATCTTCTAGAGAAATTGTGAAGGGCCTCAAAGTCTTTTTTCCCCATTTTTATAGTTTA
Organism: Taxus wallichiana var. yunnanensis; assembly: GCA_018340775.1. Classification (NCBI taxonomy): domain Eukaryota; kingdom Viridiplantae; phylum Streptophyta; class Pinopsida; order Cupressales; family Taxaceae; genus Taxus; species Taxus wallichiana. The sequence continues at coordinate 1,000,159,938 of CM031239.1, forward strand.
TAGTAAAATAGAAAGGGGTTCCATGTGAGGAGATTTGAACCTTTAATATGGGGGACCGCAAGTGACAACTAGTTTAATGGCCCATTTTGCAGTTGAGAATTTAAGAGAGTGAACAAATGTCAGAGATGACAACCATTTCACTTACTCCGAGAAATGTTGTCATGTTTGGGAGCTAAAAGTAATCGTCGAAGATTCATTATTTCTCCTCGCGACCCTCTTATAGGTACATTTAAATTGTTTTGTTTTATGAAAAGAACTAAAAGGAAGAAATATTACGTACATTTGTTGAAAAATAGAGCTTTTATAGGCATTTACAGCTGAAAAATATAAAGATACAATCAAGTTAACCATGTGAACTATGAGCACAAATGAGGGAGCGGAGTTGTGAGCGACTCCAATGGCCAACACCCCTTTACCGAGCACTATCATTGTTGTGAGGCAAAGAGCGATGAGTCGAGGACGACGGGACATGGCCCACGTTACAGGTAGCATCTCCTAATGTCGCATTAGAGTTTGGAGATTTTCCACCTCCAGGGCCACTTTATTGGATTGAGTTTGAATCTACATCAAGACATTAGAGATAACCATGGATTTATTATAAATAGAGAAATGTCTATATGCATCGTAACTAGAAAACAAACAAGCATTTCTTTCTTTCCAAATCCAAAAAATAATTTCCCCTCTGAAAGCATGCCAAATTTGAGTGAACATTTGTGTCATTTTGGGATTGTCTCCCAATAAAGCATGTTGCCAAGACAAATATTTTGGTTGGAATGGGCAAAAAAATGAGTGAATCCATCCCCAAGCACTTTGAACTTTTGGACAAAACCAAAGTAAATGGAGAATTGTTTCCAAATGTCCACAGAAAGGGCATTTTAGATTAACAACTCCCAATTGTACAAATCGAGTCCCAATAGAAGCCCTTGGTGTAGAATACACCAGAGAAAGTGGGCAATTTTAGGCTACGCACTAGACGACCATAGGGTATGAAATATCTTATGTTAGACCAAGATGGGGGACCAAATCCCCCATCTAGCGTTGATATTTTCCACCATTGGTAGATGAGGCGAGAACTACCCATATCCTTTACTTATAGTTCTAAAAAGGAGTGTCAACAAACCAATTCGAGACCTTCCACCAAGGTCAAGTAGGAAGGACCACGACCTTGTGGATCATGTGTATAAGCACAAAGGATATAATTTCCTCAATGACAACATTATCCCTTGAGGCCAGATTGAAATTGGCCTTGAGAATGTGTCATGGCTTCCAAGATTAAGTATGTTTGCAAAAAATATCTTGTGTGGTGTTTATCCCAAGTCTAAACAATCGAAGAGCGGGGATCCATGGCACCTCAGCCAGGAAGTAATCACAGAAATTTGCTACGCCCTTAACCTATTTCTTAGATTAGGATATGAGTAGCCGACTTGTGGCTTACCATATCATTTTATTATATCATTTATACTTTCTCATGCTTAGTAGGTTGGCCTTGGTGATGGCCATAGCATAGGAATAGTATATATAGGGGATTGTAGGTAGTAGATGAATCATCATTGGAGCATTTGAGTCTATTTTATGGTTTGGAGGTTGCCCCCTCGAAGTGGCGAAGCTATTATAATTGCATATTGAGATCATTATTCTGAAATATTGTGTTATTTGGTGTTCTATTGCTTCTCATAATCTGAATTATACAAGTAATTTCATTACAAGTGGTATCAGAGTTGCGATCTGGGCCAAAATTAGGGCAAAAACCCTAATTTTTGTTTCCACCATATATTTCGAACCAAAGCAAATTGGTGGGATATACTTTTACCAAAATTTAGAAACATTTCAAGTAAGGTTCCCTGAAAATTTCATACTTTTTTAATTTATTTTGCAAAAGTTATTACAAATTTAGGGTATTCATAAAATCACTCCCTAGGGTGCAAATTGTGGAATTTTCTCAAGATCTTTACATTTTCGGAAATTTCTCAAAACAATAGTATTAGTATCTTCTCTATTTTTTTTCCTGTTTGGCTGAATTTGTATCGAAACCCTAAACGCTAAGGTTTGACATCATGGCGGGGCCTTCCACAAGAGCAAAAAAAAGAATCGGTTACTCTAAGTAAAGCCCTAGATAAAGATGGTGTAGTGATTGAAGAGATGGAGTAAGAAGGGGTAAATACATATTCTTCAGCACTAGGGTTTACCTCGATTGATCATAAGGTGAGCCAACTTGAGTATGAGTTGTGAAATATACAATCTGAGATGACCTCTAAAGGAGACAGACCAAATCAATTAGCGGTTGAATGATATCATGCAACATGTAAAGGGTAAAGAGTATGGCCCAAATACGCCCCATATCAACCAAGGAGGATCTTCAGTTCAAAATCATGGACAAAATAACCATGTTGGATCACTTTTCCAGCCCCATCGAATCCAACTTATTCGTAACCACTTTAACATGATGTCAAAAGTGGATATGCACAAATTTGATGGTAAAGATCCCCGAATGGATAAATCAAATGGAAAACTTATTTGAGTTACATCAAACACCATCGGGACAAAAGGTGACATTGGGATCCATGTATCTTGAACCAAATCAATTCATTTGGTATCGATGGTTATGTGCTCGTGAGGCGTAAGAATGGTCTCGGTGTCACTTGGACAATTTTTACCAAGGAGTTGCAATTGCACTATAGTTCCAGTGTTTCAGAGAACTAATTTAGTCAATTAGCAAAGTTATGGCAAATAGGATTAGTCAAAGATTATGTGCATCAATTCCAGAACCTATCCTTAAGGGTGGAGAATATTCCATAAGAGAATTTGAATGACCTATTTCTTGGGGTCTTAAGGACCACATCGAGCATGAGGTACGTATGTTTAATCCACTCAAGCTTTCTGATTCTATTATCATGGCACGTCGAGCAGAGAAAAAGTTCTTTGTAGTAGGAGGTTGCCTTTCATTAACACCAGAGACCGTAGTATCTCTTCCCCTTCATTCGCTAGGCCAATTAGACTGACTCCTCAAAGAAATGGAAGAAAAGAGAGAAAAAGATTATGTTTTAAATATGACAACAAATATGGACCGTGACACAAATGTGTTGAGAAGAAGTTGTTTTATATTGACGGAGGTAATGAGGATAATGAGGAAGTTGAAATTATAGGAGAGGCCGAGGAACTAGTAGAAGATAAAGCCGAGGATCACCAACCTACAATTTTTTGCCATGCATTGTCAAGTATTAGTACTCCTCAAACACTCAAGGGTATTCGATACCTCAAAAAATAGAAGGTGACGGTGTTGATTGACTCGGGGAGCACTCATAACTTCGTAAATAGTAAGTTAGTTTCCCGTCTCAATTGTTTTATTTACCCAACTCCATAAATGCAAGTTATGATTGCGGATGGAGGGACAGTCAAGTGCACAGGAAAGTGCCATAGTATCAAGCTTTCCATGGGAGACTACCTTTTAGACTCACCTATGTTTGTTATTTCTATGGGAGGGGCAGATATTGTTTTGGGTGTCCAATGGCTCACAACCTTAGGTATTATAGAGATTAATTTCCAAGAATTGTTCATGCAATTTCATTCAGATGGAAGGACAATACAATTGAATGGGATGGTAGCTAAGTCTCCATGATTATTAGCTCTCATCGATGCGTAAGATTCTTTAAAATGAGTAGATGGATTTATAACAAAGTTATTTTCCATAGAAGTACAAAATACAGAGGCTTCAATGCCACCCGATATTCGTAAGATTGTTGATGCTCACTCATCTGTTTTTGATGAAATTCCAAAGGGACTACCACCGCTAGGGATCATGATCATGTCATTCAGCTTGATTCCTATGAGCCAAACACCTAACATCAAACCATACGAGTATATCCATATTCCCGTAAAAGTGAGATCGAGAAAATGGTATAGGGAATGTTGAAGGCGTAATCACCGGGCATAGTTAGAGTGCATATTCTTCCCAAAGTGGTCGTGGTACGTAAGAAGGATGAAACATGGAGGATTTGTCCAGATTACCAAGAACTCAACAAGTACACCATCAAAGATTAGTTTCCTATTCTAGTAATTGATGAATTACATGGTGCTATTTATTTCACAAAATTAGATCTTTGTTCGGGGTACCATCAAATTAGAATAAGAGAGGAAGATGTTCATAAAATGGATTTCAGGACTCATGAGGGCCATTATGAGTTTTTGGTAATGCCTTTTGGTCTTACAAATGCTCCCTCAACCTTTCAAAGCTTGATGAACACTTGTTTTTAGGCCATTTTTAGGAGATTTGTATTAGTTTTCTTTGATGACATATTGATTTACAATAAGACATGGGAAGAACACTTACAACATGTAAATAAAGTGTTGGAAATTTTGGAGACACATACTCTATGCAAAGCCATCCAAATGTTCTTTTGGTGTACAAGAGGTAGAGTACTTAGGTCACATTGTATCCCATGAAGGTGTCAAATTTGATCCTCAAAAGATCAAAGCTACGGTGGAATGGCCAAGGCCCGAACTCTCAAAATCTTCGTGGCTTATTAGGACTAACAGGTACTACATAATATTTGTTCGGGATATGGTAGAATAAAGAACCCCACTCACCGCATTGTTAAAGAAGGATGCCTTCCATTAGACATGATGTAGCCACTAAATCCTTTGAGCAACTAAAGGAAGCCATGTGCAATACCCCAATTTTGGCTACTTCCAACTTCTCAAAAACCTTCATTGTTGAATGTGACACTTCAAGATCAGTGATTGGGAGCATTTCTAATATAGGAAGGAAGACCAATTGCATTTGAGAGTTACCAATTCAAAGGAAAAGATCTGCTCAAACCTATCTATGAGAAAGAAATGATGTCTATTCTTCATGCGGTCAAGCAATGGAGGCCCTATCTCATGGGTAGACACTTCAAGGTAAAAATTTATCATGATAGTCTCAAATAATTTTTGGAGCAAAGGTTATCATCTGAGGAACAACAAAAGTGGGTAACAAAAATGTTGGGTTATGATTTTGAAATCATATACAAAAAGGGTAAATAAAATGTAGTAGTTGATGCGTTGTCCAGAAGGGATACATCCGCAGATGCCTTACTATGTGGAATGTCCATGTTGATGGCCGATTGGGTGGATGAAGCCAAAGTGGAATGGGATCAAGACAAGGATACACAATCTTTAATACAGAATATCAAGCAAGGCTCTATAACATCTAACAAATTTGAGCAAAAAGGTAATGCGTTATGGTACAAGGACAAAGCTATACTTGAGTAAATATTCGAGTGAAGCATAGGATTCTTGTAGAGCTACATGACTCACCCGTTGGAGGACACTCGGGTTTTTAAAGACATATCATAGAATAAAAATAGAATTCTTTTGGGAAGGACTCAAGGGGGATGTAAAAATTTTGTATCAGAGTGTTTAGTGTGCCAACAAAACAAAGGGGAAACAATTAAGACACCAGGTCTGTTGCAACCCTTACCAATTCCTAGCCAGAGATGGGAGGAAGTCTCCATGGATTTCATCACCGGATTGCCTTGTTCAAAGGGTAAGAATGTTATTTTGGTGATTGTGGATAGGCTCACAAATATGCCCATTTTTGTTCCCTATCACATCCATTTGCAACCAGTACAGTTGTAGCTATTTTTTTGGAGACAGTTCAATGGCTACATGGAACCCCAAAGATAAGTGCAAGTGGTCGTGATCCTATTTTCACAAGTAATTTTTGGACGGAATTATTTTCATGTTTGCGTACTCAGCTAGCTCACAGTTCATCTTATCATCCTCAAACTGATGGGCAAACAGAAGTGATCAACAAATGCTTAGAGGGGTATCTATGTTGTTTTGTATCGAATAAGCAGGAAAGGTGGATTAAATGGCTACCACTTGCAGTAATGGTAGATAACACATCTTTTCATATATCTTCTCAAATGACCACCTTTTTAGCATTATATGGTTACCATCCACCTTCTATCACTTCTTCCTCGAGGGTGCAACTAAGGTTAGAGATGTTGAGGAACACATTCAACATCAACAACAAGTTTTGGCTAGTTTGAAGGAGAATTTAGCATTGGCACAAAACAGATGAAACAAGAAGAAGATCAACATTGTAGTGAAAGACATTTTGAAATTGGTGACTGAGTTTTTGTACGTCTCCATCCTTGCAAGCAGATGTCCCTAAAGCAACAGAAAAAGGACAACAAACTTGCTCCTAAATATTATGGCGTTTATCCAGTTCTATAGAAAATTGGCAGTGTTCCTTATAAACTAGAGTTTCCTCCATCTTCACGCATACACCCAGTATTCCATGTTTCATGCTTGAAGAAGGTTATTGGAAAAAAATTTGAAGCCTAGACAGAGTTACCAAAACTTGATGAGGAAGGACGAATCATTTTGGAGTCGAGAAGATTCTGCAAACACGTACTAAGAGGCTGAGAACCTGAGACATTAAGGAATATTTGATCAAGAGGAAGAATCTGAGCATAGAAGATGCAACCTGGGAGGATGAAGGTTTTCTGCAGCAACATCCAAGATTATTCAACATTGAGGACAACGTTGGTTTGAAGGGGAAGGGCATGCTACGTGTTAACCTATTGCTTGTATTAGGATATGAGTAGCTGACTTATGGCTTACCATATCGTTTTATTATATCATTTATATTTTCTCATGTTTAGTAGGTCGGCCTTGATGATGGCCATAGCAAGATAGGAATAGTATATATAGGGGATTATAGGTAGTAGATGAATCATCATTAGAGCATTTGAGTCTATTTTAGGGTTTGAAGGTTGTCCCTCAAAGTGGTGAAGCTATTCTAATTGCATATTGAGATCATTATTCCAAAAATATTGTGTTGTTTGGTGTTGTATTGCTTCTCATAATCTAAATTATACAAGTAATTTTATTACAAAATTAAAAATAGGATACCACCAAAGAGAGTGAAGGTTAAAAGAAATTCCATCATGAAATTCATCACCATTCTAGTGGAGCTAGGGTTTGACCTACTCTCAAGACTTCCAAATACTTTTGTGACAAAAGAACCCGTGATTTTAATGAGAACCATGGTAATGAAAAGGTTGGCAAAACCTAGTCCGCTCCATGATATGCATCCATAATGAGTTCCTTCAACTATGTTATGACACGTGAACACTTTCTAGGCATCTTGGTCATCAATAACACAAATAATCCATTTGGCACATAGGGAATACCCTTGTCAAAGAATGTTGATGAGACCCATTCCACTTCATTCTTTAAGTAGGCAACAATAATGCCATGCTACTATATGAAATCCTTTTCCCGTAGAAGGATTGCCCTAAAGAAAGTCTTTGAAAAGATTTTTAAGTTTTGGAACAAAATTCTTTTCAAGGAACCTAGATAGAGGAGTAGTAAACATGGGTGGCTTCCAGAACTTTAGAATAGATCGGAATTTTTCAACTAGGGAAAGAGGCTTGGTGATCAAATAATCCAATTTCATTACAACTCGTTGAATAATGTATTATCGTAGTATTGAGGACGAGGCCTAGAAATCGAATGGAATGCCCAAAAACTTAAACGTTTATCCATTATTGAGCCATTTCGGTCATATTGTCCCAACCATGTTCGTGATGGAAGGAATGATTGCCTATAGCATTGACTTTTGCACCATCGAATAAAGGAACAAAAGGAAAGACATAACACCTCCAAAAATGCATAGCATGAGAAATGTTGTGCTCCTCTTCTATAAGGGTGAGAAACGAATCATCAAAGAAAGTTCCCATTGAGTTATGAGACATTGTTGGCGGGGAAAGGATATGCCTCGAGCAATCCCCCCACGACTAAGCCTAGGCCAATCAATAACCAAATCCTTCCCTTTCCATATATACCTAAATAGGCCAAAGGATTCCAAGCTTCTACCATTGATGATAAGGTGTCTTCAAGCTTTTGAAATTAATATTTGAACTTCCTAAAGGAATTTAGATCTGAATCCTAATGCTCTAAGCATGGCAAAAATGAAGGTCCATTCAATCAATTTTAGTGAACAAGACCTATTGATTAGATCTACAAGTTCATTTCATACCTTCCCGTAAAGCAACGATATTGCCAAGAATGTAACACCCTTTGATGAACCCAATTTTTCTCGGTCCGATGATGGAAGGAAGCAGATGGTGGATTCAAGAAGATAAAGCCTTAGCTATTATCTTATAGGACACATTGAAAGCGAGGTAATAGGCCTTCATTGCGAATATGCTCGATATCTCCTTCCTTATGGATGAACGTGATTTTCCCCTTGTTGATGTTTCGACCAAATGAATGGGCCGAAACCTTCTAGATAAACTTGGTAAAGGTCCGGACCAATAGTATCCCATAGTGATTTATAAAACTCACCGGAAAATCAATTACACATAGGAGCTTTCTCATTGGCCATTTCGCATGACATCCTCTTGTAGGATCTTCAATGGAGTGAAAACGATCACGGTGTAATTATTTGCGTGAGAGGAGAATTTACATGGCACAACTACCAAGCATTTCTCCAAGGGTGCACTTTCAGCTGGAAAGGCATGCTTGAGCTTGAAAGGCATGTCCGTAATGCCCGTAAAGGCTTGGAGCATCTCTTGGGTATCAAAAATTTGAACATTGTTTTCTCGGATAACTTTAATTCGTTGAGAAGAGTTTTTGGCCTTAAGCTTTTGAAAAAAATCCTTTAAGATTTGATCCCCAACTTTGATCTTGTGCAATGAGTGGGAGAATCATGCGCGCCTCAAGCATTGTAGTTATCAACTATTTGGATTTTGTGCGTAGTTTGGTGACCTACATCCGCAAGCGATTCACTTAAAAGGGGTTTCTCTCGAATGCTGCCACCACTTAGTCTAAGTGTAGAAGAGGTGGTGGAGTACGAACGATGCTTGATGTGGGCCAACTAACACCCATAGATTTTGAGGAATTGGGCAGTCCTAGACATCACATCACATGACCATTAAATACATTTTAGTTGTTTCTTGTGCACCTAATATGGCCTAGGAACCAAAGTCCACACCCAAATAATGTGATTGAGTGTAGTCCCATGTTCCATCAACACCGTATTGAGTAAAACTTACGTTTTATGTCAAAAGGGCCTTGAGATTGCCAACTAATGCAAAATATGATTGGGAAATGCTTAGAAAGGACAAAATCGAACATCACTTCCACAAGAAAGGAATAAATGTCATCGAAAAAAATAATATTGCATGGAAAGAATATCCCTATCAATCCTTTTGAGAACCCGATCCTATCCACATCAAGGTTGGACCAAGAGTACCAAGACTCTCCGAGAGGCGCGTGCAAGGTGTTCATGTCATAAAAAGTGAATATACATTTTTCGATGTTGTATCCTTCATTGGAAATCATATCCACTTCATGTTGTATATTTGAACTACGAATCAAGTGATATGAAGATGTTTATAAGGATGTGATGAATCACTTAAAATTTGGAGTGAAATATTATAGGAGGAAGAGGAATAGTGAAGAAGAGGATCGAGAGAGGAAGAGTCTAGAGATGCAAAAATATTGGGTGGAACATATGCAAAACTCTTCTATCTTTCAAGGAGACACATATGAACCACATGTCATGTTTATCAATCATTTGAAGGAGAAATGGGGTGTGGAGCACAGATCATTGAGGCAATGTAATTTAGAAATATCTCAAAAAGCAAGACCATGTTGATCAATTCTCACAATGTTAATAGTTATTTTTTATAATGCTAACCTTTGTGTTTTGTAGATAGGCATATTCACTTAGACGTGTCGTGGGATACATTCAAGATAAGGGCATGTGGAGGGTCTAAATCAGCATCCCATGTAAAGCCGATATAGTAGTTGAATTTGAAAACCACAAAACATGGCAGTTGATGTGGTTTTACACCATGTTTATAGACCAATATTTGAGTTCATTCTCCATGTTTATCAAGGAAACAACATACAACAACCACAAGGGTCTTCCATATGGATTTGTATTTGACATTATATTGTGAACATTCCAGGTTCTTAACAATCACTAAATTTGAAGCACTATCGTGTGTATAATCTTAGGCCTATTCTCTTGTAGTTTCAGCATCATGGGGCATTATAGTAAGAGGGAGTGGTTAGAGAAGATGAGAGAGGACCAAGTGTATGGGTATTCTCATTAATATTGTAAGGAATTTATTAAAAGTAAATGCACTAACTATTGATTCATTAAATGTTATTTTCTAATATTATATACATGTTTTCTATATCTTGCAAGGTTTTCACCACTACGACACTTTCATCAACTCCAGCTTTGCTAGCAATGTTATTGTCAAGGTTTGAACACATGATCTAACACTACTCTTATTGGTTTCTTGTTTCTCAATCAAATACATGAATTTTTCCACTATATTCAATGTTTCTATTTTTTATATTTATCATAATTAAATGTAGATTCATTAAATGTTATTTTCTAATATTATATTTTATATGATAACAAGGGTAGTTGATTTTAGCAACATGGTTATTACGATCAATAAATAACATCGTTGTAGTAAAAGAAGATTCTACCGACTTTGTCATTATTTTTTTAGATAATTTAACGCTTTATACCGGATCTTAGAACCAAGGGATTAGAGGGACCCCACCCAAGTACAATCGAAACAACAAACCATAAACAAATGAACCAGCCTACCAAAACAACAAAAACCTACATACAACGCAAGGGATCGAGAAAACCCAAATACGACAAATACATACTACAAATTCGACCCAAACCAAGAGGCTAACAGATAAGATACGAAAATTACTCTAGAGAGGGGACGGCTAGGGCTAACTGACTTCCTACCACCCACAAAGGCTCCCGCTCAAGCGGTCCCGAGCAAGAAATTATAAGTAAAACCCATCTTTTGTGAAGACCGACCACACCCACCGACTCCAAGACCATTGGTGCTAAAAGCTCTGGAAAATCCAACTTCTCAAGCCTTCTTCCTTCGGAGATCCCCACAGAACACACTTCATGGACATCCGAGGCAAATTTCATTAGAACCGCATTCCTGGTAGACAACACCGCAATCACCCTCCGAGCTTCTTACATGACCTACCCCCCGAACCGCATCCTGAAATGGTTGAGCCCTATTAAAAGCCTTCAATGACTATACCAAATTGGCCGGGTGTTGGGGCTTAATGAAATGTAGGGAAATTTCTCGACCTCATTGACATTATACTACACCATGAGCAACGAGGACACAAACCAAGACGCAATCTCTCGAATTCACTCGAGCCCTCACCAAAACTTCCATGTATTCTTCCCCCAAAATCCTCACAATAGCCTCGCTAATGGACCCCGACTCCACCCAAAAAAATAATCTCGATTCGAGCATGTGAGATATTACCAAAGAAGGCCATCGCACACTTCGCCCCTTGCAAGAACAGAAAAGGCAGTGGAGGGCTCTCCATAATCGACACCGAAACCACTACACCACCGTCATCCTCCAACAAACCAACAAAAAATGAAAAGAAACCAGCACAGCTGGGAATTTAATGGCACCCAACTCTCCCTTCCCGAGAAATGATTTCATCGAGCTCCTCCCACGCACTCGCATGCTCGGAGATGACGAGACCTTCTCTCCTAATAATGCCTTGATTGGCCAAAAAATTGGCAACACTGTTAGACTCCCTATAGTTATGCCTTAAGTTCCACGTAGGAATCCTACTCAACCAATGCATGATATTACTAATAAATATTCCAACTTTTAGGACATCTCTTTGCCTACGAACATCGTTGATCGCAACTTAGAAGTCGCATTCTATCACCAACGCCTCGTAACCAATTCTAATCGCCAATTTGATTCCTCAAGCAGGATTGAGCCTCCGCTTCGTTACATGTTTCATATTTTAACGGAAAGGAACCTACAATCGCTAATTTTCCTTCCTCGTCTCTAATTAAACACCCTCCTCCCGAAATGCACCGACTTTGTCATTGTTATAGTTAGGGTTTTATCTTCTTTGTTTATAAAATTAAATTCACTAATTGTCGATTCAAAGAATGTTATTTTCTAATAGTATATTTATTTAATGATTGGAAGGGTAGTTGATTCCAACAACAAGATGTTACAATCGACAAATATCATTGTTATATTAGAGTATAATAATTTTCTTTAAAAGATGCCATGAAGAAACCGATATGAATATGATTATTCTAATATTATGAATTGTGTGCATTTTCATTAATATTGTGGTTATTCGTGAGACTTGTTTTCTTTTAGATATAAGACTTGAATCATATGGTGTTTCTTCCAATAGAGGAATTGAAATTATATGAAGCTAGCATTTTGAAGTGGGGCCTCAAATTATATGGCAAGGTTTTTGTACTAATATCGAAAACCTAGCATTTTAATATCGTGAATGTGTTTTAGCTTCTTTGGTTATGTGAGAACACAATAGTGCATTGATACATCTTTGGTCTTACATAAATTTGATGAATTTAGTGAAGAAAGAAACAAAAAAATCAGGGTAATCAACATTAGACAACGTAAAATTTGATCACGCAAGATTTGATAATTTACACCCTTTATTATATTTCTAATGAATCCTATTAGACATGGAAATATGTCTTACATGATTTCACTTTCTCTTGTGGATTTATGTGGTATCATCATCCAAAATAATACTATGGATTTAAGTGACAATGAACAATAGGAAAAGTACATTAATTGTGGAGATGATCAAGTGCTTGACTTGTGGATATACACTTATTTAAGTCGAATGCCAATCCTCACCTCTTTGTCACAAAAAGAGAAAATAAATAGGATTAATTACATGGGAGTATATGAAAGAACCTCTCGCTTTAAAACCCAAAAAAACATTCAATTGTGAAAAGGGAAACATAGACGGATTTATTGTCTAGTGTGACCCTCACGAATGAGCAATCAATGTGAAGCCCACATGGTGCTTTCAAGGTCAATGTGCTTTTGAGTAAAGGCACCAATCGATGCAACTAGAGGTTTGAACATTTATCATTCACTCTCATACACTAATGTTACTACCATACGTCGTTCTCATTGTTGATTCTTCACTATAGACTATAAACATATTCCTTACAACTACTAACCTACATAATGGAAATGAAGGCCCTCAATCTATTACATCCGTAAATGGGACCCCTTACTATTGGAACAACCCTTATATTAATAAATAGAAGAGAGTTACATTAGCATGGACGATCGGAGAACTCACATCGTCCAAAAAATACCAAGTAGTCCATAGAAAACACCCACGGGAAAACAGAAAGCACGAGAACTACAAAAATCGGAGACTTGCTAGTTCTTTTCCCTAGTTGGGGCATAATTGCTCCTTTATAGATGCATATTCCAAATCCAAGATGATTGGTAAGTGGTGTTTTGATCCTTTTGCATACAATCTGAGACTCGAAACATATAAGGGTGATGGTCGTAAGAGGAATACTTGTTATTTGGTGATGGGTAGAAGGTAGAATGCGCGCGTGTAGAATTTTGATCTCGGTTGATCGCGTGAACTCCTTTTTGGTCGGGAAGCACTACCTGTAATAGAAAACAAGACCACAAGAGAGTTAAATAGTACATGGCAGTGGACTGCCTAGCGTATGCTAGATCTGAGAAGTGCTATACCTCCTAGAGGGTTGTCAATCCACTATTTTATAAATTAATAATAAATAACTTAAACATGTAAATAAAGGAATCTAGTGCTAGTGTTCGATTTGAGTGCCTCGGATTACTATCAACGTTGATCCAATTAAATACTAAAACTATGCAGCAAAAGGTCTTCGGTCAGTCACGGGTAGTTCAAGTGGTCTGCAGTCAAGTACAAGGTCTTGGTGGGGCTAGGTAAGGTATTTTGGGTTGTTTGGGCAAGTAGGTAGGTTGCTGGTCTACACTATGTTAGCAGACATAGAGACCGACATCGGCCTCGTCCACCGATGCCGGTTTTGGTGAGACCGATGCGGTTATGGGTGACCAAGACTCTGGTCACCGTGGAAGTGATAGAGGTTTATATTGAGGGTGTTTGGGCTCTGCTTTGTCTCATAACAGAGATTTGGAAGGGTGTTGGTGAGGTGCAGATGAGGGGTAGGTTTAGGATAGGTGTTTTAGGGCTTTGGTATGGTTTTAGGTGTATTAGGGTAGAGTTGTGGGAAGCGTGCAGTGTAGGGTGACCGAATCCAATTAGGGTGCAACCGACCACGGTTATAGGAACCGGTGACTGGCCACTATGATCAAGCCTTGCAGTGTGAAAAATGGGGATTTGGTGTTCTCTTTATTTGGACAAAGAGTTATCAAGGAGCGGAATGGGATGACAAGGTCTTGTAGAGAGATGTGGGTTGAGTAGGCAGGGTTTTGGGAGGATAGGTGATGATTTGAGGAGTAGGAGAGAGGTTGGCTCTTGGGAGAGAAAAATGAAGAAACAAACACAAAGACGCCAGTGAGGGGTGAAGTGATCTACTTACCTAGAGTCCAACGCATGTAGAACATGTAGACACTAAGCAACTAATGAAGAGAAATGGTGAGTGTTGGTGAAGGCTGGGAGGTGGTTGGAGAGCTTCTGCTTGAGCTCCTTCCTAGCTTCAAGTCTCTTCAATGGTTAATCTCACAAATGTTCTTATGAGTGCTCCCACCTCTGGTCTCTCATCTTAGAGTTTTGATGGCTCACCGTGTTCAAACGAATTGCCAACGAAAATGCCAACCCTTTGGAAAGAGCTCAAATCGAGCATTTACAGTGACTGTCGGTCGGTCTTCGACTCCGACCAACATCGGTCGACTATGACCGATGCCGGTTATGTTGAGGGAGTTTGTTTTTTCAAAAGTGGGGAATATGCCTTCCCCACTTTATTTTGAGTGGCGGAGCACATGCGTCCTCCACCCTTATAATGGGGGATAGGACAAGGAGGGGTCTTATGAGTGGGGTGGCCACTACTATGGCTTCTAGAAGGGTATGGGATAGGTATGGGTAAGGTGAGGAAGTGGAATGGTGAGGTGGAGAGGCAAGTGGGGTAGTGGAAGGGTGATGTAGAGGGGCAAGTGGGGTAATGGAATGGTGAGGTGGTTGGGTGAGGTGGTTGGGCCAGATGGCAAGGTGAGGTGGCCTGGTGAGTGGGTAAAAGGGGAATTTAATTAATTGATTTTAATTAAATCTTTGGGTGTGTGAATGAGGGCCAATGTGATGTGCCAAAGGGGGTGTGGGTGATTGAATTAGGGTTAAATCGATTGCTTGTGTAGAATGTGGTTGTTTGGTTATTTTGGAGGAGAATGATGAAATGTGATGTGTTTTTGGTGTCTACAGGTGGATCCTCCTTGGCCGAGTTGTCAAGTGTTGTGAAATGGGACCCCTTGATTTTCAATTGTTAACAAAACTATTAATAACCAAAGTTATACCGATGTTATTTATAAAAAAATTGACACCATTTGATGTTCCTCTAATATGTATGAAATCATTGACTTTCTCATATTCATTAAATGTACACTTCAAAATTTGAGGGAATTCACTACAAAAAATTGTTTGACATCAATGTATCCTAACAGTTTCAAATTGCCCCATTTACATGACAACAAGATGCATCCCATATAAGGAACACTTATCGGAATAAAAATACTTAATAAAAGAAAATTACAATATATTAAGAATAATTTCAACACATTGTAATAGTCGTAATAAATTTGATAAATTTAAATATTATAAATAGAGTAGAAGTTTGATACATCGGAACGTAAGGGACATCAATGTTGGCACATACACAATCAAAAGATTGTTATTAATGTTAGAAACGAAAATTCTAAAACAATATTTAAAAATTTGAATCTTCAACGTTGCTTAAAGATTCAGAGGAAAAAACATATCTACAAATATTTTCCGCTCCACGAACTTACATAAATGTTGTTTTAGATCTGCATTATAGAAATAGATATACATATATATTCTTCTCTACCAATAAAAATTAAAATATAGGATAGTGTTAGATTTGTCTTTTAGTGGCACCTTATGGAGTGGAACAACATGAAATGGAAATGTCATGTGTTGACTCTTGGTGGTGGTGCACACGAGAGCACGAAACATTTCATCAACCATGTGGGTGGCTTAAGTGGAGAGGCAAGACCAAATGGATGCATTCATAGCGTCTCCTTGGCCTGCAAACATGGAAGCTTGCAAATGTTCAAATCCATCATATTTCTCCTTCTTCGACCTTCGTACCATTAAAATTTAAAACAACTATCAACATGAATGAATTTCACCACTTGAACAAAGTGAAAGTAGAAAATCAAAGAGAAATAAATGAATATATGGTATTTGTAGCAAAGATTCGTAACATGTTTTCATCCAACTTATCTAAAAAGGCATGGCACTGTAACATGGAGGCTCAAATTTGAATCTTCGTGCAAAGGTGAGAGGATTTGGCATCTCGCAAAGAACAATAACCATGCGAGCCTCTAGAATTATATCTTCATATTCTAATGATGTAAATCTGATATTTCCTTCACAGACAAGATAATGAAGATTTTTTTTAACAATAACTAACAAATTATCTATGAAAAAATTGTAAAGATATAGTGGTTGTAGATGTCTAGTAACATTCTCAAAAAATTGTAAAGCTATAGTTATTGATTGCAAATATATATTAAAAGAGATATTGACACATGTTGCGTGATACTTTGACACATATTTGATGTTTTCCATGGTGGTGGTGCCTTCGGAACAAAAAAACATTCCATCACCACGCGTTTCAAAATCATTGCAATTATTCTCAAAAAGAATTAACGTGTCGCATAAAGTTCGAGGGACTCCTTTTTCCAAAGGAGAAGTGCACCCCACCCTCGATAGGGGATGGATGCACATGATTTATTATATATGCTCACTTCCATTGCATGTTTATTACTCCACACATAAAACCAAACGATTCTACCAAAGGCACACAAGATTACTTCTCATTCCATTTAAACTACCTAAGGACATCTATTCTCTCTCCTAAATTGAAGGTTTTTAAGTTGTGGTTATTATGACCTTGGTATCAATCAATAAAGGTGTTTTTCACCTACATTTCTTTTGCTTTTTACCAATGAATGAAATAATTGTTTGTTTCGTATTTGGGACATCATTAGATTAGAAAAAAATCAATGGTGGTTGGTGAGCAAAAATAGACAAAGTCCAATCCATCCAAGATTTAAGTATCTTGTTTTGATCAAATATCCCAATTCATATGGCCTTAAAGGCTCAAAACTTTCGACATTCCCTACCATGTTAATAGTTCCATCATGTCACTTCCTCCAAATATCATTTCTAATGTACCATTAAAAGTTAAAACATCTACAAATATGAATGAATTCCAAACAAAGAACAACCAATGTAAAAAAGGAATATGTTGGGTTATACCCAAAGAATAGAGAATTGTTGTTGGAAGGCATCATTGTCCACAAGGTGAGTGGCATCAACCTTGAACCTTGTCTACTAATAACACCATATTTATCCCTTGTCATCACACCCATCAAAAACATGCTTCCACCTCATTTCAATTCATCCTACACATGAACCATTTCCACCCCCTTAAAACCCCATTCCACTCCAACTTCTTGCTCAACTACCTTTATAAACCTCTCTACTATCTTTGAATTCCAAAAGATGGCTAAGTTAAATGACACTAGGAATCACACTACCAAACATGAAGATTGAATCGCCATGTTCATAGCTAAGGCCTTTATCAGTCTCCTTCACCATCACTTATAGACATAGAAGAATGGTTGGATACACAACAAGATATAGTAAACTCTTGAGAAAAATCAATCTCACAATGAATAACATGCTATAAATAAATTATGCTAAAATGGAAAAAAATAAACAATGATGGTAAAAGCATTCAAATGGTTGTTTTAAAGTGAGGGAAAAAAGAACCATAAAACAGAGGAAAAGAAAAATAATACACATACTTGTTATAGTATAATAGGGTATGATGAAGGCAATTAGGGCCACATTAGGGTTAATAGGAGGCCCTACATACCAAACATGATGAAACTTGATGAATTCCTCACCCGTAAAACTATAAGAACACACAAACATGAACTTTAGTTGTTCTTTTCAAATTAGGGTTTCAATTTAAGTTTTTCCTTAAGGATACCAAGATCAAGTCATTTGTTAACTTCTACCACCGAATTTGAGACATTAGGTGTCTATCAAATTTCATTCATAGGTCCCTTTCCTCCCATTTGAAAATGCATATTGACTTGTTTATATAGTTTCATAGTCTCTTTACCTCTTCCTCAATTATATCCTTCATGGTTATCACAAAGCTTGTCTTCCTCATTCATGAAGAGAATTTGAATCTCTAGGAAGCATTGGATCTTAACTTCTTCAATGACTAAACATGGAATCTATCATGGATCCTTCCATTATTTGGAATAATAAGTGCATAAAGCGAGTTCATCCATCTTTGCATGACTATTGTATGGCACATAATACCTTTTCGTTTACCATTATTTCAAAGTGAGTTTTTATATGTTTGGAGATAGAAAAAAATCATATCAAGCATGATCCATGGATCGCTACACAATGGTGCACACTTCGCATTTACACTCCTCTTCAACCTACATGCCTCTCAACTTAAATTTGTTCCTTGCATCATGCACATTGCACTATACATCACTTACCTTTTGTGCAAATCATTTTGAACCTTGTAAAACCTTTACTACAACTCGCACCCCACATAGAGCTTACATCACTTCAAAACCATGTGCCACCTTTGTGACATTATTTTTGTAGGTCCCGCATTACATATAAAGAATTCTCACAACAAACAGATGACAACTCCTTGTATCTATGTGGCTTTCCAAATTGTGCATTTTAATTCTACAAAGATGTGAAAGAATCTCTCAAAGTAATCTTCTAACATGAAGATCAACCACCACACACCTAGAAGAAGTTTATTTATCACTTGAAAGAGAAAATGAATTATAATTGTTCCTCATAATTGTTTCCATATATAAATGTATTCTTATATTTGTACTATAAATATGTCATTGTTAAATTTTACACAAGCTTCATTAGTTGAAAGAGGGTGACAGAAATACGAAATTCTTCCATATGACCACTTTGAAGCATAGAGCCTGCAATAGGATTGTGGAAGTTTCTAAAGGAAACGACATCATCATAAAAGATCCGCAGATCATCAAGGATGAAGCTCTCAGATTCTATGAAAAATTGCTTAATGAGAAGAGTGCTACTAATGATGAGGTTGCCTCTTTTCTGTTAGAGGATATTCCACAAGACAAAATTGAGGAACAGAGATTTAAAGACATTACTAAAGTTGTCACTTTGGAGGAGCTTCAAAAAGTTGTTTTTACTCTTGAAGGGGATAAGGCTTTGGGACCTGATGGCTTCTCTGTCAATTTTTTTCAGAAGTTTTGGGAAATTTGTTCGATGATCTCCTTAGGCAAGAAATGAATTCTTTAGAACTGGTGATTTATTGAAAGAGCTAAATAATACCCACATTGTGCTTGCTCCAAAAAAATGGACGCTAAAGATTTCAAGGATTTCCAACCCATTAGCCTGGTTAATGTTGTCTATAGAATTTTTACTAAGATTATTGCTACTAGACTTCAGTTCATTTTGAATGATTTAATCTCAAAACAACAGAGTGGGTTCATCAAAGGAAGGATAATTCAAGATGGTGTGATCATGGTGCATGAGATTATACATTCTATGGATAATAATAAAAAAGCAAGCATGGTCCTTAAACTTGATATGAATAAAGCCTTTGATAAAGTCTCCTAGTCTTTTCTTGACAAGGTTCTGGCCAAATTTGGTTTTCTCAACAAATTTAGAAGAATTATCAAGGCTTGCATCTCTACAACTAGATTCTCTGTGGTGGTCAATGGTGAGCCGATGGGATTCTTTACCAGCAGTAGGGGTTTAAGACAGGGGGATCCTATATCCCCTTTTCTCTTCATTATTATGGTGGATAGCCTCAACAGAACAATTGACAAAGCAAGTTAAAGATGGTCTTCTTAAAGGCACTAAGCCTACTTCTACAAATCAAATAGCTTCTCATCAGCAATTTGCATGGATGATACAATCTTGCTTTTAATGGCCTCTATCCTCGAAGCTAAGGCGATCAAGTCCATTCTAAAATTTTATGACTCAGTAGCTTGGGATCAAGTATGCACTCCTAAATGAATTGGGGGACTGGGCATAAAAGATATCAGAAAAATGAATGTGGCCTTAATTGCAAAAATGGGTTGGAGAATGCTCTCGAGGAACAACCCTGGATTGATCTAATTAAGGCCAAGTATCTTGATCAACAAATAGCTATCTCTTTCCTTCATGATGAACAACTTCCCCAAGGTTCCATTTTCTGGAATAACTTGATTCAAGTCAGGAATTTCATCAAGCAAGGATGTAGATGGAAAGTGGGAAATGGCAGAGACATCAATTTTTGGGGGATAATTGGTCTAATTTCAGCCTCAATGATGATTTGGTGCAGTCAAAGATAGCCTTGAACATAAGTATGGTACTAAGGTCATTGATTACATGGAAATAGATGGTAACAAGAAGAGATGGAAACAACTCTCGGTGGATAGGAATGAATTGAACTTCATGATGTCCTCTTTACAGGAACAACTGGACCTCATTCCCTTGAATCAATTGGAAGTTAAGGATGAAATTGTCTGGCACAATTCTAGAGATGGAGATTACACGGTCAAATCTAGTTATAACTCTTACTTTGAAAATATCCAGAGTGAGTTTAATTGGAGCAAGATTTGGATGACTGAACTAACCCCTAAAATTAATTTTTCTTTTGGCTTGTTCTCAGAGGTAGAATTCTTACTAATGACAACCTGATGAAGAAAGGATTCATAATGCCAAATAGATGTCACCTTTGCAAAAAAGAGTCTGAGGATATTAAGCATCTTTTTGTCCATTGTGAGTATGCTTCAATGATTTGGAGTTATGCATTTTCTAAATTCAAAGTTTTCTAGATTGTGCCAAAGGATTTCATCCAGTTTTGGACCCAATGGAATCCTCCTTTTAAGCACTGTGTTGTGAGAAGACTTTGGAAACTAGTCATGCCCCATATTATCTGGAGGATCTGGAAAGATAGAAATGACATCATTTTTAGAAACAATAAACAACATTGCAAGATTAGCTTTGTTAAGATTGCTCATGCTATTAAAGAAAATATTGAGAGATTCAAACCTCCCAAGAATAAGAAATATCCTGAGAATGAAGAATATATTCTTTCCAACTGGAAGATTGGAGTTGCAAATCTGCAGAATAGGAATACTTCAAACATTGATAGGTCTTCGATTCATTAGAACCCTCCTGATATTAACTAGCACAAACTAAACTTTGATGGTGCCTCCAAGGGTAATCCTAGGATTGTTGCATAGGAGGTGTAATTTGTGATCATAAAGGTTGCTTAGTTGCTTTACCTATGCTGGCAAAATGGGGATTCAGACAAACCATTATGCAGAAGCCCTAGCTACTCTATGGGGGCTAAGGGTTGCTAAGGATTATAACATACAAAACATCATTCTGGAAGGAGATTCACTAAACATTATCAATCACCTTAATCAATTTTCTCCTCCTAGCTGGACTATTAAGGACTTCATTATGGAATCCATAAATATTTGTCAAAATTTCAAGAATATCAACATTAGGCATACTTATAGGGAGGGGAATAAGGTAGCGGATACCTTGGCCAATTTTGGCATCAATAATAATCTAACCATTTGGGATAATGAAAATTACATCCCTAAGGAGGTACATAATAGCATTAATGTGGATAAATATGGGCAATCATACATGGAGTAGGAATTATAATGAGATGGTGTGGGCTTTAGCGGGTGTGAAAGATCACACATGTGAGAAATATCATCCTAACTATGGCCATAATAACTCCCATGATTCTCGAATAGGTGGTTGGGTTCTTAAAAACCAGGACAAACATAAGGAAAGCAATGATTCAAATGAGGGTTTCAAGCAGAAAAGTGCAGAGTAGCAGGGAGAAGGAGATGGGAGGTGCCTCGTGCCAACTAGAGCCTTGTAGTGATCCAGCTTGGAAGAAAAATGAGGAGCTATGGAACCTCCTTCAAAAGGGAGGCATTTCCAACTTCATAGAGTGCATTCAGGGCACAACCAAAATATTTTCGGTTCATTTCACAATGGACTGGAAGGACAGAAAGGTGGAGTATGGTGGTCACCGAGTAATTATAAATGAAGAATTGATAGCTGAGAAAACAGACCTTGAGTTGGAGGGATATCATTTTTTCAACAAAAGGATCAATAAGACTGCTGAGGCAAAGAAATTATCTGACGACGGTGAGGAGCTCAAATTTGTAACTGCGGGTGTTAGGGTAAGCTCTATCCCCAAGCCTTTTGATGAGGTTACAAAAATGATGGTTAGGTACATTTCTTTAGAAGGACGCTACATAATAGTCCCTGTCAAGCACTGGTCTTTCTTAACCACTTTAGAAGACAATTTACGGTCTACTTCCCGCATTACTTGCTAAATTCCCTTGAGTGCTCCATTTTAGAATTCTAGAAGCACTCTCGTGCCATTCCTCTTCACCAAGGCCTTATTTTTCTGCTTCATAAGCTTTGTGTCTCTAAGTTCCCCAACTTCCCACCCTCTCCCAGCGATCCGCACATCCCTACCATCACTGCTCCCACTTCCATCCTAAACACCTCTTCCAAACCCAAGACTAAGAACCCAAAACTTCCCAAAATTGACATCCCTCACTCTGCCTAGGTTCTTAGAAGCACTAAAGAGCTGGAAGTTGTGCATAATCTATCGTGCATATTAGTAATGCTGGCTAGGATATGGCCTTGCAACAGGAGGGGAATAATATTCCTCACAGGTTGGATTCTTTGGAAAATGAGATGATGAAGTTAAAGAAGGACCTGCAGCACATTGCCAAACAGAAGGGCAAAAGAAAGGTTGATGATGAAACTGATAATGGGAATGATCAGATTGCAGACATCTACAAGAAATTGAACTCTTTGGACAACAGATTGGGGAGAGCCAAAGACAGGCATGACCATAACATGGCTATCTTCAATGCCATTAGTGACTTTTTGGAACAACATTTCCATGCTTAGCGGGGTCCCTGAAACTATCTGGGGGACTGACAAGGAGAGAAGTCAGACCATATCGAATTTGAATGCAAGTGACCCCACGCACATCACCACTTTGGCGTTGTTCACTTCGCTACAAACAATCAAATCCAGGATCAACAGAGCTTCCAAGAAATAATCTCCTCGGGCTGGAGGGTTTCGTTCTAGACGCTGCTAAATTTCAATATTTTTGTTGTTTTTTTGTTGTTTTTTTGTTGTCTTGTTGCAGTTTTTGTTCTGTTTCGCTTTCTACTAGTAACTATATTTTGGTTACTGTTGGGCATAATGCTTTATCTAGATTTTGATCCTCTTTTGTTGTCCCTCTATAGCTCTATTTGGTTATTGAGCCCTTATTGTAATAGGGTATAGTCCCTTCAAAACTATTTACCAATAATTTTAAAAATACATAATTTCCTTTTAGAAAATACTCCAATTAAACAAAGTTTAATTCTCAAGCTAAAACTTTGATTCAAATATTTATACATAAATAAATATAAAAAAATCAAACCTCATAATAATTGTTTTAACATATAGATGTCAAAATTTACAAATACCAACAATAAATAAATTAACAATTGTACATGAGTTCATGAAACTACGCTAGAGAGGGTAACAATGTTAAGTTTGTTGGAGTGGTAATTTACACTAAAATGTATGTTATTTCAAATTGTTTCAAGTTTATGTGATCGAGAGGAGAAAACAATATAGAAAAATTACAACATATGGTCTAAAACACTTTGTATATTTATTCGGTGGATGTTCATCCCCTGTTCATGCAACACTCTTACTTTGAAATGGTCTCCAGTATGTTGGAAAATATGAGTTGCTCGAGTTGAATATTTGTTTCTTACATTTGGTGAAATTGTTTTCAAGGCTCTCGAGACCATGTTTGAATCTTCCTAATGTCATTTCTCACCGAGTGATAAGGAACTTACAAAGAAAGCTACAAAATCATTGATTAAAATTATTGATTGTTTATAGGCAAAAACATATAAACACGTGGAAAAAAATCATCAATGTTAAATATGGGTTGGATTCATGACCACCAAGTCTCCCTCACCTTGGACATATCGAATAAGAAATCCCAATTCACAAACAATACAAATACTTCTTATTCTAATTGACTAATTAAAAAAATACAAAACATTAAAAGAAGACAAACATTAACATTAACAAGGATTAATTTCCCTTTAAATGCAAAGTTTCATAACACTCCATTGACATGTGTAATGTGGTTTAGGTAGAGAGGAAAACATGTAAGAGGTTGTGTGTGATCTAAAACGCAGTGCTTAATCCAACACTTTTAATCGTTTCCAAATATCGTGTAATGCCCCGTTCTCCAACGACCATGTCGCTAAGCTTTTAACGTTGTGGTGCTCATGTTGACCTCTCGTTGGCTTCGCCCCTGTCACTGAAAATGACCGGAATTCTCCCACTTTGTCTTGTCTTCTCGCGCCGTGTCGATGTTTACTATGGGTGTTCCGCCTCATCCATTTCGTTTTCCTTCTATTAAAGGAAAATTGTGAGCTCGATTTATCGAGCTCGCAAGTCAGCTCTTGTTAGTTCTATTAATAAGTATTAATAAGTGGTAATAATAATAATAATAATATTTTTATTTATCGATCGATGTTAACCTCGCTTTACGATAGTCGATTTGTTACCAACCCCGTTGTTAATTTTTTATAAGCGATTTTATTGTTTTAGTTTGGTCGCCTCACCGATCAAGCCTCGATTCGTGCAAGGAAGTGGTTCTTGGGTGGCGCCATCGTCCAAGGACGTAGTGTTCTTGTGTAAGGTTCAAAGTTTTTATCCTTCGCCGCCAAAGCGCCACGGTATGCATTGTAAATGTTTGGGTAAATGCCTTCAACCGCTTTTTCTTCTTTTCCCCCGTGATAAAATTGGTCCATGTATGCCAAGTTAGATAATTATCAAGTTAGTGGTGAATCGACCACCAATCTAACATTGTTGCTCCCGCCATAACCTAGCTCTCCCCGGCTCTTCGCTTCACGTTTCAGTTTCTCAGAGATACCGTACAACATGATTATAAAATGGATGTCTTTTAAAAGGGATATTGTGGATCCATTATTTATTCCTTATTTCTATCGCGTTAAGTGTCATTAGAGATGTTAATATCGAATTAGGTTAAGGCTTCTTTCAATCTAGCATAAAACTATACATGTTTATTTACGCTTAAGGCGTTATATAATACTATTTGTATGCTTTTATTTATTTCAGTCGATCCTAGTACCGAGACTTTTTGAAACAAAGCCATAATATAAAATAAGGCAGAGAGAATGAGGACGAAAATTTATTCTGCTCGACATTTAAGGTGAACTAATTAAATATGGTTTAGGTTTATGAAATCTTAAAAGGCGTGCTCGAATGGGAAGGAATATTGGATCTGTGTATCACATAGATCTCTCTCCAAAATAGACATTTTTTTTTTTGTAAACCGTGTTGTTTATTATTGTCCAACCTGGCGTATGTTTTGGAAGGATTTCACTTTAGTTTTGAAAATGGCCGCATGAGGAAGTAATTGCCTGCCATTTATGCACCTTACTGGAGGGGGAAAAACGTGTTGGACCTTCCCTGGGATCTGGGGAAGCGTGAGTGAAATCTTATTGGGTTTTTACCTGTGTTTTGTCTTCATGAGCTGTTATGGCTTGCTAGCCACGCCTTTTTTGGGGATCTGCATGCTCAGTGGTTTTGGGGGTCGCGCGCCCAAGGGGAAGCTCACATTTGTGAGTTTATTGCAAGTTTTCTTTGCTGTGTGGTTGTTTACTGGTGCGCAGATCCTGGACGCCTTCCTTTTTCCTGCCCTGGCCGCGTGGGGGAGTGTGGGAGGAGTTATTTTTGTTTTTATTTTTGCGTGGACTGTTTTAATGCGTGGAATCTTTCAACAGTCTTTTGCCCACAAAGCAGTAAACCCTCCATCATTGCTGCTGCTCCTAACTTGTTCCAGCATGGAGGAGAGTGGAGGATGGGCATTTTGAAAATGGAGAAAAAGGGGGCGTGGGGCAGGTCGCCTGTTGGGAACTCGTGGCTCTTCCTGGGGTTTTTCTACACTGCAGGCATGATAAGCTCTTAACCCTCCCTTAATGGTTTATTCCCTGTAGTATTTGTGTAAATCAAATATGTGCAATTCTTGTTGTTCTATTCTTTTTCTTGGGGTGAAAACCTCTGGCTTATGAGGGTATTCAAATATATCTTTGCCTGGTATTTTCTTTTATATAATACAAAAAAATAAAACCAGAAAGATATGGACATCATGGGAAACTTGTAGACGCCTCCATCAAATCTTTTGATTCGAGCTATGGAAACCTATATTCTTCATTCGTGAAAGCTACCTCTGTTATCATATGACTAGTTAAGGTGAACTCCCTGATATTATGGGTACTCTACGTGTCTTAATAGTCGTCATTCCCTTCCTTGGAGGAGGATTTCGAACCAGTTGTTATCTGATGTCTTTATGGAGCTGTAGGTGATGTTGTAAGACCTTGTTGTTCGACCCTGAAACCCTGTTCAATGTAAACTATTCGCAAATATAGTTTTGTTGTATGTCGGTTGGGTCTTATAATCTATAACAGTACCTTGCATCGTTTATTTGTGTTGAATGCCGTTTAAGAGAGGGAGTTGTTGGTGGATTATGCTTCGACTTGTTTTGGTGAGGTAAACATTACTCTAGGCTTTTTGAGCTGTTAAGAGCTTGCTTGGAATAATGGGTTGATTGTTAGTGACGTGCAATCACACATGTGAGGCTCTATATCGCATCTTTCGTGCTCTCTTTTGATCGAAACTCGAGGCCTTAACGTGTTATGTTATGCGGCTTTTACTTAACAGATAATTGTAATGGGCCTTGAGGGTAATCTTTGATAAGTCTGTTATATTGTCATTGGATCGATAAATTTTGTGGGCATGTTGCTTTTGTAAGTTTTAAGGTAAATAAGGTTTACCTTGTTTTAAAAAAAAAAAACACATTAGTCATTCTCTGCTTAGAGCCATGGACATACTATTAATGGCAGACCACGAAGTGATGGTCAAGTCTTTCGTAGGGCCTCCTTGGAGTACATGGAATCATGATGCAGATTTCATTTGAGTATAACCCTTCTCTGTAATAGGAGACTGCGTATGAATATCATGAGTAATCGGATCCAATTCATGTCATGGAAACTTAAGGATCCCTATAAGTGGTTTACTTATTTGGTATTTCGGGGAAACCTTTGTTGTTATAAACAATAGTATCTACTTGAGTGATTATATACAAATTAATACTTGCATCTCATTAGGAGTGGATATAATGTTGATACTGGTATTTATAGTGGCTTGGACCACACTTACATATTTTAGCTAGCCAAATGTACCTTCTACTCATCAACAAAGTATGACGGTATTGTTGTTCGTAACTCATTCCTATGAGTTGGACTCTTATACTAATAGAGGCATATAGAGACATGATAATAAACAACCGAAAGGATATCTAAATAATATATGAACTTACCGATTTGTGGAATATAGACTTTGAACCAAACTTGCACACACAAAATAATTCTGAGAATAATTAATTTCACACACACTAATATATTTCTTCTATTACTTCAATCGAACACCATTACACATATATAGGAGAGGATTCCCTATTATTATGGAACCACTCAATCCTATAATATCTCCTATTTAGTTGTGATTGTTACTCACGTAACAATACACAACTCAAATCATATGAGTTGTTAAAACAACTCCAACCAACATATTATTGTTAATATAACAATAATATAATTACTAACATTTGTATTTAATGAATACATAAATAATGTAAACATTAATATTAGTTTCCTAACATTCCCCCCCTTAATGTTTACATGGTAACATTAGAACTTTCACACTTCCTTTGCAGCCTGCTGCCTCTGCGCGCTCATGATCTTGGCACACACTCGAACTGAAGGTAGAAGAAGGAACACATCAACTTCTTATCAACCAAGCACTGTCGGGAACACATCTGACCGACGAGGATGGGAACACACTCAGGAATCATCTGCTTATCAACCAGTCACTCTAGGGAACACATCTGACCTAGCAGTGTGGGAACTCAAGCAGAACACATTTGAACAACCTTCAATGGTTTTTAGGAGGCTAACCACAAACCTAGGTACGAACAGGAACACATCTGACTGTTCTACCTCATCAAGCCTCATGATGCTACGTTTCACTGTGTTATTTGTTTTGTACTATGTTTTTGCATTTGGGGAAATAGGAATAGCCACATACTCAACTGAAAAACTGAAAATGGAACATTGGATCATGTTGATCATGTTCCCCCCTCAATGTGAACATTTCACTTATTCAATCCAAAACAGAAACTCTGAAATCATACTGCACACAACAAACTGCAATTATGAAATGAAAGAAAACTCACACACACACACACCTGTGCCACCAAATCATTCTCGTGTGGCCCGTCGTTGGTGACTGACGAGAGGTCGTTGTCTGACCTCCAGCCTCCGATGCCTCCATCCTCCATTATCATGCTGCTAACTCAGCAAGATGTGAACATGAAGCACATTTGTTTCCACATTGATTTTATTCTTTTCTTCCCTCCCACAATGTGAAACACTTTACTTTTTTCCGAACATCGAGTAACACTGAAAATGCGTCCGTAAGGAATTTTGTTTAATTTTTATTTTTTTTATTTTCGGACTTTTTACAATTATACAAATTCGATGACAATTTACAAATTTAAAAACAACACTTTTGACTTGGACAAGAAGACTCGACTTGACTAAAAAGTAATAAAATGGGATTACTTTTTAAATGAATTAATAACTAAAGACATACAAAATATAAAGAATTTGATGGATGATGTATTACACATCACTAATATACAGACTTGACTACAAATAAACAAGATGATATAAAAGACAACTCAAATAACAATTTCTAATGTAACAAATGGATAATAATAAAATTTGACCTTATTACCACGACTCTTTTTATCATTTCCTTTGGACGAGACTTTAATGATACGCTTATGGATTGGACACCAAACCTAAAAATGAGACTAAATATTAAAAAAATGAGAGACATAAAAACTAAACAAATAAAATGAAATTATTATTCTAAATGACTCGACCCAAAATCTAATCGACTTATTAATGCATTGACTAAATTTAAACAACTATTAATAATATGACTAGTGGCACATACACTAATTTTGTAAATACCCCGTGCGGCTCATACCAAACCAGGTTGCTTTGTACAGTTTGCATCTTATTTCCCAGATCAGAACATGCGTAGCAGATCTACATTCGAATACAGTCATCTCTGTCAATGCTAGGTGTGTCAGGAGAAATTGGATCGGTCAACACTGCTAAATCACTGAAACTGATCTCTTGCACAATCACCACCAGGATCTTCCAAATGTAGATGGAAAAAATCGATGCATGAATATAAATCATTTCCATTCAAACTGAAATCACTCCTTGTTGGATCTGGCGATGGAAGGTTACATGACCATTAAATATTGTTGAATGTCTTTTAAGCTCACAATGGTAAAATTCCTTCAAAGAAATCGCGCCTCTATCCCGCTTATACTATGCAAAATTGGATTGATAATAACCAGTACAACTCAATCCAAAGATGAACACAATGTCAGATGTAGCTCTATAGGCAGTATTGAAATATTTTGAAACAGAACCGATCAAATCATTGTCAAATAGGAGCGCCAAAGCTTATTTGATGATGTAGTCGGCCAGGCTAAGCAGATTTAGATCAGAAACTTTGTGAAAATGTAGACAACATAAAAGCCGTGAATTTCCAAATTGCAGGTGTCAGATATTTGATAGATTTCACAGATCTTATCAATACACACTATTAATTCCACAGAATCAAAATATCCTTGATCTGTATAAATTATAGAGGAGACAAGTACGGGGTTTCCAGAAATAAATGAAACTCTGAAATAACAGTTTGCATGGAGCATAGATCTTGACAGCTGTGACAATACCAGAGCTCCTTCAAAGTGGAACAATAATCCTATGTCATCTTCAAATGCAATGAATTCCAAATGAATAGTCGACAGAAAATAAAATTTTAAACTACTCCATGAAAGTATAAGATCCTCCACTTGTGGGGTGGGTTACACTCCAAAAGAAAACTCCAAACGCCTTTTGATCCGTCCAGATTACATTACAACCTTGGATGCCATGGATGCATAGAATGACAACGATGCAAATAACCATAAAACTTGAAACTTTCATATGCAAGGGCAAAAATTAGCAGTGGATCTGCCCCTTACAATTTTCACAATTCCATAGTGTTCTCCATAACGCTCTGATACCAAATATAGACTTTGAACCAAACTTGCACACACAAAATAATTCTGAGAATAATTAATTTCACACACACTAATATATTTTTTCTATTACTTCAATTAAACACCATTACACATATATAGGAGAGGATTCCCTATTATTATGGAACCACTCAATCCTATAATATCTCCTATTTAGTTGTGATTGTTACTCACGTAACAATACACAACTCAAATCATATGAGTTATTAAAACAACTCCAACCAACATATATTATTGTTAATATAACAATAATATAATTACTAACATTTGTATTTAATGAATACATAAATAATGTAAACATTAATATTAGTTTCCTAACATAGAACCCTTGTTTACATAAGTATATTCTTAAAATTGTGAGATAAATATCAAAAGTATACTTACATATCCTTGATTTTCTATAAAGGTTTGATACTTGGGTAATATTGATGATTATCATAAGATTGACACTTGTATTTATTATAGAAGTTCAATGCCGTTGGTACTTATATTTAATTAAAAGATAATATTATTGGATGCTTATATAGAAGAAGTAGTTGAAGGTATTAAGTGAGATAATATTATTATTAATGTAATTTAAGTATAATTAATTGAAAGGTTACGATTGTACATCTAGCCACTTGGAATTTTGTTCATATGTAAGTTGATCTTAGGGAGGTGAACCAATAATGGGAATGAAATGTATTATCATGCGATGTGCAGTTAAGTTTTAGAATGCATGTTAGGAAATTATATGTTAGGGAGTATTGCAAACTTTCATTTATGTAAATGCTAGATGGCATAAATTTTTAGGTGAGGATTATATCTTATCATGCTCAGTTCTAGCGAACTGACTCTAGTAAATATTTGTGCAGATGGAATTTTTGCGAGTAGATGAGGGATAGACTTGTAAACTTGTGCATCAACCTCAGCTGAGAAGTTCTTACATGAATCCTTTTTATATTGTTCAACTATTGATAACATACAGTGGAACAAGTAGGAGAGGATCATGGTCTTAGTATAATGTATTTGTGGACTTTGTCATCTTAACTTTGGACACCTTGGTTTGTTTGACCATCATTGAAAATATTAAAATATTGGTTACTGCTTGTTGAGTGACCCTTTTGGATTATCGGTATTTTAAGTGTGGATGTAACCTTGTTTTGTTATGGTGAATGAGTGTTATTAAACTCTACCCTTGAAAATAAATGTTGAGTAAATCTTGCTATGACTTATTAATAATGCGACATAAGTAAAATAACGTGGGTTGTTTAATACTTATAAAAGTTGAACTAAAAGTTGTATTTAAATAAATTAACGTAGAGGTTACCAACTTGAGAGCAAGGAATTCTTTAAAGAAATCATAGGCGAGACTATCATTGTGAGTAAGAATTATATAACATGATAACCCTAGCTCCTCTAGTGAACATTATTCCTTTTATGGTGAAATTTGTAAAATGACCCTAAGGTGAAATGAACTGTTAGTTGTTAGAAGATGATAAGATTTAATAAGCCAGAGAAAACAAATTGGAGATCTCACAATCTTTCTCACCGCCATTTGGAAAGTAAATTTTTGCTCCTTGGTAATACTTTTAGCGAAGCCTAAGTAAAATCGTTGATAATTCTGGTTAAGAGCTCTAGCATCAATTAAATATCGGTGATAACTAATGAGGCCTAAAGATGTTTTCATCTCGACCTTCTCCCTCTAACCTTTTGAAGTCACCTTGTATTTCTTCTCTTAAGTGTGTTAAACTTAAAACCATGTTGTCTTGTGGGCAAGAACAAGTCTTAGTAGCATTAGTGGTGAAGCAGATGGCCTTGTGGAATTTAAATACTCATTTTTCTTGATAAACGAATTAAGCAAATAAAGGACATAATAGAGAAGAATTAGAATAAATTTCTCTTCAAAGTAAAAGTAAGAACTTAGCATTGTAAGAAGCATTGTACAAATCATATCTAGAGTCTTAGCAAACTGAAGTTAAGGATCGAAAGAGGTTACATAAAAATAAATAACCATCAATAATTTCCTCATTGTGGCTTGCCCTATCTGTAGGTGTGTTATGTGGTGGTTTCTTATGTTGTTTTGTCAAATAGAAAAGTGAACCATCCTTGGTGGGTGTGAACATTTCCGTGCTACCTTTGTGGTCATCCTTGTATTGAGTTATCCACGGAGTTAGTTGTGACCTCGGTGGTGGCATGTCGTGTCGTGTTTGTGTCAAAAAAAAAAGTTATCCTGTATTTTACTGTGTTGTTTGTGTGTGAAATTATGGGTTGTTACATATCGTTAATTTTTAATCAACTTAAAAGGACTTAATACTCCAAAATATTGATTAAAATCTGATTTAGGACTGATTTTAAAAACTAAAATTAAGTTTGCAATTTACTCAAAATTTCATTGTTTGATCAAAGCCCCAAATTACATTATTTTCGATTCACCTGATTTTGAAAGTTATCAAGATTGATTAAAATTTCATCCCAAATTATTCTTAAGCACTTAATTAATTGCAAATATCAGCAAACTAAAAATAAAAATCAGAAACGACACAAAATTGTTTAGTTGTGAACCGATCCATTAATAATGTTATAATTGTAAATACATTTAACATTTACAATAAACCAATAATGAATCAAAAACTTGCAAAACTGTGTTTTAGACCTTCAATGGACTCTGGAGTGTCCAAAGCAACTGCCCCTCACCTTCCTTATTCACTTGCAATTGTGTCTCCCCTTGGTTCTACGCCTTTGTGTGACTTTAAGAGCAAATAATTCTATCACAAATGCTCCAAAATAGGAAAATTATCATACCAACATGATCGTCTCAAAATTTTGAGCAATTTTCATTTATAACTTGAGACCTAATTTTGAGTGGAAGTGCTCCAAAAATGGTGTTTTCTGCAAACTAGTCAATTCTGCCCATCCACAGACCTACCAAAAAGTCCCTTTAAATATAAGTAATCTCATATCATATCACTTCCAAAAAGGTGGCGGGTTGGTAACGATGTTTATCCTTTTGGTGGAGGTCATGGGTTCCACTCCCCATAAAGCATTTGACCACTATATTTGTCCTTTGACTTACCAAATAAAACCAAACATATGCCACGAATACTTTAGCATTGGTTTTTTTTTAATAACCCTACTTTTAAAATCCTACTTTCTAAGGGATTAAAAACCATAACATCCCATATATATGCAAACCATTTTTATTTAAGGAATTCCACGTATAATATCCACTACGAAACCGGCTTGCCAAGTGTAAAGGGAAAATAGGTCCACGTGCTCAAATGGAGTAATGCCACATGTCAGGATATGATTGGTTCATTTTTGCCACGTCACTTTTTCTTGCAAGTTTGACCCGAACTTTGGTGACCATATCTTTTCGCTTTGATACAGACTCGTATTTGGTCTGTTCAAAATGCATCGGAAAACTACTGCAACAATCTCTACGCCCAAGAATTGATTTTGTGAGCTTCCAAAACCATAAATTTCTAGTTTGACCAGATTTGCCCACTGTTGACCAAACTTTGACCAAAGTGGTATCTTTTCCATACAAGCTCTATTTTTGACGTTCTTTATATCGGCAAAAATCTCAAGATGCTCTACTGCTTGATCATGGTTTTAGGGAGGTTTAGTAGACTTTCAAACACCAGAAAATCCTCCGGATTAGTGTGGAGCTACCATTGTTGAACAATTATCAGCAAAGTACCATTTGATATATAATGTTGGAAAGATCATTTCTAGTGTTGCTAAGGGGTAAAGGAATTTACTTTCCTAGATATTATCCTTTCATTATCAATGTTTTGTGGTAGAATATATCATTTGCAAATCCTACAATCATTATGATCCATGAGCCCAACATTTCTAACGTTTTGTTGAATAGTTCTCATGTCTTGTGCATACTTGCAAATTTTGTGGGATAAAATGTTTTTACATTCCTCAAGTTGTATTTCTTCATCAATTGTTGTGTATTACTTTTTCTTTAATTGGGCCACATACTTTTGACACATAGAGTTTGCTTGTTGATTCTTCTCATTTAAGTTGAAGTGGAGAAAAAGCCCAATTTTGTTTACCAAGCATCACATAGTTCACAGCATGTAACTCATGCATCCAAGTTATCGATGCCTATATTGATTTGTCTTTCATGCGGTCCTCAATTCAAACATAAGTCACCTTAATTTGATCAAGTTTTGCTCAAGAATGGGATCCTACTCGCAACTAAAAATTCCAACACACTCTACACACATGTTGGTGAATGCGATCACTTGGTAGCTTCTTACGGGATTAATAGTTTCTATTAGCTGTAAGTGTACATAATTGAATTTGATGTGATATATCTATATTCTTGAGAGGGGAAATTTGTGAATGTAGATTAATAGATTGTGCCATTAATTTTGATTTTGATTTGTCGATTTATTTGGAAATTGGTTCAATGTATTAAATGCACTAAATCCATCGACATATGTTGTAATTCAGTTCTTGAGTGAAAGTATAATTTTCTCGATTCATTTATAAATTTAAAACCAATAAAAATAATGAAACCCAAACATTGTTAATTGTTCATTATTTACTGTATATGTCCACAAACCACATCAAATATAATAAAAATAGATGCAGAATATGGAGTCGGATTGACCCGGCAATCACCCAAAGAGTGAACTTAGTACCGAGCGTTGCACTACATTTCATACTCCATGTAGTTCTATGTGAAAGTGTGTGTAATGATGCCCTAGGATGCCCTTGTGCAAGTTGTACTAAGATAACGAGTTAGATCTAGAAAGCTTCTAATGATGCAAATGTGTACAATCGAATAGAATAGACTTCATCTCCTATGATGTGTATGCAAAAGTGATGCAATCATTTAGAATAGACTTCATCTCCTATGATGTGTATGCAAAAGTGATGCAATCATTTTCCCTTAAGTGAATGTGTTAGATGGATGCCTTTGAAATGCTCTTATGCCTTTAGATGCAAGCTTAGGTGATAGTAGATAATGCTAGTACTTGGTCCCTGATTTTGGAGAAGTAATTATGTGTGTGTGTGTGTGTGATTCCCTTGTTTGAATTTCATAATTAACAACTGGAGGGTCGACCCAAAAGTGTAAAAGATGTCCAAAAGGTAAAAGAGACCCAAAAGAGTGAGAAAATGGGAGAGAGGGTCGAGAGTGCCCAAGAGGGACAGGAGCACCTAGGCACTAGTGTCCAAGGCCATAAAAGATAAATAAGTTAAGTTTCGGCAAGGTCTGTAAAATGTGTAAGACCAAAAATAAGACAAGAGATAAAGCAAAGAGGCCAAAAGTAGTTGTCAACCACTAGTTTTCTTTCTTAGGAATCATGCATACATTAGTATGTTTTAGGACCTAGAAATGTACCCAAGTGCATGATTTTGTGTCTACGGTTTTATTATGTCGAAGGTGTTGTTGGGTTTTGAACATGGAACCTATTGTATTTTCCCCATTTTTTATTTTGGCACATTTAAGCACAAATTACAATCGGGTGAAGAATGTGCAAGCAAGAAGAGACGATAAAGTGGAGCACATGTAGCAAATGGTATTTTGTCAAAAACAATCTAAGTCGTGGAACAAGTGTGGGACATGCATGTATTTAATCCCCACTTTTTTTCCAACATTCCATTCATATCTTCATGTTATCCAACAAATAATATGTCGTTCAATCAAAATTTTGACTCCTTAAAAAATAATAGCAAAGCCCCTTTTTCCCATATTTTCTACAAAAATTCATTATTTCAAATGTTTAAGGGCCAATTTTCGTCGTCATAGAACTAATAGACAAGTTAACGGTGTTGTGAGTGACCCCTCCATATGGCTTAAAATAGACATGGTACAACGTTATTCTTAACCTTAAAATACATACTATAAAACCAAACATTGTCACTTCTATATACAAAAAATACCAGCTACAAATTATCCACAAACAATATTGCATGATGTCAATTGTTGGATTTGTAACGTTATCAAGTAGTTATGTCGATAGCCCTTTTTCCAAACCAGATCGGTATGAGAAAAATATGACAACACACAAGTATAGTCTTGTTATAGGCTCTTTGATCATTGCCTTACAGTCATATCTATGTCATGAATGATTTTAGAGAGATTGTCGTATAGGATAGGTCCCACAAAAGGGTCCTACATTCCTCTTTCCACCTAAGAATGCACAATTTGTTATCTTTCCTAACTTGTTCTCCTTCGCAAATCCCCTGTAAAGTGAATGCCTCTTCTTTCCCTATGCTCCATTTGGCTTCGTGTTAGCATTGAAGATTATACTTTTATCGAGCTCGACTTGATCCTCGGCTTTAGTCTGTATTGGATTTGCATTTGATTTTGGGATCAACAGGCATCGTTCTTTGCTTTGGGGATCCTTCGAGCTTGACATCATATTGCATCATGGATCTTGTTTTGAGTATTGTGATTCATAGTTGCTCACATATACCACCTCCTCGCACCATATAGCAAATATTATTTGGTTAGGAACAATCTAAGTCGAGGAACAAGTGTGGACATGCAGGTATTTAATTCCCACCATTTTCTTTCCAACTTTCCATTCATGTCTTGCCTTATCGAACAAATAAAATGGCATCCAATTGAATAACTTGACGTCATAAAAAAATAGCAAATCCTATTTTCCCATATTTTCTTAAAAATCATTTATTTTAGTTGTGTCAAGGTCGGTTGTCATTGTCGTAAAACTAACGAACAAATTAACAACGTTGAATATGACTTAAAATAGACACAGTACAATGGTATTCTTAAGTGTGATGTTAGTTTTGACTAGGTTGACTCATATTACATGTTGTAGTTGTACTTGTCAATGTTGGTGGGAATGAGCCCAAGTGTGAATCTTTTGATCCACACCTACCACATGACGCAAAATAATAGAAACAAACCCACAAATCACAAATCCTCCATTGTGTTGACAAAATGCAAACTAAAAGTAGACTCCATCACTTCTATATACATAAAAAGGAAAGGCCAACTACGAATTACCCATAAACAATATTGCACAATGTTGGTTGTTGGATTTGTAATGTCAACAAGTAATTACATCAATAGCCTTTTTCCAAAATAGGTGATGTTGAAAAATTCTAGCAACACACAGATATCAAATGGATATGGGTTTATTGGCGGTTTGTCTTACTGACCATATCAAGACGTGAACGATTTTACAAAGCTTGTCATTTAGAATAAGGTCCCTCGTCCCATTAAAGGGTCTCATCTTCCTCTTTCTGCCTTGGAATGCACCTTTTGTTATCTTTCTTGCCTTGTTTCGCTTCGTAGACCCTTGAAAAGTGAATGCAACATCTCTCGATGTGCTTCACTTGGCTTCATGCTAGCATCGAAGATTTGCATTTGGTTTTGGGATCAACAAGCGTTGGTCTTTGCATTGAGGGTCTTTCGAGCTCAACATCATATTGAATCATGGATCCCATATTGAGTATTGCAATTCATACTTGCTCACATCTAGCATCTCCTCACACCATTAACGAGATCACTCAAGTTTGCATCTTCCCTCAACTTGCCCGTCGTTTCACTTGGCATTTGGAGGTTAAACATTGCATTGATCAAATTTCCAAACAACTAGATGAGGTAGGCTACACGTGTCCTCATGGCTCAACATACGGATTGTTATCTCTTCCAATTGTCCTCGACCGACATCCATGCATTCAATAGATTCCATGCTTTCAAATTTGTTAGCTCATCAATAGATTATAATCTTCACACAAACCAACCGAATTAAAATATTTCAACCAAATTATAGTCTTCAAAGTAAAACATTCCAGTTTAACCTTCGTTGAACTAGAGGATCGAACGAGGACCAAGATGTGTACGAAAAATAATATTCCTTGTTTGCAAATGCATCAAACGTAATTACATTAATAGATGTTTCCAAATGTGATTCTTGATAATCGCACGACACGCATCAAGGAAATGAGAGGTCAAGGTTATGTGTCAATGATCATTGGTGAAAATGTCATCAAGACTATTGGCAGGGCAAACCCTAATCGCTATAGAGAAACTCTAATTGCAAATGTACATGAAAAGTGTACATGAAATTTTAAACGTAGAGTGACATAAGAAAGTTTTTTAAACAAGTAGAGTTTCGTATCTAACATATGTAAAGTTTGTGATTGTAAGAAAACATTTGTGCAAGTTTCCATTTTAGAGGTATTAATCTACCTTCGTCATCTCCCCTCTTCCTCCTCAAATGTTTATCTCCCTCAAGTTTAACTTCTTGGCGCATCCCCTTCAACATTCCGTCACACATTCCACGTGTGATTGTTAATTTAATCTAACATTAACATTAACATTTTCTACACCCCAAGACATATCCTCCCTCAAATCTCCTTCGTCATCTCCCCTCTTCCTCCTCAAATGTTTATCTCCCTCAAGTTTAACTTCTTCGGCACATCCCCTTCAACATTCCCATCACACATTCCACGTGTGATTGTTAATTTAATCTAACATTATAATTTTTTATTTAGAGTTCAAACTCATTTAAAGGAGATCATAATAGGCATAATCATGAAGTATCATAGGGACTAGAATTGAAGCTTATTTATTGGATGGGGATCAAGAATATTCAATTTAGGCGATAAGGTATGTATTTAGAGACAATTTTTCTTTAAAAAATAGTTTTAATTGGAATTGGGTTTTGTCTATGAACAAAAAGAATGTCAATTGATAAAACTATTGACATGAGATTGAGACTTAATAGTTTAGATCATTTTTATTATTATTATTTGTATGTTTATTACTGGCGACTTGTTTTTGGATCTCATACTCCCAATATAC
The DNA here is from genome assembly GCA_018340775.1 of Taxus wallichiana var. yunnanensis. NCBI lineage: Eukaryota > Viridiplantae > Streptophyta > Pinopsida > Cupressales > Taxaceae > Taxus > Taxus wallichiana. The sequence continues at coordinate 1,000,199,129 of CM031239.1, forward strand.
AAGGGATACGCTACCTTCAAACATGAGGCATACATACCCTACCTCCTGCAAGATTTGAACTTGTGACCTCTCTTTCAAGAGCATAAATTCTTTGCCATTAGGCCAATTTAAGTGTATACTTTTATTTTGTACATTAACTTTGACGAGTGTATGTTTTTATATACATTAAATTTGACGTCTATTTCACCTTCACTTCAAATAAAATAAACTTTAAGAAATCAATCAAAAAATAAATATATCTTAACCATCCAAGAGAGCACTTTGTGGATTTTATTTGTAAGTGTCTTTTGGTCATTAGCCTATCAAAAATATGAGGAGAATGTAATGAAATTATTCATCAACATATTATTTTTTTATTATTACATTTTAAAAAAGAAAATATATATATGATTTGTGATATATAAGAATGTTGAAATTGATATCTATATAAATATTATTTGAGATATTTGTACTAGTTTATTACTGAATAAATTTTATTAATTTAGATTCCTCTTTTTTAGTTTTTTTGCATTAATAAAAATATATATTAACAATTTTTTAAGGATATATCATGTCTATCAATATGAGAATAACTCAATTACCAACCTAAAAAAATAATAACTAGCAATCGCATGTGTACAATGTAATGTGAACGCCGAATGGTATATGTTATTTGATTTAGAGGGGTAGTTAATTATTTGGGTGAAATTGTGTTAGTGTTGCAACGTGTTTGAGACGGTGGTTGCATCGTTGTTTTGGTTGGTTTTTGTTAAAAAGTTTTTTTGTGATTGATAGTGTAAGTGTAGGAATATAGATGAAGCATTACATTGAAAGTGTACGTGATACAATTTCATGTGGCGACAAAAATAAATTGGAAGACGTGGCGGTAAGTAAGCAAAGATGAGTTAAACGAAAGGAATCCTTATGGTCATGCAAGATTGTTTCCATCCAGTTACTTTCAAAATGTTGGTTGGCAATCCTTCACTAGGTTATTGGACCTGCTTATAAGGATTCTTGTTTATTGAACATACAAGAATATTGTTTGTCCTGTGATTTTGAATTGTCCTATTGTTTAAGATTTGATTAACAATAAAGGAAGCTAAACATCTTATTTATGCACTTTGACCTCACCTAGTATATATAGAACTTGAGAAGATAATACTCCCTGAGGAAACAACAAAGCTAGTTGCTACTAAAGCAATGCAAATGTAATCATTTTATCACAAAAAGCCTTAGACATGGAACCAAACATATGACAACTTTGTCAATAATTAGAAAGGATAGTTAGTTCTCCCCTTATTGAGACAATTTTGAAATGTGAAATGTCTCTCTATCTAAAAGAATGTTGCAGGTTTCAATTTGGATAGAATTTAGAAAGGCATAATCCTATATTCTTGGCGTTTACACCCATCTAAAAGGTAAGGGTGACATGGATGAGCTTTGACAAATTTTCTAGGCAGGGGAGGATTATAGCCATTGACATTATCAAGGTACAGTTCTATGCATCTGCCCTAGGTATCCTCCTTACTTTGAATTGTTGAAGAATCACTTTGTGTGACTCAAACCTGGATGACCCAGCAAAACAATATAATTTTTCCTACACCACAACTAGGATTATCAACCAATGTAGGTGAGTGAAAGATCATAGAAGAAATGACTACTAATTGAAAATAGCCACTAAAGAAAAGACTTAAATAATCCAACAAAGTACAATATATAAATAAAGATTAATCACTCCCTTCAAAAAGTCAATTCTGAGGAAATTAAACAACATCCATCTCAAAACCTACAATTGTTTGCATCTGTTCCATAATTACTTTGCACCTATAGGTGCCATTGCTGATCAAATAACATCCATATACTACTTGACCAAAATAATCATTAAAAAAATCTGCAAGTTACTCATAAACAGCCATTAAAACAAGTAAAAGAAGAAAACCATTTGAGTTATTTATAATAAATGAACACTTCAAACAGTTTGTGAAAAAAAAATTGTAAAAATAAATTTAAAAACTGCTTGAAAATCGCCTATAATAGCCTCCACAATACCCCTGAAAATTCCTTTTAGTAGTAAATGGAGCAGAAAACACAACAAACCTTGCATGTTCTCGAAAAAGTCTGGAAGAAATGTGACAGAAACACTGGTAAAAATCTTGACAAAGTTGACATTCCCATCACAACTGACAAGCAAGCCCAATACAGCGTCATGTTAAACTGCAATCAATCATGGTTCTTATGAATCCATACCCTATAATAGAAAATCTTAAAAGATTTTTTTCAACCTTAAAAACCCAGAGACATTCAAAAACACCAAGACAAAAAAGTAAAGCTCCTTTGTAAAAATCTTTAAAGTTACGACACATTAAATTGCACTTGGAAGAGTGAAGATCGCGGCCATGGAACATACAATACATTAAAAAAGCACGCTACCTTTCCCTAGTTAACCTTTTAAGATATATAATATTTTCTGTGTACAATGGTCATTTCTCGTGGACAGCAAAGAGCACCTGTAGACAAAATACACTACCTTGAAAGCAGGTCAATGCAAATTTTAAACATTTGAAGATAAGTAGACTTGGCATTCCCCTGTTTGGTTTATTAAGTTTTAATCCATTTCTCAGAATTAAGGATAATAACCTGAATTGTATATCATCAATTGCTTGTTTTCTAAGCAGTTACTAAATAATAATTTCTCCAACTATCAAATTTCTCTGAAGCATCTGCTAACAACTGCCCATAAAATGTTATAGAATTTTACAGATTAACCAGATGCATTAAAAAAGAACACTAAAAACATTGGAAAAAAGCACACTAAGTTACAGTTTCCCTTGAAATGAAAATACATAGCATATAGATCCAAAAACATGACCTTGTGAGTTAAATAATCAAATTTTCAATATAAAGAACTTACATATCCACTATACTCCTCAGATTTCCAAACTCCTCTGGTAGAAACCCATTCAGTCTATTTCCGCTCAAATTCCTTGAATTTATAATTGAGATGAATCATCAAGTCAATATAATGTTCATTCATAGAAACTGGACTTCTTGTTTATGCTCTATAAAATCCTATATGGACAAGACTTACAATTTCATAAGATGTTCCAAAGCCCCACATGTCCCTAGGATTTCATGCCAAATCAGAGATCAACAAAACATTTGGAAGTCTTTCACAGCTGTCATCTAGACAGTAAATTTCACTCCAAACACAATTCTTAATAGCCTATTGGAAGTATAACCAAAAAATAAAAAAATAACTGAACTCACAATGTATCTAAATTTATAATATATCCCAGCTCTATCGGAATTGCTCCCTTAATATTGTTTGAGGACAAATTCATGTAAAAGCAATAACATAATATTGCTAGACTCATTAGACCACGGGTGTATTATATATGCATGCTTAATGTGCTTGACAAAACCCTTCCACAATCATCATATACTGTTCCAAAATTCAAGAGGCAACATGCAAACTTAGAAAAGCTTAGACAACATATTCCATAAATCCGTCACACACAAGCCCTTAGTGCATGCTATTGCATCTAAACGCTATGCAATGAAAGATGGCATCTAGATAACTAACACACAACACAATAAATCATAAAAGGGAAAACACAATTAGCATAGAACGATCTTCCAGAGAGCGCTCAACATGCTTCTTGGCAAGACAACCTCTCATGCTAGTGCATTTGTAATACCCTCTGCAAACAAAACAAAGATATCAATCACTTGAGAATCTTTAAACCCTCGAACATTGAAAGAAATTCTAGTCCTCGAGGACATAACAATCGATTAAACTACCCTTGCACAAATAGGATTATACTTTATGCCATGTGGATTATTTAGTTTTCGCTTTTCATGTCCCGTCTGTAGATCTCTTTAAAGATGGGGTATTGGGATAATCTGAACGCAAATAGGTATAATAATTGGTTTTGGGCACACAGCTATAGCCAAGTACTAAAGGTCAAATTCACAAATACAAATTCTGCCAGTGTGCCATGGGCAAAACAGCAATCCTCCCTGTTATGTACCATTTAGAATCTTTCCCCTACGAAAAGTCCAAGTAACCTATTGCAATAGATTACTTACGCTATTAACAAATTTACATTTGAATACGTGTGATCCGAAAAAGAAATAATAATTGGACGAATTCAATTTCAATAATTATGGTGATCTAAAATCAAATCCTACTATAAAATCGCCCCTGCCCTCTCATGCCCTAGCCATTGGTTGTGTTGCCCCTATTCTCTTTGATAGTGGATTGCTGCGTTGAATGTGTATAGGGCTTTTTGTATGGATCATGTGTGAAACTTCAAGAACATCATAAGTTTAGAATTGATCTCCGACATATCATCAGATGGGGCATCTGTTCATTATAAATGATATTTCAGCTGAGCAAGATACTTTACCTTTTGTCTCAGTAAATACCGACTTTCCAAATACTGCACTCTCTTTTTCAGATGAGCTGGAATGAACTGTGTCATTTGGTTTGGGGCTGAAACCTCCACCTAGAAGATCTTTTTCTGAATTGGGGGAAGATCTATCAGATGTTAATTGGACAAGTCAGGTAACAATGCTGACAGGGGTGGTGACTTTTCAGCTGCAACAGATAGAAATCCTCTGGTTGACATGAAGGAGAAATTTTTATGCCTGAAGGTGTTTCCAGAGGTGGCCCTGATTAAACACAATATTTTGGAGAGTCAATTCTTGACAAAAAGTTACGTGCCTCCGTGCCCCTTCTCTTCTTGAACTTCACGGCTAACTACTCGAACGAGAGTAAACCCTTCCGGCTTAAAAAGAAAGGTTCAGGGCATATCAAACATGCAAAACAAATCCCTTAGGATCGTCGGTCAGAAACCCAATGCTGCGACACGAATAACCAAAATTCAGCATTGCCAATCATAATTGTTAAATTCCAAGCCAAATGCATCGAAAAAACCGATATTCACAAAAACATAAAATTAACAGAATTTACTAGAACTTCCCGACAAAGTTGGCCTAAACGCTAACAAATTAAAGCCTTTTCACCGCCAAAATTCGCCGTAAAATTGTTGTTTTCTTTGCGGGCAGATCGAACCAAACTCACTCCGATGGCTGGCACATGCAGGCAAAATTTGTTTCGAAGAAAATGAAGAAATCGCAGAGGCCTTGGGTTATCTTTTGCGGCAGATTTTGTACAATAAGAGGTCGCGTGAAGCTCGCAGAGGAGCAAGATGTGGTGGGAAGCATCAGGGTTTGGATCCGAATGGAGACCCTAGAAGTTTTTTTTAAACACCGCAGGGTAAATGAATCTATTCCACTGTATAGGAACCCGAAAACAGCTTAAAACAGCTTTAAAAAAGCAAAAACGCCCGTCAAAATAGCCGTCAAAATTAGGCCAGTGGCATGAACGACCGGAAAGGCCTTTCCCATAGGGAGAACGCCTTCGGTGTAATAATAATAATAATAATAATAAATTTATGTGCTATAAACAAGCCATACAATAAAACAAGCATGCTGCCGTGACCTCCATTTAATAAAGCATACAATAATCCCGCATACTGAAAAAAAAAAAAACCTTGACAGAATTGTAGGAGGAATCACATCTTTTGCTAAGCCACATAAGAAATGAGTAGTGTTGGAAAAGCCTACACGTCTGTATACATAACTGATTAAATTTTGTAATCCCTTAAAATCAAGGTTTTTGGGGTATTTATTCTGTAAACTTACCTAATTATTTCTAATGCGTATTGGGGACTGTTGTAGTGTAAGCTTAAAAAAGCTCCCTGGATAACTGAAGTTCAATCTAAAAGAATGTTAAGCTTGCTCAACTCAAAATCAAAATCAACTCTACAAACATTAAACTCATGTTTGAAAAGATGGTTCTATTAAGTTTTTAGTGTTGTGATTTCTGAAGACCATATTCCAATTTCCAACCAAAGTCATGGTGGATATATTGGATATTTACCTTAGGAGGAATGATTTCATATGATTTTTTGAAATGTAGTGAGCGCCATGCTAGCTGTGCCTTGACTATCACAAGCCAAAACCTAAAAGTTCAGTTGTTTGCCTCTCAATAGAGTTTGTAAAACCTAAAGACTATAAACTAGTTTGTTGGTATTGGAAGGTTACATGCAGGGCTATGGCACCCAAGCAATTGTGTCGATGTTAAGGTGAATCTTACCAGCTACTGTTCACCCAACTTGTATTCTCTGTTTTTCAGTGACCAGACAGAGGTGTATGCTGAACAGTGCACAATTTTAGTTAATAAAAATGTTACAATTAAAAGAAGAAAACCAAGAAGAAGCTTACATGAGCTTCAGTTTTGAGGCCAGAGCTATCATAAAAGAGATGGGGCTAGATGGTTACCAGAGCTATCATTCAAGGGATGGGGCTACATGTTTGTCATGCCCTAGATGTTTCCAATACAGCTCAAATATTTTCTAGATGTTTCCAATACAGCTCAAATATTTTTAGAAAATCTATTCTTATGTTAGTAGATTTTTCTGGAATGTTTGAAGATATTTATAGTAGAGTATAGTGGAGCCATTTTTGTGGCATAGAAGTTTTTTCTCCACAAAGTGTTGAGAAAGTCAGAAGAGACACCTCTATGGGACCATTGCCTGAATTAGTCTTGAGCCCATTTTTACTTTTTTTTTGTATAGTAGTAGTTTTCTCTGCAGTATCTGCAGAGGAAGTCACAACCCCCTTCCATGGGACCATTTCCTACATTGAATTGAGGCCCAGAAACATCATGTTATATAGGAGTTTTCATTACAGGACCTACTGAGAAAGTCACAACCGCCCCTCCATGGATCAAATGCTAACTTGACTTTAAGGAAAGGAATCTCTGCTTGTATCCTTACCATGGAAACATGCAGTTATAGAATCCATTCTTCCAAATTATGGAGCAACAATTGTTCAGGAAGAGTAATTTGAGCAAGAGATTGGTGGTGGTAATTTGAGCAAGAGATTGGTGGTGGCAGTCCATGTAAAATGCAAAGAGATTTTAGAATTTGCTTTTGTTTAATGACAACAAATCCAACAATTTAAGTTTATTTATTTGTTTTGTTTGAAAAAAATTTAGAGATAATTATTTATAGAACCTCAAAAATTGCAGCAGAAAACTTTGTCAATGGTAGAACCATTAACTACAAAACCTTTTAAAATTTATGAGTAGTAATGGCATAGAAAAGTGCAATATGCCCCTGCATGGGACAACTAAGGTTTTGGAAATACAAAGTAGGGGTCCCATGGAAGGGCTCCTGCAACAATGTTTTTGGGGCAGGGGGTTCCATGTAAACTGTTTTAAGGCTTTGATTTGTTTCTGTAAGTCCATTACAGAAACAAATCAAAGCCTTAAAACCGATTATACCCACTATAAAATTCCTGAGTAAAAACACTATATAAACAAAGGAAGCATATTATGTTCAGTGAAACACAAAACCCATATTACTGGATATATCTGGGATTCAAATATAAGAAATTACACACCAGGAGCAGATCCGTCATGGATTTCAAACAGTGCTTTTATATACAAAACTAAAATACAGATAACCTAAGGGAAAACCCTTTCAAGTGCTGTAAACAGTGAACAGAAATGATAAGCAAGATATAGCGAGAAACAGAGCCTGCGGAGATATAATAAGTGGGGCACCCATACTTTTACTGTTATCAGATGATACGTCGTCTGTTGTGGGGGGAGACTTGGGTGTTCTTCCTCCTCTGGTTGGAGATTTAGTTGCAGGTGTAGATGGTGAAGATCCGCGAGGAGAGCTAGAAGTTGCCTTTGAGACATTTGAGAATGTAAGCCCCTCTACTCCTTCACACAGGGTAGTGTTATTATTATTGGGTTTGCTGCATATTCCTCCTCCTGTGCTTTTCTCAGTAGCTGCTGTAAAAGTAACCATTAGCCAAACGATTATAAACTGTAACGTCTGACGAAAACCAGAATATTTCAGGCCTCCCATGATTTCTTCCCCTCGTGTAAGGACTGAAAAACAAAAACGTGAAATTCCAGTTTCTTGACGTTCAATCAATGGCTGTAGTGACTGTAGGCCCTGAAGATGGGAGTAATCAAGTGGTCGAAAAAAGTAGGATTTATTTTTTATTGTTTATTTATATTTTTTCCCCTTAATTCAAATTTTAATTGTGTGGGGGTGTAGTTGGTTTTGTACGAAGTCATATGTTTTAATTAATGAAATAGATCTCATATTATATTAACTAGCAATTGCACAAAAAAATGGTGCAATGGATACGCTAATAAGTGAACTAAAGTGGTTGGATATGTGCTGTGGAAAGACAAGTGTTTTGAATTTCTTTCTACTAAGCTTCTATCCACACAATAATATTGTTTCTTCAATGATCCATAGGTAGAATTCTTAACAATGATAATTGTTGTATCTTCTAGTGCTTGCAAAAAGTGTTCAATTTTTCATATCACACTCCAAAACCTTATTGTATATGGCAGCCCATTCAAACTACCACACATGCAATTGTAGATGTAATGTAATTTTAATGTTCAATTTTCAAACTATAGGCTAATAGTTGAAATCAATCTAAGATATCTCAAGTGTGTCACACACCTTGAAGTAAAGATAGCAACACACCTTTACCTAACAAGTATTCTACAAAATTGGAGCACAAAATCTAAGGAAAAATAAAGTAGTGTTTATTATCTAGTAATGGTATGTAAGCAATACAATGAAAAATACCTTACACTAATTTCTCAAAGCAATAATTTTATTGCCCATCTATAAGAGACCTATTACATTTTATATGACAAAACATACAACACAAAAACATCAATCAAACAACACAACAATCATTTTAATAGTCAAGCCCATATATACTAAAGCTATACATGGTTTGAAGAAAAGAAAAATCATTTTATAATCTAGACTAATTCCATTCTTATCATGGGTCAAGGGAGGGGAACGACACAATACAAATGCTCAATCCGATCCAGTTTTCACATGTTAAAGCACCTATAGATTTATTGCACCCATTTTTTTCCATATGTATTTTTTTCCATATTTTACTGAGACAAACATTAATTTGTGATATTGCCCTATCTTGTCGAGGAAAATGGAGGACAACAATTTCAAATGTTCATTTAATCGAATAACCATCCACAACAAAAGGGTGGATTAGGCTAGATAGCAACATTCATTTAGGTTTTGATGGAGGTATTACGGTTTTTCTATATATTTTTGTTCAACACAAATCCAAACATAATTTTTTATTTATTACTTATTATTATTCATGGAAGAATATTAATCTTAAATATTTAGTATTCAATAATTATTGTTTTAGTATTCAATAATAACGTGAAAATAACAATAAATATATAACATTTCTTTTCACAAGCCCATCTTCCTATTAATGGCACTAAACGTGTTATTGCTAAAAAAGTATATATTTGAGAAGAAAAAAATGGAAATGAAAACTTTGAGTAGAATATTACATTAGCTTAGCTAATTGATTGAAACATTTGTTTTCTTGAACATTTTCCCCGAAATTTACTAGTGAAAGATGATTTTTGCAATTTGAATTTTTCCATTATGGGAAAAAAGATTTAAAATCAAATTAACAATGAAATAAAATATAGTCCCATTAGCTCTGCCAAAAACCAAAAAGATGTGAAACAACATTATAAAACTCAATTTACCATAAATGAGATGCAATCCACATCAACACATAAATTTGCATAATGTGGTATGTGTAATTCAATCCTAAATGGAAAACCTAACATAGTCACAAGATAAGAACCACGTGGACCTAAAGTGAAGCCAAGACTAACACCGAAGCCTAACGGCAATCCTTATCTAGCACACACAAACGTGGTGGGTCCTACACTGATTTAAACCAATCATAAATTTAATAAAATAATAATAATTTATTTCTATTTTCTCATTGGTGGAGACCGTAGGACCCACCACGTTTGTCTTGCATCGATTACGGTCATCTAGCCTAAACCATAGCCCCAATGAAATGGATAGATGCCCTACAACTTTGAGCCATGCTCGAGAAAATCACTTAAACATCGTCATGACACATAATAATAATTCGAAGAAGGGTAGTTATCTTATAGAAACTTTGATGGAATAGATACATTAGAAATTGAAAGAAATATCTCATTGGAGCGAAATTAGCCTCAATAGAAATAGGACAATTCAAGGTACAAGAAACTAAGAAGTTATTGTCTTCTATCTAGAGCACACAAGTTGTTTTGGCCACTATAGATGTGAACCATTTAAGGGTTAGGAATGGGAGTAGCAATCTTGTGCAATAATCCCAACAAAGAGTTATTCTTGTTTCTTATCGAGTTATTGTTCTATAGAAGAAAAAATGTATACTAAGGCTTCATAATATTCCTCAATCTACCGAGCATGGAAGCACAACCCTCAAGACCAAAGAGCATCCTTCCAAGAAAACCAACATGGAGGGTTGTTGATATGTCATCACTTACAAAAATAGTAGAAATTCCAACTTTTACCTTGTGGAAGTATGTCTGAGAGAAGCCGGTGACATCTGGAATAAACAAAAAGACAATCATCTTTTAAAAACATTAAAATGAAATTCCTTGTTTCTCTACATAGTACGCCTTTAGAAGTTAGCGAAGCTCTAGTTTTAACTTAAAACACCTTAAATTTTAGAAGAAAAGAGTTGATTATGGAGGTAGACCATCACAATGGCATAAAGATTTGAAGAAAAAGGATATTCCAAGTTTGACTCCTTTTGCAAAAGGATGAATTCCACACTTTTGTGCTTTTACATGGAAACACTAGAAAGAGTTATGGCCAATCGAAAAACTTCCAAAGAAGTTGTCGATGGTCCCGCAAAATCAGGGTCTAAAAGCGATCAACCTAACCCTCATGCACGTTTGCATAGGGGTTAATATAGTCAACGAATGCTAAATTTTGACCAAATTAATGGTGTAGCGTAGTGGTGGGGCACCTAAGGCAATTTGTTAATCACAGTCACATGTTTGATTTTGGAAAAGTCCCTCACAAATATACGTGAGGGATATGCTCTTCCATCTAGAAGTTAAAGGGAGAGGCTCTTCTCTAGAAAAACTCCGAACAAATTAATTATATACCGCAAAACATAGTTCCTAAGTATGGAAAGTAGCATAAATGAAGAAGAAAATACCCACTATGTTATGTATTTCTTGCAGAGTTTTCAACTTAATGGGATTCCTTAGCTTGACATACCATGAAAACTACTATGCACAAGATTTTTATTTAAAATATTGATGCCATGTACTACGGGTGATCAATGTCATTTGATGATGGAAATCGAATCCAATGGGAGTAGTTAAATGTGTATGGTCGCAGCGGTGAACCATGGCTTATGTAAAGAAAATACGCATGTAACATGGCTCCTCACACAACATTTAATGTTTTTGCACCTATGTAGTGTATCAACATCTTCTACACCTCTCATGGTTGTTTTGTGTCAGATACACTCCTCGCTATAGATATGGTATGTCATGTAGAGGATTTCGGTTGTATAACCCTATCGGCGTAACAAGTAAAATGATACAAGATTACTCATAAAAGAAGGGTGGTATGGCAAAGCATACCCCAAAGCCTCTGAACAAACTAGGCCAAAGGGGGGCCTAGGAACAAAATGGCAAAGCAAGCCCCACGCCGCAAAACCATTAGATCACAAAAAGAGAGAAGAGAAGAATCAAGTCGTCGCCGTAAATTTTTGGCCGACAAGAGGTGGGTCTTGATCATACCAACTAGATCTTGGCAAGTCTTTTCCAGAATCCAGAGGATCACATTCCAAGCCACCAAGACGGTCTTCTTCTTCAATCACCTCCGTTGAAGCCCGCAAAGGGGAGAAAATAAGGGCAAACGGCGGAAATTTATCCAGCAGTGGCGAAAAACTCCACCCATCGTGGAAAGCAGGTGAGGGCGGCCCAGGCGTTGGCAGAGAGCCCCAACCTCAGGCTTTACACGATAAAGGCAAGCCCATTTGTTGTTTTCCTAGCTTAATATTTTTGTACTTAGATAGGTGTTTGTTAGATAATAAATGTTTAGCACCTTAAGGTGAACTTATATATATATATATATTTGACATTTTAATCTTAATGGCGCACAAAGTTGACCAAAAGCATAAGATGTGAAAGAGGAAAGAGTAAAGATTAGACCCAATGGGTAGAAAGGACCCAAAATCAAAAGCGTCAAGACCATACATCTCGGTCATGTTTGTGTCATGGTCTTGACTAATCTTTATGGTCTTTGAACAAAGTCACCAAAAGTAAAGCAAATAGTTGTAAAGGCTAGATATCTCTATGACACAAGATAAAAACACAAAGTAACATCAAGTAAGTTACGAATCGAGGATAAATCAAGCGATGTAAAAGTAAAACAATAAGGACTTGTGCAAATAAGACTTAGTTTCATCGTTCAAGATCCACATACATAAAGTTTTTCAAAAGAATGATGTAATAATGATGTTGTGCAGATTTTAGTGTCTAAAATGTCATGATTGTAGAAGATAAAAAGATTATAATAAGGTAGGAGTGGCATAAAAACATTCATAATCATTAATTAGGATCTTTGTGTAAAGGAGTGGTGCATTCAAAGTTTTAATTGAGAATTATGAAGCATGGAATTTTAGAAAGTGTGTAGATTTAAAAAGACTCAAATTTAGGATTAAATAAAAAATCAATCATAGCCCCAAACTAAATAAATAAACATATTATAAACAACATTTAGGAGTCATAGGGATAGGTTGTCAAGATTAAGGAGGAGTGTTGGAAAAAGTGTAATCTCTCCACCTACTCACGCAATTAATATTTGTTTCTCATTTATCAATTCAATATTTTAGAGATAACTTAGTAGTTAATATTGTCGCTAGCTTTAAAGCATATTTCATGTAAATCCTAGCACCACCCACATTTAATGATTTTTGGGTAGCTTGTAGAAGAAGCCAAAACTCCTTATAACTCTTATAGAATCTATAAATAAGAATTATTGTAAGTACTTTGCAAAGAGAGAGAAGAAGAGCATTGATGCGGCACCAAAATTATAATATAAACATTTTGTTTATGTATGTTGATCTTGTGTTGTGTTTCACATTTCATCTATAAGTTGTAGCTTTGATTTTCTAGTGTATTTGTAGAGATAAAACACTGCATAAGGGGTATAGCCTCCTCCAACCCTTTAGATTGGTATTAGAGCACAATTTAGGTGAAAATAGTAGTTTTAATAGTCTAGATATGGTAAGAACGAGTAGTAGCCTTACACAACCCCAAATTCTTGTGTTCATAGGTAAAACTATGACTATTAGTACGTTAAAATGTAGACTTATTTTTATTCTCATCATTTATGGGATTTAGAAGAGAATGAGGTCAATGCGTCTTGAGATCCAAAGAGCCTTACCGGGATTCACACGGGGAGAAAGAGATTTATTGAAAGGAAACTTGAAAAATGATGCAAAATACCTATTTATCATTCAACAAGGCCATAGATGAGTCTATATTTCCAAGCTTTGCAACAACAACTAGGTCTAAATAAGTTTGTTATAGTTTATAAAGCGCCTAATAGGGTTCTAAAGAAGGTTAAAGTAGCAAAATTAAAAAATACTTATGAGCAATTTCAATCATTTGTGTATGAAGGAGTAAGAAAATATTGATCAATGTTTAAATCTAATTCATGGGTATCGCAAATCAGGTCAAGTCTTATGGTAAGACTTTAACAAATCAAAATATTATAGAAAAGGTGTTTAGGATCCTTCAAAGAAAGTTTGATGTTATTATAATGGCCATTGAGGAGTTAAAGGACTTCGCCGAGATCATTGTCACAATGAGTTAATGGGTTCATTATTGTCACACTGTGCACAAATTAACACAAATAAGAATTTTCCCCTAGAACATGCCTTCAAAATATAATTTTTTGTTGGTAGAGGTAAAGGAAGTTCTAATTCAAGAAGAAGAGGCGAGAAATAGTCATAGAGGAGTTAAAATATGTGCAACTCTAGAAAGAGGCAGACATTTAACTAGACATAATTCTTATTTTCCTAGTTCAGAGGGTGTGACAACATCCAAAACAATTAGAATCAATCTCATAGTTATGATAAATCTAACATTTAATGCCACTATATTGATATATTTGGTAATTATACAAAAAAATGTAGAAATAAAAAATTGATCCGAGTAGGCAAAATGCAAATTTCTCTAAACAAAGTCAATGAGAGTCAAATTTTGGTTCAATGTTTATCACAAGCAATGTTGCACAAAAAATCACAAAAAGATATCTGGTTTTTAGATAGTTGGTATGGTAATCACATGTATAGTAGCATTGAAATGTTAACAAGTTTGAATGATTAAATGAAATCGAGAGGTCAAATTGGGCAATAAACATTAAGGGTTTGTAATGGGCAAAGGCACAATTGACATTTTTACAAACATGGTGAAAAGAAGTTCATCCTAGAAATTTACTTTGTTCTTGGTATGAAACATAATTTATGGTGTCATCTAACTTATACAAAATGGATGGAAGGTCTATTTTAAGTAAAAAAATTGTGTTATTCTAGATAGAAGTCCCAATGAAATGTTGATTCCAATGTCAAAATGACATGAAATTGCATGTTCCTAATACAAAGTAATAACTAAATGTATTTACAAGTTCTTGTTGTAGGGGGATCTCAAAATGTCATACAAGTTATTTTTAAATTTTCCCCCTCGCATGCTCTAGTTCTCTCCACAACGACTATTAGCTCCCAACTTCTATCAATTTCTATCTTTCCTCAATTTCTTGTTGAAGTAAGTACTCCTAGTGACATATTCATCCTCTAAATACACCCCCACAAAGTCTAAGTCCAAACCTTTGCTACTATCTAATACTAATAGTTTATCTTCAAGAATAAATGACCACACCAATAACCATTCCCACATGATTTAGTCCCCTCTAATTCTAATAGAAGCAAGATCTTCATCTAATAAAATAGAGAAATTTTTCGATGAAACTTTTTTTTTGTAGATAAAAAATATTTCACACAATTGTCACCCAAAGCTTTCTCTATTTCATTTATTACGCCGAAGGTGTTCCCTCTACATGGGAAAGACCTTTTCGGTCGTTCACATTAATATCTTAAATTTGATGGCCTTTTGGCGTTTTTTCAAAGTGATTAAATTTGACATGCATAATCGATGATTCACGATGACCGTTTTGACGTTTTTCTTTTTGGGTTGTTTAGCACTTGCAGTTGTGGGGTATATACTTTTTGTTGTTTTCGTGGAATAGAACCTATTTCATCACCATCTAGCCACATGAACCTATGCAAAAATTCCCTAGACTGAGAGTTCACAATGCTAGGTGTCAAATCTTTGTACTTCGAAATGCGAGTTCAATTATATAAAACCATGGCTAACCAATTCTTCCTAGGGTAAACAATTTGTACAGAACACGTCCATCTTTGTAGTGCTCTTTGGCGTATAATCATGCTTAACACACAATAACCGCATCCTGTCATGTAGGAGCTTGGCCAATTCTCTTACATCGTGGTGTACAGAAATTCACATGATCAGCAAAACCGACCTTTCAGTATCCACTTAAGAAGGAGTCGAAAAATGAGACAAAGAAAACTCAAGTGCTTTTTATTTCACCACAGTCTTTTACCCTTTCAAGAGGTATGAAACATTTATTAGAGTCTAGAATCATTTGCACATCATGGTTTTTATACTATATATACTATGCTTATGTTTTTTAAAAGTTGTTTATTTGGTTTTTGACTAAGTCAAGGAGGATGCATGTGAACTATTTGAAAAAATGTTTGAAATTAATGGGGTATCTTGGACTGCAATGATTGCAGAAATGTGAAAATGGGTTTGTTGAAAAAATCTTGTATTTGAGGATAAAGATCACATGTCTACAATGCGATCTTGTTGCTCAAGCTGAGATATTGGAAGTTTTAAAACATTTTGTGAGACTTACAATCTACCATTAGACAAGCATGTGTTCCATGCAAGCATTAAAATCTTCCTATTGGTGAGAGTCAAACTAAGAAAACCCATGGCTCAGATAAAATCTTAGAGGGAATATTCTTGTCAACTCAGGACATGGCATGTTATGTAAGGGATGACTAGATGTGTTCTTATTGAAATGCATGCACTGAGAACCATTTGGAGATAGGGCAGGGAGTCCTAGGAAAAGCATTTACCTTGAGACATCTATATTTTTCTAGTGATGTTAAGAGCTTCAACATTATGAGAATATCCTCTTGTTTATTATGCACGTATGTTTGGCATGAATGTTGTTGTTGTTATTCTTCTCTTGCAGAGCACTTACAGTGAAAATGATGACTATGTGCTTGAGTTTTATTTTCCAGTTACTTGCAACAAAATTTTATAACAACAACTTTGGTTTAAACAATTGTCTATTACCATACGGCTAGTGTGTAGAAGTTTGAGAACTAAATGGGTGTGAAAGTAATGATGAACATTGCAAAAAATGGAATGCGAAGATTTTGCATCGGAGGTAATTCTATGAAAGTGTTCATTTAGAACCTAAATTATCTTTTGTTGGGGGCTTTGGTCAAGGGGGTATAGTTCATGAGAATCAAGCAATTGGACAAGACTTGATGTAGCCTACATTTTACCCACAAAATCCCAAGGCATGTTGGCACATCACTCATCCTAAATTGAGCACTCACCCAAAGCGCACAAGGGTACCAGGTCTCTCTTTTATGTCAGCTTCAAGGAGATATCATGATTAAACAAATATTCCATATCCATAATAGATAATTAAGTGTATTACAGGCATAAACCATATCTAGATCTTAACCATATGCAAGAACAATTAAACAAGAACCATAATCAACTTTACCATACAAGATCCATGCTTAGTTATGTCAAACACCAATATCCAACCACAAATATCCATTATATTAACTGTTGTAAAACACAAAAGCTTCATACATACATAGTATAATCACCATAGTCATGTGAGCTCACAAACTAGCAGCATAATAGTAAAATAATTCGGGGTCCCTAAACCCCTACAAATCAATACATATTTATAGAGGTGGGGACTTTCCCTTCACCGCCCATGCACCTTTCAAAAATAGGCTACATGCTAATAATAGTCATGCACCCTTACATGATAAATATAAGAGCATGCAAGCTCGTTATTAATAGATTATCTAATAATACAACAACAATATAATCCTATTAATAGCCTCAAAACTATGCATGATGCTTGATCTTCTACTTGTCAAAATAGCCTTCACGTG
Organism: Taxus wallichiana var. yunnanensis; assembly: GCA_018340775.1. Classification (NCBI taxonomy): domain Eukaryota; kingdom Viridiplantae; phylum Streptophyta; class Pinopsida; order Cupressales; family Taxaceae; genus Taxus; species Taxus wallichiana. The sequence continues at coordinate 1,000,216,334 of CM031239.1, forward strand.
TTCTTCAAGTCTTCTACAAAATGTGTTCCACACTCCATGTCTATAATTAGCCTCAAACTGCAAAACGGCTAAGTCTTGATTTCATGTTGTCCTGGGTGTGATTTGTTCCACTATAGTTCCACGCACATTCACGCGCCTTGTTAGGAAATAAGGGATAAAATATGCGGAATAATCCCTCATGAGAATCGCAACAAGAGAAACTAATATGCAGAAATTATTACAGATCTCAAATAAAATTACAGAATAAAATAACATAAAGACAAAGAGATGATTTAACGTGGTTCACCCAATTTGGGCTATGTCCACCAAGAATCACTTGCTGATTTTATTACAAGCCACCGCTCTCTCTATACAATACCAGATCCGTTTGGAGCTATGCTCAACAAACTCTACTGTAATTCACACCGAATTCAAAAACACATCTGCAATACATTTACTTGTACATGTATCATATGCATAAGACCATATAAATAGACAATTGCTTAAGTAGTTTTACAAAACCGTGGGTATCAAAACCATGGGCAAAACCCATCCCATAAACCTATGGGTCAAAAAACTCACCCATACGAGAAAAGCACGTTTCCCGATATGTCGGGTGCATTTTTCGAGACCAAAAATTTTAAGCTAAAAAAAAAAAAATGGGTCAGCGCTTCGCCCCAAACCCCCGCTCAAGGCTCGACCGGACCCAACCCCTAGCGAGGATACATGAAAAGTGTACAAGATTACTCTCAGTGTATAGTCTTCAACACTTTCACACATGAAAACAGGCTCCACAACCTAACAATCTCCCACTTAGAGACTAGTTTTCCTCTGAGCAAGCTTCTCAACCCTTCACTAGTTTCTGTGAAGACCAACCAAAGCTGAACACAACTTTAGTTTTTCCCTTGTGACCACCTTGGTCATCATGTCTGCAGGATTCTGACTGGTATGAATCTTCTCCAACTTCAACTTCTCTTCCTCCAAAGCTATCCTAATGAAATGGTACCTTAACTGTATATGCTTTGTCCTAGAGTGGAAAGCAGAGTTCTTAGCTAGGTGTATAAGACTCTGACTATCACTATGCAACTTACATTCCTCCTGCTTATGCCCCAACTCCTCAAGCAAATTGTTGTAACCAAATCATCTCTTTGCTTGCCTCTGTGGCAGCAACATACTCATCCTTTGTGGTTGATAAAGCCACCAGCTTCTGTAGTCGTGAAATCCAACTCATTGTTGTCCCACCTACAGTGTAAATATAACCTGTTGTGCTTCTCCCGCCACGTCTACATCTCCGGCCATATCTCGAATCTACATAACCACGTAAAGTGGTGTTTGATCCATCAGTAGCACAAAGCTGTCCCCATGGTCCCTCTCAAATACCGAAGGATCCACTTTACTTGCACAATGCTCTTTACCCGGATCACTCATAAATCTACTCACACGGCTCCCCTCGCATGGGCAATATGTGCCTAGTGCATACCATGCATAAGCATACATCAAATCGCCAATCGCGATGAGTAAGGTACTTGGACATTTGGTTTCTCTCCGCTCTCGTCTTGGGACACTTGCTCCTTTGATAACTTGAAATGGCATCGGTTTAGCATATTAAACCTCTCCAAGACCTTCTTAATGTACTCTTCCGAGATAAAGTCGGCTTCTAGTTCCTTCCTATCTTGAGATATCCTCATACCAAGGATTTGTTTGGCTGCACCCAAATCCTTCATAAAGAAATGATTCACTTTATTGCTTCTTGAGTACTTTTATTTCTGCATGTTTTTATCTGCAACCAAAGCATGTCATCAACATACAAACACAAGATAATATAACTTCCATCCTCAAATTTCTTTGTATACACACAATGGTCAAAATGACATCTAATATAACCTCGCTCCATCATTAAGCTATCAAATTTCTTATACCATTGACGTGGAGCTTGTTTTGTGCCATACAAGCTCTTCTTCGGTTTGCACACAATCTCCTCTTTACCTTTGACTTCATATCCTTCTCGGATCTTTGCATATATAGCTCCTCCTCCAAATCACCATGGAGAAATGCAGTCTTTACATCTAATCTGCTTCTAAGTGCAAGTCTTCTCGCTACCACTATTCCAAGAACAGTTCTAATAGAAGTCATTTTTACTACAGAGAGAAAAATCTCATCAAAATTTATACCTTTTTTCTCGTGCAAACCCCTTAACCACCAACCGGCCTCAGTATCTTTTCTTGCCTCCTTCTTCCTCGTTGACTCTAAACACCCACTTATTTTGTAATGCTCTTTTTCCTTGGTAGCTTTACCAAATCCCATGTCCTGGGTTCTCCATGAGAGCCTGATGCTCCTCATCCATGGCTTGCTCCCACTTCTTCCTGGCATCTACCTACATTGCTTCATCAAATCTCTCTGGTTCTCCACTATCAGTGAGTAATAAATAATAAAGAGAAGGAGAAAATGTTCAGGTTCTCTTCTTACCCTAGAAGACCTCCTCAATATAGGAGTTTGGGGTTCTTGTTGAGGGGGTTCCTGAACTAATTCATGTGTCACTTTCCCATCTGGAAGATCCTCTACCACTGCATATTCTTTCTTGGATTCTTCCCTGTTTTCCTGCAACTGTTGCTTATACATGACTTTCTCATTAAAGACCACATCCCTAGATCGAATGATTTTCTTGTCCTTAATACTCCAACATTTATATCCAAAGTCATCACCACCATAACCAATGAAAGTACATTTTTTTGATTTAGCCTCTAGCTTAGTCCTATCATCCTTGTCTATGTGAACAAACACCTCACATCCAAAGACTCTAAGAAATGAATAATCAACTTTCATACCATACCAAGCCTCCTCAGGTATGCCTCCATCCAAGGCACTTGAGGGTCCTCTGTTTATCAAGTACACAGTGTGCTCATTTCGCTTCGCCCAAAAAAAAAGAGGCAGTCCTACATGTAACCTCATGCTCCTAAAGACATTCCATTATTGTTCTGTTTCATCTTTTCGATACCCCATTCTCGCTACGGAGTTCCTAAGAACTCATCTTTTGCCTCGGATTCCATTCTTAGAACAGTGATCATCAAATTCATTGCCGCAATACTCCCCTCCATTATCTCACCTGAGACATTTTAGCTTAAGACCTGTTTCATTCTCTACCAAGGCTTTCCATTTAACAAAAGTGTCAAATACATCAGATTTTTTTCTAATACAATAAACCCAAACTTTCCTTGTTGCATCATCAATAAAAGTAACATAATAACTTGAACCCCCAAGAGATGATACCTGAGTTGGCCCCCACACATCAGAATGCACCAACTCTAACTTACTCTCTTTCTTTGTAGGTCCAACCTTGAGAAACCTTACTCGCTTCTGTTTCCCATATATGCAGTTCTCACAGAAATTCAAACATGTTTCTGTATATCCAGGCAAATTCTTCTTTATGATGTTCATGCCCTTATGGCTCATATGACCGAGCCTATAGTGCCATAATGTTGTCATATCTGCATCGAAGCCACAAGATTACAATCATTAGTACTATCGGTGGTTAAATACAAGGTTCCAACCTTCTTACCTCTTGCCACCACAAGAGCACCCTTAGTAACCTTCCAAGAGTTGTAAATATCGCAAGACAACCATCACTTCCCAACCGCCCGCCGATATCAAATTTCATCTTAATGTAGGCACATGTCCGACATCCTTCAATAGCCAAGTATTCCCATTCTCGCATCTTAACATGAGCATGTAACCTTTTCCAACTATGTTGCAAGGCTCATCATCACCAAGAAAAACATGCCCAAAATCTCCTGAACATAATCAACAAAATAATGCCTATGTGGAGTAAAGCATAAAAGAAGCCCCTGAATCTAAAACCCAAGATTGGTAATATTATGCAAAGAAAGAATCAAAGCATCTTGACATACATTACCTAATGCCACATTTGCCTCCTTGTTTTCTTCCCGTTGTTTCTTCTTGTCCCAAGCTCCCAACAATCCTTCTTTGCATGCCCAAGCTTTCCACAATTCTAAGCATACAATCTTGTTCTTGGATTTTGACCTTGCCCGATCTTTTGATTTTCCACGGTTTCCTCTATTCTTCTGTCTCCCTCTAGTTTCCACTGTCAAAGCATTCCCTGAAGTAGAAGATTCCCTAGAGCTTTTTCTTCGCATTTCCTCACTTAGAATCACCCCTACAACATCCTCAAACTTCAACTTCGAGTTAGCTGGAACCGAGTTACTTACCGCCATTACCAGGCTATTCCAACTCTCAAGTAAAGAGCACAGAATTAATAAAGCCCTAACTTCTTCATCAAATTCTATCAGCAGAAGCTAGCATATTCACTACCATATTGAAATCATTTAAATGATCTACTACTAAACTATTCTCAGACATCTTCATATTAAACAACTTTTTCATTAAAAATATCTTATTAGAGGCAGAGGGTTTTTCATACAACTTCCCTAATGCATCCATTAGATCTTTTGTAGTCTTTTCCTTCAAACATTAAATAATACCGAAGATGCAAGACTCAGTCGGATCGTTCCAAGTGCCTTCCGATCCAACAAATCCCATTCCACATCTGTCATACTCGAGGGTTTGTTCACCTTCTCAGACAACGGAGTATAAAGATCCTTTTGATAAAGGTAATCTTCCATCTGCATCTTCCAAAGACTAAAATTCTGCCCGTTGAATTTATCAACCCTAGATCTTCCTTCATCTGCCATAACTCCCACTCAAGCTAAAAATTTCCCTGCGATTCAACACTTCAACAAACCAAACCAGGCTCTGATACCAATTGTTAGGAAATAAGGGATAAAATATGCGGAATAATCCCTCACAGAATCGCAACAGTAGAAACTAATATGCAAAAATTATTACAAATCTCAAATAAAATTACAGAATAAAATAACACAAGACAAAGAGACAAGATTTAACGTGGTTCACCCAATTTAGGCTACATCCACCAAGAATCACTTGCTCAGATTTTATTACAAGCCACCGCTCTCTCTATACAATACCAGATCCGTTTGGAGCTATGCTCAACAAACTCTATAAATTCACACCAATTCAAAAACACATCTGCAATACATTTACTTGTACATCTATCATATGCATAAGACCATATAAATAGACAACTGCTTAAGTAGTTTTACAAAACCGTGGGTATCAAAACCATGGGCAAAACCCGTCCCATAAACCTATGGGTCAAAAACTCACCCATATGAGAAAAGCACGTTTCCCGATATGTCGGGTGCATTTTTCGAGGCCAAAAAATTTTACGCCTAAATTTTTTTTTTTTGGGGCTGCGCCCGAACCCCGGCGAGGATACATGAAAAGTGTATAGTACTCTTAGTGTATAGTCTTCAACACTTTCACACATGAAAACAGGCTCCACAACCTACCTAACACGCCCTATACCTACGTACCCAATCCTTCGCGCTTTCGATTAGGTTATATTCCATCAACCCAACACTTGCTTCGACAGTCATTACATGTCAGTTCTTTATATTCTTACCTTAACTATTTCTCCTCTGTGTTTTAGTGCTTGTAGTTTGTAGATATGTTTAACTTATTGTGAATTTGACTTGGGGATGTATATTGGTTTATAGCTTATTGAATCACAAGTTGAGTGAGGATAGAGTGAGGGAAATAGTTTGTGATGTTGTTGATATTGAAAAATAATTTGTATGTGATGCTCTTCCATGTGATTGGTGGGAATGAATGCCAAACTTATGAGTCAATATATAGAATTTGTTCTTTGATAGGTTGTTGGTAAGTAGTTTTTGTACACATGCACTTACATAATTTTGGTTTTAATTAATTTTTCTTTAATAAGAAATTTGTAGATATGATCTGACAAAACTTCTTGATGTTTAGATTACATTAAAATTGTTCCTTGTGTGACAAGAAAGGTAAATTGGGCTCTTCGATGGATTGATAAGTAATATATGCATTTTTATTTTATTTGTGACTTTTAGCCTTTGCCATGCATAAGTCTAATAATTAGTCCTCTATGTATTTTAGCTCTGAAAGCTTTGTTGAAAGGATTCTTACATTTGCTTGTGTGGAAGGCATATTCTTCTCTAGCATGTGTGTCCATCAACCTATCCTAATGCATTGCTTATACTTTATTTTACGGTGATTTTGTTTCGATGTGGATATGCTTTGCAACTTTTTTCAATATTTTGATTCAAGAAAAGGGGACTGATGTCAGTCTAACTTTCTCAAATGAGCTCATTTCAAGAGATGAAAGTCTTCATTGTGACTTTGCTTGCTTTCCCTATAGGTGTGTTGATTTGAGTATATCTTTCAATTTGTTAGTAGTGGAGAGGAATAGTGAATGTATCTTTCAATTTGGAAGAGTATATCTCTAAAGTATATAAGTTGAGATTTTAAAAAAAAATGTTTTGGAACTTATTTAATGATGTATCTACCAAAAATCAGTTCTTGATCAAAGTTTACAATCTAAAGTATGTAGGAAATAATTGGATGACATAAAAGTGTGAGATTTAACAAAATAGTTTTTATATTAGATTAAGCACATATGAAAGATTTGGATGACAAAAATGTATAAGATTAGACTTCCAAAAATTTCTAGATTAGGTTTTTTTTGTTGGGATTTTACTCCTATGTGTTAAAGTCATCTCAAAATGACCTCTATGAGTAGTCTATCACCTAATAAGACTTAATCTCTCTTGTATTTTTGTTAATAATCACATGTCAAGGGGATCTACTTAACACACAAGCACCACAAGCATTTGTTAGTAATGTGGAGGAATGGTGATTATATCACAAGTTTTTAAATATTAGGATGAAATAATTGAACTCCATAAAAGCCAGATATGTAATTTTTCTATTTTCAAAATCATTCTAACATTTATATATCCTTCCATTTGCATTGCAAGTTGTGAATCTAAATACCCGAGAGGTTTGGGATCATCAAAGATGATAGGTATTAGTAATTCTTTATTCTCTATTTAATATTTTACTTCCAAACCTTCTCCAAACCTTTTCTATCACTCTTGTGACCAAATTTGACATTTTATACACTATTTATTGAAGTGGAACCATTCTCCATGCCATCTTGCTACTCAAGTTGAGATACTAGAAGTTTTAAAAATAGTTTGTGAGACTTACAATATACCATTAGCACAGACATGGGTTCCATGCAAGCATCACAATCTTTCTATTAGTGAGAGTCAAACTAAGAAGACACGTGGCTCGGAGGAATATTCTTGGAATATTCTTTTCAACTCAAGATATGGCATGTTATGGGAGGGATGACTATACCGAAATGCATGCGCTGAGAACCATTTGGAGATAGGGCAGGGAGTCCCAAGAAAAGCATTTTCCCTGAGACATCTATATTTTTCCATAAGATTGGTGAAATTCAGAGACTGTTGTTTCAACGGTGGAGATTAGAGATTGTTATTTCTCATCTGATGGACACACATCTGGATAGTAAGATTTTACCTTATTCCTATAAGATTTCTTCAGCTGGGCCAATTTAGCACTCTCTGGGACTGACAATACATCATAAAAAGTCAGGGATGACATTTTCCTTATTCCACAGAAGGTGAATAAACAACAATTATTTATGTAGTAAACTTAACAGCAGGAGCAATGAGTAATTTGTGTAGTTAGTTTGTGTTTTTGCGGGGTTCCGAGTGTGAGGAAAGGGGGCTTGCGCTTCTCAATAATTACAAACATGGTGGGAGCAGGGGACATCGTGAAAGGGAGCGTGAAAGGAGCTCAAATAAGTGGATGCCAAAGTCAAGAAAGACCCCTCCATATGGTACAACATTATTTCGAAGATTTTATTTTTAATTAAGTGATGTAGGAGTTATATTTTAATTTTAGTGAAATACTGCTTTTTTACCAACAACACCTTTATCATGTGTTCTCTTTCCAAACGGTACTAAAAACTCCTTATGATGTGTGAAGGAAAATTTTCTAAGTTTCCAATTAAAATGAACTTAGCCAAGTGTTTGTTAATCATTGAATCTATGAGTGCATGGGCAATGGACACTGCTTTAAGTTGGTTGCTTGAAAGAAATTCAAAAAAAAAAAACAGAGCAGATTGCATATGTAACTTTTAGCAGCTTGAAATACATTTCTAAGAAACTAATAACCAACGCCTTTCCTCAAGTTGTCAGAAGCGAAGGCACAACTTCATCCCAACACCTAAACAACGATCATACTCCCATAGCCATTTCATGCAACAGAACAAATAATTGGTGGATTTGTTATATATATCCCCGAATAAATTAGACCATTTAGGATTTTATATTCCTTCTAGATCTTTTTTTTTTTAAATTGTCTTTCATTTGGTCAGAATTGTAGTTAACATTGATTCTCTTAAACAGGTTTCCCTAAAATTATTAACATGGTTGTTGCAACTACATCTTCTCGCTTTGAAGGAGTGACAATGGCTCCACCTGATCCAATTCTAAGTGTTTCAGAAGCTTTCAGAGAAGATACAAATGATTTGAAGCTTAACCTTGGTATTGGTGCTTACAGAACAGAAGACTTGCAACCCTATGTGTTGAATGTGGTGAAAAAGGTTACCTTCTGGAGATTTTTCCTTAGTTTTGTGTGCTCTTTTAAATGATTTGGGTAAAAATACTAGATCCAAAATAATGGTAACCTTGTTAGGGGAATTTATTTACATCTGTTTCAATATTTCAGGCAGAGAGTTTGATCTTCGAGAAAGGGGATGATAAAGAGGTATTCATGTGTGGTATTATTTCTTTAGTGTTTATTTTAAGATGTTTTGACTTTTCAGCAATCACTTGGTCTCGCTTGTCTGCAGTATCTTCCAATTGAGGGTTTGGCTGCATTCAATAAATGTACTGCAGATTTGTTGTTAGGGGCTGACAATGTTGCAATTAAACAAGGAAGAGTAAGCTTTTTACCATTTTCTAGCCACATATTTGCATTGTCTCCATGTGTATGCTCAAGAATGGTAAAGTTTGCTAGGGTTTCTTTTGACTCCAGTATGGATGTACAATGTGTTTTTTTTTTAAATTCTTAAAGATACCATCTGGGATGCTACATTAATTGGGTATCCTCCAACTGATCGAACCTGGGATCGAATGCAGAGCCATAGGGCTTTGGCCAACTCTACAGCCCTCAGGAATCTGCAATATGAATGTTAGAATAGGAACATTGTTTGAGAGAAAAATTTACCGAATACTGTTTGACTGTTGCTCAGGTTGCAACTTTGCAATGCATTTCAGGAAGTGGGTCTCTTCGGCTTGCCACTGCTTTTATTCAAAGATATTTTCCTGGAGAGAAAGTCTTGATCTCATCTCCAACTTGGGGTTAGTTTCAATATTATTCATGAGATGCCTAATTCTGTGTGCGTGTGTTTAAAGGCAAGGTCTCTCTTGCAGTTAAATGTCTTCAGTCATTTTGATGCGAAAAATATTGTGACCAGGAAATCACGAGAGCATTTTCGATGATTCTGGGGTTCCTTGGTCAGAGTACCGATACTATGATCCTAAAACAGGGGACTAGATTTTGAAGGGATGCTTGCTGACATAAAGGTGACGTTCAGAGTGTTTTTTTCTTCACCTTCACTTTCACTGGTTTGATGTTTTAGTAATAGAAATGGTCCAAGTACTTCACATTTTGCAGGCTGCACCGTATGGTTCATTTATATTGCTCCATGGTTGTGCACACAATCCAACTGGAATTGATCCCACTCTTGAGCAGTGGGAGAAGATTGCTGATGTCATTCAAGAAAAGAAACAAACTGCTTTCTTTGATGTTGCATACCAGGTTTGTGGCAATGTGGATATCTAATCTGCCCTTCATCCTTATCTGTGAAAGGGAAATTATATGGAACCCTTCTTACATCACATGGTAGATTATCTGCCCAGTAATTCTTCACGTAACACTGAGATTCTTTTCAGTTGTGCTTTTTATAATGTATGAACTAGGCTATGGGTTGGGAAGGGCAGACCTCTTTTTATAACATATATGAGATTTTACCTTTTTGTACAGGGATTTGGAAGTGGAAACTTTGATGAGGATGCAGCATCTGTGAGGCTATTTGTAAATCGTGGGATGGAAATTTTTGTTGCTCAGTCCTATAGCAAGAACTTGGGTCTCTATGCAGAGCGGATAGGAGCAATCAATGTTGTTTGTTCATCATCAGATACTGCAAATAGGTACAACTAGTACTAGATGGGTTTTTTTTTTCTGGTGATTCTGTCAAAGACTTTTAGTATTCTTTAAGTTCCATGTGCTTCCATTTATGCTTCTTTCAGGGTTAAGAGCCAACTTAAAAGACTTGCTAGACCAATGTACTTGAATCCTCCTGTTCATGGAGCAAGGATAGTGGTAAATGTAGTGGGTAATCCTGCCATGTTTGATGAATGGAAGTCAGAAATGGCACTCATGGTTGGAAGAATCAAGGGTGTGCGGCAGCGACTCTATGACTATCTTTCTGCGAAGGATAAGAGTGGAAAAGACTGGTCATTTGTCCTCAAACAGATTGGCATGTTTTCATTCACAGGGCTTAATAAAACTCAGGTAAGTTGATGACCTCTAGTGTTTCCATTCAGAATTTTTGTTTTCTACTTCATCTCAGCTGTTTTTAATCAATGCAGATTGATAATATGACAAACAAATGGCATGTTTATATGACAAAGGATGGGCGTATCTCCTTGGCTGGACTGTCTTTGGCCAAATTTGAATATCTTGCAGATGCAATCATCGACTCCTACCACAATGTGAGTTAAAAGAACAAGAGTAAAGCAAAACATAAAATAATGGTCAGATTAGAAATCCTAGAATTGGTGGTAAAGCTCCCAAATTTTAATATATTCTTGTCCTGATTAGGCTTTTCATGAGTGACGACTTGAGTGTGAAAATACTCCAAATAGTTTGAAAAAGTTACAAAATGAAATATTTAAATACTACTAAAATGCCAAAGCCACAACTTCCCAAAAGTATTCTTATGTTTGTTAGATGGGTAATCTAAAATGGAAGGCTATGTTTACATTACACGCACTTCATCAAGAGAGTCCAACTGTCTGCACGGATAGGTGGTATGTATAGGTCTATGGAGTTACCTTATGTGAGTTTTATAGAAATGTAGATGGATGAGTCCCACACTATAGGAAGTAGGATATCCACTGAATAGATGGCATTCTTAAGTTGCATGAGTGGATGTGATAATTTATCCAATTTCAACATTCAACATTCAACATATTCATATTATAGCATGACTGTTTTATCCACCATACTTATATTATAGCATGAGGTTTGTGAAGCACATTTTTTAAAAGGAAGGTGTGTTGAAAGCAAGAACTTGCCTTTTTTTGCATAGAAATCATAACTTTCTTAGAGTTCATGTTTGTTGGAATTGCTTGGATGCAGATTGTTGTGGATAGGCTGTTCACATTTTGATTTTTTGTTTAATATTTTTAGATTGAAATTTCAGTGGATCAGAATTGTATAAGTTCTAATACAGTTGGGAAAAGTTGTTCACGTTTTGATCTTTGGCTAATGTTCTTAGATTGAAATTTCAGTGGAGGATCAAAATTGTACAAGTCCTAATACAACTAGGCAAATCATGATTTTTAATTTATAATTATAAATCAAATTCAAGTCATTGTTTAGGGGAATGATTATCATCTTCAATAAGCAGCCTGTACTTCTGACTAGGTTAACCTATGAAAGAGTCGAGGAGAAATGTCAGAAAGTTGCTTGATAGATGATAAGTTATGATCTTTTTCAGGCCATCTAAGATATCAGCAATGCATATGGAAGTATAAGGCATAAAAATGTTACAAGGGTGAATAGTTTTTATGATTGTGATCATAGGATCACTTCTACCCATTGTCATCACAGCACATTTTTGTTGTAATAAAAAACATCTGCATATGGAAAGCGTGTTATCTAATCCATCTTTAGGCGTAGAGAGATAAATAAGTTGAATTATTGAGGGCAACATCTTCTACTATTAAAAAGGGCTTGGAGGCATTCTTGTCATGTAAAAGTAAACAAGGCACATACGAAAAATATATTCAAGAGGGTGGGATTATTTTTAAATTTAAAACACTCATTTTATTAAAATATAACTAATATAAGGCTAATTATACAAAAAGTAGGTGGATGGCCTCACACCCCTAAAACTCCACCGGAACATCGCATTAGTAAAAGAAATTTCATTGATATATATATATAACACTTCCATAAATATGAATGTGTGTCATTTGGGTACCTATGATAATTGCACTTAACTATTGTTATTTTAGGATTATCAGTCTATTGAATATGACTTGACAAATGATAAATATTGTCCTGCATATCACCAAAGACAACCAAATTATCTTTTTTGGGATGAGGCAAAATTAGGTTGTCTCGAATCTCAAGAAATCATGTTTTTTATGTAAATAGTTTTTAATTCGGGTCTCTAAAATTTTTTATATGATTTTGGTTTATTGGATGCATCTTAATTATTGTGATAAGTTGAAGAATGTGATTAGTGGTGCACCCGATACAAACATATGTCACTAACAATTGTACCCAAGGGTCCAATGGTCACACCAATATGGAGATGTAAGAAGTGCAGGTCACTGATGCTTGAAAATACAAACTTTTGTGATTGAATTTGTTGAATAACATGTTTGGGTGTCTAAAAAGATCCTTGCATTCATTTAGTGATGTCCACTCCACTGTCATATCAATGCTTCTTATTTTTTCAATATTTCCAGAATGGATAGGTAAAATATAAGGCACACTTCCCTCTGTTGGAGCACTGATTCCTGAGATATAATTGTTGGTCTTCTGATTTGACCCCTCCATATGGTACAACATTATTTTGAAGCTTTTTTTTTTTAATTAAGTGGTGTTATTCAATATTTATTTTTTAATTATGTGGTGTTATTCAATACTTTTTTTTTTAATTAAGAGGTATTTACGCATTTAGGGTTTTCCGTCCTCGCAGAATAAACCATGTCAATAAGATAATTTGAGTTGTGTGATGATGTTGCATGCGGACTTCTTCATTTCGTTTTCATTTTTAGTAAACTACAATTGCTTGGGGTTTTTAAGGTCTCATTGATGGTTGCCATTGTAAAGCACATATCGAAGACTCGTTGATGGTCATCATAGAGACCCTTTGAGCTCAAAAATTGTGCAATAGCATTTTGTCATTGATGGTGGGTTATGGTGTTTCGTCAAATACCGGATGCCCAATACAGAAGTCTTTTAATGAGGTATATGATTTGTCTTGGGAATTCATGTTCAGTTATATCTCAGTTAGTGTGGGATGAATGGGCACACAATTTTCTTTCATCCACACCTTCATCACAGATAATTCAAGAGCCCCAGTTATCAACATTGTTTCTCAACAATGAAGGTCAGTGAGTAGTCCTCTAACTCTGTCACAGTCCTCTTTGTTAGTGATATATGATTCAGGAAGTGTTATTGCTTAAAAATTGTGATTGACATCCTTAATATCATACTGATTTCAAATTCATTCAAGGCCCTTTGATCATCTTCTTGCTCTAACCATTCCTTTCAAATCAAAATATCTTTGGTAGTAGGCATAATTGATGCAGCAACTACTTCAACATGTTATAGAGATTTTTATGAAGACAACCCTCGGTGTAAAAGAAGATGGATGCTTCTGTTCCAAGGAGATGAAGTTGGCCATTATGGAAATTATGATTATGAATCTATGAGGGTGAGATAGAAATTTATATACTTCAGAACAAATTATTAAAGTTTTGGGAGGAAAAATTACTAATTTTTTTGTTGTTGGTGATGGATTCAGGTAATTCCAACTATGACTTGAAGAGTATTTGCGAGAACTTATAACTTCCTGAATCAACAACAAATTCCCTAAGGTTTTCTGGTAATAAAATAATATGCATGTTAATTTGTTCTCTTTTCAGTTCTCACTGTGGAGATCCACAGTGTTCATGAATTTTGCATATAAGAGATAACAATATTAATATTGGTTTTTAAGCATCAGATGATCAGATTCTTAGCACCAAGAATTTGTGTCAGAACAATGCCTTCCACAACAAGGTCCCCAATGGAAAACAAATGGAGAAATGTAAGTAAATAAAATGTGCATATAGAAGTTTTTAATTTAGAATTTTTAGACTGAAAAGAAGCAGCAAAAATGGTGTAGCAGGAGTGATAATTGTGTCTATGTAAAAACTCGAGGCCTTCGCATTGTATGAAATTTGAATAGTTTTCTTTGTCTGAATGGAACAGGAACATGAACATCTCACCACCTGCAACTTGTGGTCAACAAGGTAAATGAAATCATTATTAATGGTGCTTTTTAAATGTTATGGTTTGTAGAGAGTCCTAATCATTTGATATTCTGGTTTTTTATTTGTAGAAATCCAGGTCCCAAAGAATGTTGATTTACAACCATTTGAATAAAACCCTTTAGTCAAGAGACCTTCAATTGAGGGTATATTAAACTAGCCTTGATGATCTTATCTATTTGTTTTTAATCAATAATAGACTCTCTAACATCATATAGTTGAGGTGTTATGTTTGTATTCTTGGGTTTAGGTATAAAGAAAGTCAATAATTATCCTCCTCCAGCTCCCAAGGAGAAGGCCAAGTTAGCTACCCATGTATTGGCCTATCCATTTGTTGTGCTAAAGCCCAGTGGGGTTGAAGGATATGTGACCTTGAATGATATAAACAAGAGAATTTGATGCCTCCCAAAAGACCCATCCAACATCTTGTTGGGGTTATGCCAGACCTCCATCTATTGCTTCAACTAGCTCTGGGCTCTCAAGAAAGGTAGTAGTTGCTCTCACCAAAATACACACATAGGGAAAAGGAACCATTACAATTATGAGGACAAAAGGTTGAGTTGTATATTACATGCATCCATGTATTATATTGTCAACTGCAAACGTGTGTGATTTTTAGGAACAATATGTATTATAAGACTTTCTTTTTCTCGAAGGTACACTTTCCTAAGTTTACACAATTAAAGTTTTATGAAAACATGTTAGACATGTTGTAGATGTTCTTCCAAAGTCTTGTAATGGATGAGGTGAAATCACTAAATAAAAACACCAAAGGTAGACCTAAGAGGTCAAAGGAGGAGGTTAAGGGTATGAGTACAACCAAAGTAGAAGTTAAAGGCTTCACAAAGGAGTAGTGGAGTTTAAGGGCATGATAATTTTATGAAAATGTTTCTTCTTATGTAATTAGTATGTATTATATATGTATGCTAATTAGATTTGAGAGGTGTAGAGATATGAGAATTGAGGAATAATGTATTGTTTTGGGATTTTATGAAGCTCTAATTTATGTATTCTTGATGAGGCTTAGGTATACAATCCACATTTGGAACACTTGGATCGAGGGACTAACACAATTAATTCCAGAAAAATACTCTCTAGCCTTGATAAAGAGGAATCCCAATGGTTAAAATAAAAACTTATATTGTTCGGCATTCACATTGCATTGTACACATGCGATTACTAGTTTATGGATTGTGAAAGCATTAAATATCTTATCTTCATCCTATCTAAATGTCAATGCAAGTTCTAATACACCAACACATCAACTTCTAATACATCCAACACATCTCATTCACGTCATGGGTGAAACACCTTAGATAATAAAATTGCCCTCTAGTTCTTTTATAAGTAAGCGATATCTCTAAAGTGTGCCATACTCTAAATGTGATTCACACAAGTCTTAAGGTAGGAAACCTTGTCTTCCAAGATCTCATGGTAGAAAGACCTCACGTGAGCTCAAGCTCACCTCCTAATATAGACTTTGTTGGTTAACAAACCAATATAAAGACTTGTGTAACTTTTGGAGAAACTATGACGATCAATGGAGTTATCGCTCCGGTGAGAACTCTAATAGCCTCTATTATGCACATTGCCCACACATTTCCTCAAAGGGTTGTGCAACAATGAAACCTTCACACAAGGAAAAAATTTCCCAAGAAAATAGTCATCCAATCAACATCTCAAGGTGAAATTTCAAAAAAAAAATCTAAAACTTTTTGACAAGAAGAATATGGTGAATGGATTTTCATCCATAAAAACCATGTAGACCTTGTGATATTTATATGATGGAGAAGCAAAATAACAAGTCTTTTCCAAAGAGAAAATTAATATAGAGCCAAAGCTCCATTTGAGATAATTCATTCATGTTTATATGGGTATGCACATGCAAATCACCTCAATAGGTGTAAGCCTCTATTTTTAACTTTTATTGATTTACATATATTTAGTTTTGAAGCATAAGTCAAAATCATTTGGTATTTTCACATATTTCAAGACCACGATGGAGAAACAAAGTGGTCGTTATATCAAAGTGTTGAGATCAACCCGGGAAGGGGGTTGGGGGGGTGGCTAGGAGGGTATATTTCAAATTATTATTATTTTTGCAAATATCATAGAATCAAGAACTAATTTACAATCATGTACACACCACAACATAACGATGTAGTGGAGAGGAAAAACATAACGAATATGGAGATGGCCAAAAGTATGATCAATAAAAAGTAACTTAGATATTTTGTGACAACTCAAACATTTGTCAAAGAATCATGTCTTCCAAAAGACAAGTAATCATATTGACACAAGATATCATTTCATTAGAGAACTTGTCAACAACGGAAAAATCTACTTAGAGCTTTGATGATATGAAAATTAGGTTGCATATATTTTCACAAACTATTAGCTTAAGAGAGTTTTGAATTTTTCGGAGATTGTTTAGGAGTCATAGGGATAGGTTGTCAAGATAAAGGGGAGTATTGCTAAAAGTGTAATCTCTCCACCTACGTGAGCAATTAAATATATGAATTCAAGATTTTAGGGGTAAATTAATATTTAATAATATCACCATCTTTAAAGTATGCTTCAAGTAAAACACTAGGCACCACCCATATTTGATGCATTTTGGGTAGCTAGTAGAAGAAACAAGAAATCCCAAAATTCTTAAAGCTTATATAAATAAGAATTCACTACAAGTATTTTGTAAGAGAGAAGAAGAGCATTGAAGCACTACCAAAATTCTAATAGAATCGGTTTATTTATGTACGTTGAGCTTGTGTTGTGTTTCACATTTCATTTATAGGTGGTAGCTTTGATTTTCTATTTTATTTGTTGAGAACACACACCATTTGAAGGGTGCTAGCCTCTTTCAACCCCTCAAATTGGTATCAAAATGCGTTTTAGGAAAATATACTAGTTTACAGTACCCAAATATGTGAAAATGAGCAATAGCCTCCCATAGCCCCAAATTCCAATGTTAATAAGTAAAAACTATGACTATTGGTGCATTAAAATGAAGAATTATTTTTTATTCCCAAGACTTAAGGGATTTAGTAGAGAATGGGGTCAATGATCCTCAAGATCGGAGTAGCTTTGTAGGACATCACACATGAAGAAAAAGATTTATTGAAAGTAGACTTGAAAAAGGACACAAAATCCTTATTTATCATTCAACAAGCCAAGGACGAGTTCATATTTCTTAGGGTTACTGAAAAAAAATAGGTCTAAAGAAATTTGGAATAGTTTATAAATTACCTTTCGGGTTTTAGAAGGTCAAATTAGTGAAATTGCAAATACTTAGGAGGAATTTCAAAAAATTGTGTATGAAGGAGTTAGAAACCATTGATCAATTTTTTATTCAATTCATGGGTTTTGTAAATCAAGTCAGTCTCATGGTGAGACTTTAACATATCAAAATATTGTAGAAAATGTGCTTAAGATCCTTCTAAGCAAGTTTTATGTTATTGTAGTGGTCATTAAGGAGTCAAAAGACCTCACCCTATTAGTGTAGGATATTTATTTTCCTTTTATTAGTTTATTAGGATTATCCTACACTCATGTTGACTCATCTTGCTTAGGTGTCATAGTGCGTCATAGGAGTTACTATGACATGTCTTACATGTCATAGAACATCATAGATCTATCATAGGAGTTACATTCATGTTCCGGGAATGTAACTCCCTTCCTATTATGGGAATATTCCCATGGAGGAGTTACACAACACTCCTATTTGTACATGCTCCCACTTGAGCTATTTGGATGTTGGTCATGGAGGCTTAATGTTGAGTTTATTGAGTATTGGAACTCATTCATTTGCATCTTCCTCTTTACAATTTCATGATTCTTACAACTACATAATGCACTCATTGATCCAGATCATCGTGCACTCCAATACAACCAACTCAATGATGATGAGTTAATGGGTTCATTGTTGTCGCATGGGGAAAGGATTACAGATCTAATAATTTGTCCCTAGAACACAACTTCAAAAGCTAAGTTTTATTTGTAAGAGTAGAGGAAGGTCCAATTCAAGAAGAAGAGACAAAAATATTCAAAGAGTTAGAAGAGTACAACTCTAGAAAGTGGAAAACAAAATAGCAATAATTCCTATCTTTCTAGTTCTAAAGGGTGCAACAACATCCAAAATAATTAGAATAAATCTCAGAGGTATGATAAATCTAACATTTAGTGTCATCATTGTAATAAATTTGGTCATTATGCAAATGAATGTAAAAAAAAAGTGATCTAGGTAGGCAAAATACAAATTTCTCTAAAGAAAGTCATTCAAATTCAAAGTTTGGTTCAATGTCTATCACATACAATGTTCAGAAAAGAAAGCACAAAATATATCTAGGTTTAGATAGTGGGTGTGGTAGTCACATGTTTGTTAACATTTAAATGTTCGCAAGTTTGGATGAATAAATGAAATTATAGGTCAACTTCGGTAATACACTAAGTGTTTGTCATTCGAAAAGGCACAATTGACATTTTTATAAAACATGGTGATAAGAATTCCATCCTAGATGTTTACTTTGTTCTTGGTTTGAATAAAAATTTAATGTGTATCGGAAAACTTATACAAAAGGGGTATGAGGTCTATTTTGAGGGAAAATGTGTTATTCTATATAGAATTCCCATGGAAATGTTGATTGCACAAGGTCAAAATGACCTGAAATCGCATGTTCCTAATGAAAATTAATAGAGAAATGCATTTTCAAATTCTCACTATGGGGGTCTTAGAATGTCATGCAATTCAATTCCAAATTCTCCCAAAGATGCACTGATTCTTACCACTACAAGTATTAGCGTTTAACTTCTATCAAATTATATTGTTTCCTAAGTTCTCACTGAAGCAAATACTCCCAATGACTTATCTACATTCTCTAAAAGTGCCCCCATAAACTCTATGATCTAGATAGCAACCTAATTAGCAATTCTAGAGGGCAACTTCCGGAGTCATAACTTTTGCATCGTAGCTCGCGTTTAACTCCGTTCAAAATGCATTGAAAATCTTGGAACATGTAAAATATGGTGAAAGGGTGTGGAACTCTATTTGGAAAATTTTAACCCCCATAAATACACTTCTAAAGGCCGAAAAATTGAATTTTGGTAGTGTTTCAAGCTTGAGATGCCCTATATTGTCATGCTTTGGGGCTTGGTTTATCCTTCATATTTGCAATCTTGCTTACATGCCATCTCTTTAGCATTGGTATTATTTCTCGATTCACTCGTAGGACTCATTGGTAGGTGTTTTTAGATTGGTTGTCAAGTAAAAATCATGCCCTGACAATTCTAGATAGCTTTCATCTTGTTTGATATCGAGATTTGTTCGCATGGAAGCTTGAAATCTCCACTCTTCACTAAATCACTAGCACTTGCTGAACATTCACAAATAGAACATACCTTTCCAATGATTTGGATGGAGGAAATAGGTTTATAGAAATGGTAGATGAAATTCTCACTTTCTCTAAAGTGCCTTTTGCATTATTGATTTAAGCCCTTTTAATTTATGGCCAAGGGCAATAATAAGGAATAGGAAATAAGTAGCGTTTGAGGAATAAAGTGAGTTTACAAACAATAGAAATGTGATGAATGACATGTAATGAAAATGTAAGTAAGAGATATTAGCGTGTGGGATTACGCATCCATTTTAGAGAATATGTAATAAGTCATAAATATGTGTGTTTTAACAAGAACCTGAACCATCGTAACACAATGTTATTACCCATAAAAATTTGAATAAACTTTTTTATTTTCTATACACTTGTCTTCAACCTTCTCCATCATCTGCCTATTAGTGTATCTATTGCACACTTTTGGTACAATTGCTAGTATATATAAAATCTAAAATAATTTTTATTCAATTAATATTTATAAAAATAGATATATATTGATACCATGCTTAAAAAGTATTAATTTTCACAACATTTGTGGATGTTTTTATTTTCTTTATGTTATCAACTAATTTTGACTTCACAAAATTTAAAAATATATATATAAATTTCAAAGTGTTCTTTCACGTAATTTTTATCCTTCATCGCCATCGTCTTATTCTCATGGTCATTCTGGTTTTCGTTTCATTCATTTTGAATAAGCCATTCTCCCATTACGCCACAAACCGTGTTTTAATTATTTAATTAATATTCATCCTGAAATTTAATAAAATTAATATTTATTAAATTTTAGGGTTTTTAATTAATAAATATTAATTTAATACTCATGGAAGTTGTTCGACAAACTTGGGAGAACTTTTCTTCTTTTTATTAATTGTCGTGAGCAAGTGTCGGGGGCAATTTTTCTTCCGCTTCCAATTTCCATAGACAATTTTAATTTTTCTTCTATCATCCGGAAATTGATGAGGAGACGGTTACAAGAGGTTGCTTGAAGCAGAGGAGATTGGGAAGAAGGAGAAACAAGGAGATATTGCAGATATCCAGAGCTTGGAGAAGGAAAAGCTTATTCTACAGACACTACATGGCTTTCACAATGGAACAAAAAAGCACGAGCATTAGCTAGAGCCAGGAAACCTTGAGAGTTTTAGGTAGTTTTCTCCATTGGAGGGAAGCAATAGCAGGAAGTTTCGAGATCCACGC
This sequence comes from Taxus wallichiana var. yunnanensis, assembly GCA_018340775.1. Taxonomy (NCBI): domain Eukaryota; kingdom Viridiplantae; phylum Streptophyta; class Pinopsida; order Cupressales; family Taxaceae; genus Taxus; species Taxus wallichiana. The sequence continues at coordinate 1,000,237,179 of CM031239.1, forward strand.
TTGCAAAGGAGAAGGAAATTTCATGCACGTGCAAGGATTGATCTGGAAACCCAAATGAATCCCTTATGCAACAAAGAAGGTGAAATTTCCCATAGCTGGTAGTTTGTTTTTGTTTGTTGTTGATTTGTGCAGAAGAAAAGAAGCCAGTCCAAGATCTTTCACGCATACCATAGCCAGGTTGATCTAAAATCTCATTGCCTGAAGGTGAAAGATCACGTGATGAATTTGTTTCTGGAAGTTGTTTATTGCAGATTTATCTAAGAAGGTTGAAAACAAGCATTTCCATGCACAGAGAGAGAGGGAGATATAGCCAACAGCCCATGCATTGGGTAGAGGATATCTTCCACACAACAAAAGAAATAAAAATCATTTTCCATGCATCTTTTTGTGCAAAGTAAGAATTAGAGGGAGATCCACGTAGCAGCTCAAATAATTTCCACGCATGCTTGGGGAGAAGGAAGAACTAGTTTGAAAGCCACCAGAAGTTTCCACGCATACAAAAATCCTCATGCAATAGTTAAGAATTTTACCACGTAGCCTACGTAGTAAGAGACAAAACAAATACTTAGAAGTTTGTGTATGCTGAGAGGAAGGAGAAATAACTCTATTTTGCCCACGCAGCCACAAACTTGAAGTCATATTTCACGCAAAAGACCCGAGAATGGTTTCCACACATCTTGGGAAGGAGGAACAGATTAAAATATAACCAAAAATGGAAATCCATGCATGCACAATTGATTGGAGTTCAACGCAGATTTCTTTTTATTATTTATTATTTTAAAAAGAAGATATTCATGGTGCTACACATGCTGAGGAGACGACAACTTTCTCGCGTCAAGGTGGTTGGAAATGTTCACGCACACAGTGAATATTTTATATATATATATATATATATATATATATATATATATATATATATATATATATATATATATATATATATATATATATAATAAGGAGTATCAAGATTCAACGTGTTGCTAAAAGTGTAAAAGTGATCTAAAATTGTATTATTTTTTCGGATGGTGATTTGAGTTTTGCTCAATATATTTTTTATGGAAAAAATTTATAAATAATAGAAAGAGTCATATTATTCTTGCAACAACGGTGGTCCGGAGACTTAGACCCAACACCTTTCCAGTGTCTTGGTTTTCTTTTCACTTTCCGATTTTTTAAAAAAAAGAATTCATAATGGGTGAACGTTCTAATAAGTCAGCACTAAAATATGCATACCAAGGATTAGTTCCAGCATCGTCTTTAAATTCAACATATGATAATATTTTGGATACCGATATGGGTCATGTAGATATGGTTAGATTCATGTGACATGGTAAGACGGGAAGGGAGGACTATTTTCTCAAAAAGGCTTTATCGTTGCGGTTTACCTCAAGTGGCAAAGATTTCCGTTGCCATACAATGCCCCAAATTTGTCCTAGCTTGTGTTGAACATTATGACCCTGAGCATCGGGGAATTTTTAATGATGAAATGAACCTTTGCTCAATTCTCCAGATCATATGGAAGATTTGTTAAGAGTGCCACTCCATGAAGAAAATGTTGACATCACACAAGAATCCACAACAGTTTTGGGATGAAAATCCTTTGAGATGGTCGAAGATGGTTGATAAAAATTGGTTGGTCAAACCAAAGACTCACACTTCAAGAATTCCCAAAGAGTTGTTTGGGTAGAGTTTCATGAAGAAATAGGGATATGATTACTCTCCTCAGCAGGGTTTTTGGTCTTCCTTCTGCCAAAAAATTTCATCCTTGGATGTACAAGTTCATTTGTATCATTCTTGATGCAAAGATGTTCATTGATTGGGCAAGTATTGTTAGCAATACTCTCCATAAGCAATTGATTGAGGTAAGGATGACAGGTCATTTTTACATGACCTCATATTTGATTTATGTTGTAGCAAGAAGGAGGATATTTTCAGGGCTAACAACTAGAGGTACAATGGGTCCTGACAAGAATAGTGTTTTTCACTTTTACCCACAACTGGAGTTCAAGAATGGTTCTCACCATTTTCAAAGGGTAAACGATGCTTTCTTATTCTATATAATCCGGTCACTAAGAAGAAACAGAGGAAATATTTTCAGAAGATGCCAAGGCGGTGATAAAACAATGGGGAACTTGGTTTATCCAGTTTCCCTCTTACTCCTATATACGAGTTGATGGATTTGTGGGAGCTCCTTACAAACTTCCTAAATATGTCAGTGATAAAATAGCATTGATGGAACTTTCACGTCATATTTTCAAAATCCATTGCCTATTGGTGGACAAACACAAAGGAGGCATTCATTTCCCAATTCAGATTGGGGAATACAAATGTCCAAATTCCCACAGTGCAGAACTTATGGAAAAAGAATTTTCTCTCATAACTATACATCCTTTCACAAGCAGGGCTCAATTCGATATTAAAGGATCCATGGAAAAAGCCCTAGGGAAAGATATAAGCACAAGGAAAACATAGAAGACTATTGGGCAGAATGTGTGGATGACAGGGAGGTAAGACGATGACAATTTTCTCATCTCACACTAGCTCAAATAGAAAATTATGGATTGAGGGATCCTCCCTTAACCCTTGCCGATAATGGAATTGATCTTATGGATCCTGCCTATGATCAGATAGTTTTCACTCCACTCCCTAGTATTGATTGGAGTAGAGGAGATGAAACTTCTCTAGATGTTATAAACCAACCTGTGTTAAAAAGGACTATGAAGTGGTATGAGAATCAGATAGCCAATCCTCTCCCATTTCAGGCACATATGTCAGAAATACAGAGGTTTCCAGTGAAAGGAGGAGTGACACGTAAAAAAAGTGGTGCAAACTTCTTCACACCAGTCCCCACCAACATCATCACACGCATCTCAGAGGCAAAGCCGGTGGTTACCCAAACCTGTCTCTAATAAAGAAGCAATGTCTCAAGGATCGGTAAAGAGTGTGCATCTTCGGGAAGGAAAAGAACGTGTTTCTGGTATTTCTACCCCAAACTCATCTATTCACATCACTGAGAGTTCCAATAGACCTACCAAAGATCCAAATCATCAATGTCATACACCAGAGTCCAAGCAAATCCCAGTGGTGTAGATATCTAATTCTTTTGAACATCCAGGTGATAAGGATATTCCACAAGAACATGAGGATAATCAAGAATGTGTTGCAGATGCTACTTCACCAAGGATTGAGGCCACAAAACCACTGCCTACTAGTTTTAGTCATGAGAAAGGCAAAGAGGATTTTTCTTCTAGTTCTCGACATTTTTGTGTCGAATTAATGAATGAAACACCGACCTGGGTTGAATCTGAAATAAAAAAGAGAAAGAGATTGGTCAAAGTGGCCAACATTGATTTGGAGTCTCTTTCTTCCCTCTCCAATAAATTTGTGCCCAAAAATCCTAAGGTCTTCTCCAGAGTAGTGATTGATGATAGCAGAGATAAGTTTGTAGAAATTGTAGTTCCTACTACTAAGAAGGATCGTGGGGACATGACAGTCACCGATTATGAAGTATCCAAGATAGCCCTTGGTAAGACCACTTTTGAAAGTGATGTTGTTATGGCAAAAGATTCAATGAATAGTGTGCTTAAAAGGTTGGAGAGATACAAATCTCAAATTTCCCAACTCAAGGAAGAAAAGAATCAGTTGATTTCATATGTTCAACATTTGATCAGCCCAATTGAGTCTTCTTTTCTTGTTCCGAAATGATGGCTATCCCAGATCAAGAAATTCTCAATCAATCAAAAGATGTGATCACTCTAGGACACACTCTAAGGTCATGGGTTTCTGAGATAGAAAGTGGTGGGTCAAAACAATTGTTGAAGTGATAAAAATATCTGAGAATATTTATGCCTACCTCGATCCAGTGTTTCCATTCAAGGAGTGCCTCATTACAGAATTAATCACACTGGATCATATTTTTCCAAGTCTTCTGGATCTTGCCCACATGGAATCTACATTCTTAGCCTCAGAGGGGATACTTGAGTTTGATCATCGCATGACATGAATTCTATGGTTAAATCATGCTAAGTCCAGGAAAATGATCTAGAAGACTTGGTAATTCAGTTTGATTTTGTGCAACGAAGCCTATACCGCGCTCTCTTCCATTCAAGTCTTCATCGAAGAGATTCCATGCACCTTCATCAACGAACACAACCAAAGGAATTCAGTACAACACCTGGTGGAGCAGTTTACAAAATTGATACATGAAATGTATACTCTTGTTGATGTTTTTTCCACTTCTTCTATGGATCAATGTTTCAGAATCAAACATCTTTGCGAAGAAATCCAATCTAAAGTTGCAAACCTACATACCATACCAGGTAAGATTCTTGAAATGCAAGTACTCTATGAGGTTGGTCTTCTCCCGAGTTGTTTTCCAGAAGAAGAGAAGATGCATCAGACACTGCAAAAGCTCAAGTCTTATGAAATGGCAAAGAATCAGGATCCTTGTTTTGCCAACAACATAGTAGGATGATTTCCTATATTTTCTCGTGGTGGGAGAGTCCATTTCTCATACGATTGAGATAGGTGGACCCTACACCCCAATGGATAAGGCACTGGTTTTTGGTGAATGTTTTGAAAGTGGTATTTTAAATGATGTTATTGTTGAATTCACGTTTGAGGAAACTTATGAGTTTTCTATTTATAGTTGTTTTTAATAAAGTTGGTTGAAAAGTCAAAGTTATTTAAGTGCCCTATTTAATGTGCATTTAAAACTCTAACTACTTTGTAACCAACTTTTTGGTTATAAAAGGAAGTCAGGGGCTCATTTGTAAGGGTGACTTTGAGAGAGGAGAAGAAAATACTTTTGTGTGCAAGCTTTGTTTCAGGAAGAAACTTTGTGTTCTTTTGTGAAGACATTTTGGAGTTAATGAAATATGAACTTTGTGTCTCATTCATTGTCTCTTGTAACATTTGATGTTCTTATGTTCATTAGATGTTAGATGTTTAAATCTTGCATTTAAATATTGTCTTTGATCTTATTATCAACATTATTAATCTGTTGTTCTTGTTCACAGTGATCAAGCTCGTTATTTTACTTGCTCATGTGTGTTCCCTTTACTCATTCTTGTTTAGCTAACTCAAACTCCATTTTATTTGTGTTAGTTATTCGTCATTCTTCTTCGTGCAATATTAGGCTATGTTTTACCTAACTCTTGCATGTTCCTTCTATTCATTCCTTTCCATTTCTTTCTTTCATTCCATTTCATCTCCCTCATTCACTTTTCTTTCCATTGATGTTCCAAAACACCCCCCACATACAATTTTGAATGTACAGATGTAAATACAATTTTGGTTTTCAATAAAGGTAGCCTCACCTTCATTGAGGAGGGACTTTTCCCATCTTTGTTGCATGTCATTTTGCATGTGTGCAAATCCATATACTAACACTTTATAAACATGGTTACAAGTTATAGTTTTCTTAAATAATATTGTGGTGGGAGTTGTTGAATTTAATTGAAAGTTAATTACGTAGAAGGCTTTACCATACTAGATTCGTGGTGGTTTGGTTTGACAACAATTAGAGAGAAGGACAGTTGGGATCAAGTTTCCAAAAACATTGATGATCAAGAAAATCTTCATCATCCATGTATATGAAATTAGGTATTCCAATTTAGTACCTTCTTTTCCCTTTTGGAGTTACTGATTGTTTGGAAATACTATTAATACTAATAGTCATGCAGGAGTTTCTACTTTGAAATATGGAAGCGAAGATTCATCGAAAAAGGAAATACCTCTCACTTCAATATTACCATTTAATGGAGCATTGTAATGGTCGCATGAAACACACAACCACTCAATCACTCTCCTAAAGCCCACACACAATTTTCTTTGGGCCAGAATCCTTCAACCCAACCGCATATTTGAGTATTATTCAAAGTGCACATTCCATATGCACCACAAGAAGATGGATCTTTATATTCATAGGTCATAAGATGTACCATTCATTTCAATCCATCGAAGTATAATACAATTCCTCATAACACATCCACTACAAAGCATGAGATTTTGTTTGGGCTTGCATGCATGATATAAATGATATTCAATCCAAGGTTATATTTGTTCATGCTAAATTTATAGATTTTTTTTTTTGGCCATTTCAAGAATCGATCACTTTGAAAAGTTGTGAATTACAACTCCAGTTCTCATTATAATAATACCAAATAGAGGAAAATATGTCCATCAATCTACATGGGTTGGTGAAAGATGTGTGCATTTTCAGTATGTTGCATGCCACACAATTAGAATTTCAAGTGTTAAAAGTCCACATAATGACACATCAACGTCCATGAACATATAGAAAGTAATGGTGGAGGGGAAAATCATTATATGAAATTGAACTTTAGGTTTAAAAAAGCATGCCTCATATTCAAGGTTCTTTTTGGTTTTATTATGTCGAAGGTGCGGTTGGGTTTTGAACATGGAACCTATTAGATTTTCCCGAATTGTTATTTTGGCCCATTTCAACACAAATTGTAGTTAAGTGAATAATGTGAGTGAAATCAAAATGATAAAGTGGAGCACATTTATCATATATTATTTGGTTAAGAACAATTTGAATCATGGAATAAGTGAGGGACGTGCAGATATTTAATCCCCACTTTTTCTTTCCAACTTTCCATTCATGTCTTCTTCTTATCCAACAAATAATATGCCGTCTAATTGAAAATTTTGACCCCTTAACAAATAAAATAAAACAATAACAAAGCCCCTTTTCCCCATATTTTTTTAAAATGTATTTCACTTGTGTAAGGATTGTGTCAATCGGTGTCGTAGAACTAATGACAAGTTAACAACGCTGAGTAGGTGACCCCTCCAAATGGCATAAAATAGACATGGTACAATGTTATTCTTAAGCTCGATACTATTTTTTATTAGATTGAATCATGTTACATTTTGTAGATCTACTTGTCATGCGATGGGGTGGAATGACCCTAGGTGTGAATCTTTGATCCACAACCCACCGCCCTTTAGTAAATCAATAGAAATAAATCCATAAATTACAAATCATCCATTGCATCGACAAAATGCAAACTATAAAATGAAACACTATCACTTTTATATACGTAAAAAAGAAAGACCGACTTACAAATTATCCACAAACAATACCGCATGATGTCGCTTTTGTTGGATTTGTAATGTTAACAAGTAATTATGTCGATAGCCTTTTTTCCAAACTAGACCAACATAAGAAAAATATTAGAATGCACAGATATGGTTCGACTCTAAGTTATTTGGTCATTTCCTTATATCCATATTTATGTCTGAATGATTTTAAAGAGCTTGTTTTTTAGGATAGGTCCCATGGAAGGGTCCCACATTCCTCTTTCCTCCTTGGAATGCATTTTTTTTTCAACTTTCATAACTTGTTCTCCTTAATTAATCCCTGTAAAGTGAATGCCTCTTCTCTCCATACACTCTGTTTGGCTTGATCATGTAAGCATTAAATATTTTACTTTTACCGAGCTTGACTTGATCCCTCAACTTTGGTCTGTATTGGATTTGCATTTGGTTTTGGGATCAACATGCATCGCTCCTTCGAGTTTGACATCAGTATTACATCATGGATCTCATTTTGATTATTGTGATTCATACTTGCTCGCATCAAAAGCATCTCCTCGCACCAATGACAAGATTACCTAAGTTTACATCAAGATCGAGATGATAAAGTGGAGCACATATAACATATATTATTTGTTCATGAACAATTTGAGTCGTGGAAAAAGTGTGGGACATGCAAGTATTTAATTCCCAATATTTTCTTTCCAACATTCAATTCATGCTTTGTCTTATCTAGCAAATAAAATTCCATCCAGGTTGAAAATCTTGACACCATAAATAAAATAAAATAAAATATAGCAAAGCCCATTTTCCCCATATTTTCTTAAAAATCATATATTTCAATTGTGTAAGGGTCGATTTTCAAAGCATCATAAAACTAACAAACAAGTTAAGAACATTAACTTGTGAACGTTTGACAGAAAGTTACACAGAAAAAAACACTAAACTTCCCTTAATTCATTATGAAAATCAAGTTTTATTATGTACATTGTATAGCAGAGACAACTCCTATTTTCATGGAGGTTTGTCTAACAACTCTCCCCACTATTCTCTCCACAAACTCCTATATATGTGAGTTGTTAAAACAACTCATAACAATAATATTCTCATAATATTATTTTCTACCCATAATTATTTCCCAATAATGTGAGCACTATATAATTTTCCTAACATTCCCCCTTAATGCGAACATGGGGAAAACCTCAATCTCGTACTTGTTCATGTGCTCATGATTTGGTGATTTTCACAGGATAACCACAAACCTCAATGATGGTTTTACATATGGGTTACCAAAACCAAAAATGTAGTTTTACACATGATTTACCACAAACGCTTTGCATATGGTTTACCAACAACCAAAACTGATGGTTTTATAAGTGGTTTACCACAAACCACAAATTATGGTTTTACAAGTGGCTTACCAACAACCACATCATGATGTACAATACTTTCATTAGCTCTCATCACATCTTACCTCAGAGAATAACATAGGAAATTTTGCTCATACACAAATATGGAAATGGAACATTGGTATTATGTTCCCCCTTGTTATCAACTAATTTTGATTTGGCAAAATTATTAAAAGTTTCAATTTTTTTAGAATTTTGAATCATCTTTCATCTGTCAAGAGTTTCCTCATTTTGTTTGTCTTGACATCTTGAGAAAATCCTTTTCGTTTTGTCCCATTCCGATGAATGGTTCATTTTTTATGCTCAGTTCAAGTTCGAATTAATTAATTAATATTTTAATTAATTTCCTCCTATTTTCCAAAAACAAATGAATTAATTTAATTTGGGAAAAATTATTTATTTATTTAAAATATTAATTAATATTTTAAAAACAACAAAGGGGAAAAGCTTCCTGGATTTAGTCGTGAAATTGGCTCTCCGCTTCTTTTTTTCCCTTTTCTGAAAAAACTTTCATTTTCTCCCACTTATGGGAAATTCCCTTATTATTTGCCATCCCAACCAGATGTCAAATGGAAAAATATCTCCCATGTGGAGAAATGGAGGGGAATTTCCAGCCCACTTTGTCATTGTCATGGGCAAATGGTTAAATTCTTCCCCTATTCCCCTGACAATTAATGCCCACTACCCAAAGAAATTGGAAATTGGTTGTCAAACAGGAAGGAAGAAGAAAGAGGTTAAAAATCAAGAAAGCTTCTTGGATATCCCTCTGAGAACTCTACGGCAAAAGCTTTGAAGTTCTATTTTTTGAGATATGCATAAATTAGCTCCTACAGTAAGAAGCCATTTTGAAGCTACAGAAGCTCTATGTTGTTAAGGAAATAGCACTCATCCATTACACAAAGGCAGGAAGGGCCATGTACCATCTTTTTGCATTGATCATGCAGGCCCAAAAGAGTCCACTCACAGCCCACGCAGGCCATGCAAGCAAGGCGAACAAAGTAGCACGCAGGTCGGGCAGAAAAGGCCACGCCAGCTGTCAAAGAAGAAGGAAACGTAGGCCAAAGACCACGCATTGGCCATGCAGCTGTCCACACCAGTCAGGAAAGAATAACCACGCAGGATAAAGAGAAGACAGTCCACGCATTCAAAGGAAAGCTATCACCAAAGGCCACATAGTCAGGAATATTCACATCCCACACATAGACAAAAGTAAGAACAGTCCAGGCAAGGGAGAAGGAAAGACCAACCAGATCAAGCCAAAGATTGGCCAACACGCTGCCCACGCAAGTCAGCGATTATTTGCCACATAGTTGTCAAAACAGCCCACGCAAGTCAAACAAATAGCATTGTTCACACAGCCAAAGAAGCAGTTCACGTAAGTGGAGGAACAAGACAGTCCACACAAGCCCTAGGCCACGTAGATCAGTTATAAAGTAGCCCACACACAGGCCACACAGGTCAATTGCAAAACGTCATCCTCCTCCCGAGCACGCAGGCCCAAACAAAATCACAAGCTTGAGTTTCAGTTACAAATTAAGCCTGACCCAAGTCGGTGCTATCGAGCTTGAACTCGAGAAAAGATCAATTTTCTATTTTGGAGGTAGCTCGGTTTCCAAGGCCAAACCCATAGCATTTTGGCACAATTTATAATTCGAGCCCAAGCTCAGTTTTTCATTGTATAGCTCGAGCTTGAGCTCATATTACCATTTTGTAAAAATTGTAAATCCGGGATTGCTCTCTTTATTAAAATAATAATAGTAATAATAAATAAAGAGACATATTTTTCCTTACGATTTTGGTGGTCTAGAGACTAAGATCTGACACCATTTTGCGTGTTTCCTTTGTTCTTCATTCAAAATTCATAATGGTTGAAAAACCTAACAAATCTACGGGAAATTCAAAGAAACATGTAGAAAGGTCAAACAAGTCCGCACTCAAATATGAATTCCAAGGGATCATTCCTCCTACTTTTATCAAATCTATATATGACAATATCACCGACACTAAGCTTGGCCACATCAACGTAACACAATTTTTTGATCGGGTGAAAGACAAAGGGAGAACCATCTTTTCATATAGACTCTATCATAGCGGTCTACCTCAAACAACATCTTTTCCTATTTCAGTGCAATGCCTTGAGCTAGTCATCACCTGCGTGGAGCATTATGATCCCGAAAGGCGAGGAATCTTCAAGGATAATTGTGAGACTCTCCTTTTGATCACACCAGATCACATCGAAGAATTTCTCAACATCCTCGATTTCCCTGAGAATGTTGACATCACTCAACAATTCAGCACAAGATTTTTGGAATGAAGAACCCCTCAAGTGGACCAAGATGGTCAACAACAATTGGCTAGTGACTAAGAGGACTCGTGTTGACCGATTTCCCAAGGAATTGTACTGCATTGAATTTATGGAGGAAATCGGTGATATAATCACCCTTCGTGAGCAGCATTTTTGGTCTTCCTCTCCTAGACTTTTCCACCCATGGATGTATCAGTTCATCTACATCATCCTTGCAAAGAAGGAATTTGTAGATTGGGACACCATCATCAGTGACACTCTCCACAAGTAGTTGATCGAGGTGAAGATGATTGGGAATTTCTACATGACATTGTACCTAACCTATGCGGTGGCCAAAAGAAATTTTTTTCGAGGTTAGAGATGAAAGGCATCATGGGTCCTTCAAATAGTGTTTTCCACTATTATCCATAATTGAGTTTCAATAATATCTCTCATCACTTCAGGAGAGTTAATGATGCTTTCATTTTCCGTGTGATCAGAACACTACATAGAAATCTGGAAGAAAAATTCTCCAAGGATGTCATGGTAGTCATTTCTCAATGGGGAACATGGTTCATTCAGTTCCCATCCTTTTCCTACATTCACGTGAGTGGATTTGTAGGCACTCCATGGAAGATTCCTAGTATGTCAGTGATAAGTGGGCATTAATGGAGCTTGCATGACAACTTTTCCAAGTTCATTGTCTTCTCAACGAAAAACATCATTCAACATCCACTTCCCAATCCAAATTGGGGAATACCAATGCTTGAATCTCTTCAGTGCACAACTCATGGAGAAGGATTTTGCTCTCATTACCATACATCCATTTGTGAAGAGATCCCAATTTGACATCAATGGATTCATGCAAAAGGCTCTCGGAGTGAAGTACCAACACAATCCCACCATGGAAGACTTCTAGTCTACCTGCTCAGATGAACACAAAGTAAGAAGGTGAGAATTCTCCTACCTGACCCTTGCTCAAATCAAGGCCTTCCACATCAGAGATCCTCTAGATTCATTAGTAGATGATGGTGATAATTTGATTGATCCCTCATATGATGTTATTTCCTTCACTCCATTTCCCTAAGTTGATTGGACCAAGAGAGATGAATTTTCTCTTGATGGCAAGAATCAACCAATTCTAGAAAGGAGCATAGCCTAGTATGAATGAGAACTTGTAAAGTTACCATCCATCCAAGTTCATACCCCAGGACCACAGAAATTGCCAACACGAGGAGGTCTCTAGTTGACTAAAACCTCTTCTCAATCAAATTCCATGCCATCAACCCATACGCATCAAGCAAGGAGAGAATGGTTGCCCAAATCCACTTCTCCAAAGAATATGTCGTGAGGAGAAACATCTAAGGGTCCTGGCCCTATTGAAGGAAGAGAATGCGTCTCGTAGTTTTCCACTTCGAGTAGAGACTCATCTACTCACATTACTAATAGTTCAAGGAAGCTCATCATAAACACTACTCAACCATGTCATGCATAAGAGTCTACTCAAGTGCAAGTGGTCCAAATATCAAACACTCTTGAACCCCTAGTTCACAAAGATGTTTCTCAAGGTTTCCCTAAGGTTCAAGAGGTCGATGTCGAAGTTATTTCCCAAGGATTGAAGTTGTGGAAAGAACTCTTGTAGAATCCAATGATGTCAAGAACGATGTGAATGTTGCTTCAGACTCCAAGCTTTTGTGTGCATAATTGGTCAAGGAGACCCCTTCTTGGGTTGATTGTGAAGTCAAGAAAAGAAAGAGGGTTGTCAAGGTGATCAATATTGACTTTGATGCCCTTTCCAAGCTTTCAAATGATGTCATCCCCAAGAAGCCTAAAGTGTTCTCGAGAATAATGGTGGATGGAGGTGGAAACAAATTTGTAGATCTTACCATTCCCCAAGTTGAGAAGCAGCGTAATGCCATGATGCCTACTGACTATGAAGTATCCAAGCTCAGACTTGGGAAATCTACATTGGAAAGTGATGTGGAAATGGCCCGAGATTCCATGGATATTGTGTTAAGAAGGCTTGAGAAATATAAATCTCAAAATTCTCAGCTCAAGACCTAAAAGAATCAGTTGGTGAATTATGTTCAACATGTGATAAATCTAATATCCTCCACTTTTCCAAAGACTGATGCAAAGGCCTACCCCGACAAAGAAATTCTCAATCAATCAAAGGATTTGATCACTTTAGGGCACACTGTAAGGTCTTGGGTTTCTAAGATAGAACATTGTGATTTGAGAGAAATTGAGGAGGTGATAAAAATATCTGAGAATATTTATGCCTACCTTGATCCATTGTTTCCATTCAAGGAATGCCTCATTGCAGAATTAATAGCTATGGATCAGATCTTTCCAAGTCTTCAGGATCTTGCCTGCATGGAATCTACATTCTTAGCCTTAGAGGGAATCCTTGAGTTTGACCATCACATGACATGAATTCTATGGCTAAATCATGCTAAGTCCAGGAAAATGATTCTGGAAGACTTAGTAATTTAGTTTGATAGTTTGTGCGATGAAGCTTATACCACACTCTCTTCCATTCAAGCCTTCATCGAAGATATTCCTTGTACCTTTATCAATGAACACAACCAAAGGAATTCAGTACAACATCTAATGGAACAATTCATGAAATTGATACATGAAATGTACACTCCTGTTGATAATTTTTCCACTTCTTCTATGGATCAATGTTACAGGATCAAACACCTTTGTGAAGAGATCCAATCTAAATTTACAGGCATGCATACCATACCAAGTAATATTCTCGAACTGCAGTACTCTGTGAGACTTGTCTTCTTCCAAAAAAAATTCTAGAAGAAGAAAATATGCACCAGACATTGCAGAAGCTCAAATCTTTCGAATTGGTGAAGGATCAAGACCCTTGTTTCACCAACAAAATGGTGGGATAATTTCCTATGTTATCTAATGGGTGTGCATGTTCATTTCTCATACGAATGAGAATAGGCGAACCCTGCCCAATGGATAAGGCACTAGTTGTTTTACTTAATTTTCATGTGTTTTTCTACATGGGGTCCACATGTACCCATTTCCCTTTATTTATGTACTTCTCCTAAAGTGAATTTCAAATTGTTATAAAGTGATGTTGACTTATTTTAGTTAGGTCATTTAAAAGCAAGGTCACTTAAGGTGCCCTAATTTAATGTTCATGTAAACCCTAACTACCTTGTAACCAACTTTTGGGTTATAAAAGGAAGTTAGGGGCTCATTTGTAAGGGTGAATTTGAGAGAGGAGAAGAAATACTTTTGTGCAAGATTTGTTTCAAGAAAGAAACTTTGTGTTCTTTTGTGAAGACATTTTGGAGAGTTAATGAAATATGAACTTTGTGTCCCATTCATTATCTCTTGTAGCATTTGATGTTCTTATGTTCATTAGATGTTAGTGTTTAAATATTGCATGTGAATATTATCTTTGATCTTATTGTCAACATTATTAATATGTTGTTCTTGTTCACAATGATCAAGCTCTGATATCTACTTGCTCATGTGTGTTCCCTTTCATTTATTCTTGTTTAGCTGATTCAAACTCTATTTTATTTGAGTTAGTTATTCATTGTTCCTCTTCTTCTCTATGCAATATTAGGCTCTGTTTTTACCTAACTATTGTATGTTCCTTTCATCCATTCCTTTACATTTATTTCCTTCATTCCATTTCATCTCCCTCATTCACACTTCTTTCCATTTGATGTCCCAAAACACCCCCCACATACAATTTTGAATGTATAGATGTAAATACAGTTTTGGTTTTCAATAAAGGCAACCTCACCTTCATTGAGGAGGGACTTTTCCCTGATTACATGTCATTTGTATGTGTGCAAATCCATTTGCTAACACCCCCTTAACGTGAAATGACCATTTACTCGAGAAAACCAAACAATTAGAAACACACCACACAAATTGGTGACTAATGAGAGGTCGTTGATAAACCTACAACTTACGTTGCCTTCGTCCTCTGGTGTGAAGTTGCTTACTCAAAAAATATATATTATGAAGCTCAATTACAACTCAAATGTCAAGCACCCCCAAAATGTGTGGAACCCGTAAGGCAACTTTTTTAAATTTTACAAATTTTTACATTGATGATGACTCTTTTACAATGATGACACTTGACACAATGACTCATTTTTTTATTTTGAATCCTTGGTGACACACAATTTAATAAGCCTATGATATTTACATACTTAGACAAACTAATTTGAGTAAACTTCTAAAGTTTGAATACTATAGACACAAATTTCAATGGCAAGAGATTTGAGATGACCTTTTATCATCAATTCCCAAAAACTACTAAAAAAATTAAAAGACCACAACCAGTGTCCAAAATTGCACATGTCACATCCCGTCAAAAGGCTTTGAACACGTCAAAAAAGTGTAACTTTAACTATGCGTTAAAAAATCAAGATGTAAAAAATGTTTGGCAAAAGTGAAGGTCTATATTTTTATTAAAATGTCACGTGAAGGGTGCCTTTTAAAGGTGCCACTTTCTAATGTGTCAGTTTAACACGCTAGTCATAAATGTTCAACCGAACTTTTCTCCAAACATGTGTTCAGAATTTACATTGGATTTGGCAAATCTGCAATGTGAATCCTAATCCATCGTATATGGGAGTGGGAAATATATTAGAAAAAATTTCTCTTGTTATTACGCCGAAAGGCGTTCCTTCAGCTGGGTTCGAGCTGAGCGCTGTCTGACGCATGTCAGAGAGGAGACGGCCGAGATAAGGTCGGCCAGGGCGACGTCGATCACGGATGCGATCTGGCCCTCCATGCGCTGTACACCTCCATGCCTGGACAGAGACCATAAATTGTTTTTGGCGAGGGCACTGTTGCTCAATAAATTTCGTCTGTGCGCCAGTAAGGGTTCGGTGTATTTTTTGTACGCGTCCATGCCTGCACAGAGATTGCAAACCCTGATACGCAAAGGAGTATCTGCTGCACGGATTTTGGCAGTGTACGCTGAAGCATGGCTGCCCGGATTTGATAAATGTTATTTAGTCGGTCGCCACTGTATGCTACTTCATGAACTGCTTTGTGAAGAAAGTCTGCTTAAATCTAGAAAGGAGGCGTTCGGGAAGAGAAAGAAGAGAAGGAGAAAGAAACAGGAACCGGAGGTCGTCCATCATCGCTCGTGTATTTCCTTCATTCTCTTTATTTGTTGTTAAATTAGATCACTGGTTGTATTTTGTGGTTTTTTGGAAATCAGATTGAAGAGAAAAAACTAGGAATTGAATGTGAGCCGATGTGCAATATCTCGAGCTTTCTTTAGGGTTTTGGCCATAGATCCGCACCGAACTGATTTCAAACCGCAGAATCTTGAGGGGACTGTCATTTTACATTTTCTGGGTCACTGAAAACTTGAATTTGTTTTATACCTATCTTCCAATTCTGGATTTGTCTGTGTGCATGCTTACCTGTTTTCGTGGGGTTGTTGCAGTGTTGAACGGCAGGGCAATCTAACAACACATTTCTGTCAAAATAAAGAAGAAAATGAACGTTCCTTTTAGATTATGGTAGACATGGCTATCTCTTTAGTGTCCACAATCAATCTTTATGGAATTGCCAGTTTATAAGAAGCCAGAACTTTCCATCTTTCTTCCCAAGCATGGAATTTCTGGATTTGTCCATTTACTTGTTTTTCTTTAGGTCATGTAGGTTTTTTTAATTCTTGGAAGTAGGGAAATCTAGTAGAACATGTTGTTCATACTCTGCTGCATGCTTCTCAAAAATTCTCTCTTAGCTCAGAGAAGTCGACATGATAAGCATCTTTGTACTGATTCCAAACATGTGGAAGATCAACCTCGGGTTAGGCCGTAGGGTAGATTATTCTCTCTTGCTAAGATTTAGCTGACTTAAACGAATATTGGTACATGATGCCGTCAAGATCATCACCTCTCCAAATGTTGGGCTGGATTTTGTAGAATTACAGTATTAGAACTCTGAGTTTGCGTGATATCAGATTACTAATATGTGAGAGTTGTTCTCACTTATCTAGCATTTGCATCAGGGAAGTAACGGAAGTTGTATATTACCACATTGTTTTCTTATTTTTTAGCTTGGAGATGCATTGGAAACTCCCTTGGTATGTTTTATATGTTGTATTTACTAGTCCAATCGAGCACTCTTTGAGTATCTGTGGGCATGAGTATTTGGGCACTATGGGCGCTTGTATTGTTTCTTTTTCTAATCCACACTGGCATGTTCTTATGCCAAACAAACTTAAAAACCTCTGCTTGAGAGGCTGCAATACATCAAAAAGATTTAAGAGCCTTACCAAACACCTTGGTTCTAAATCAATTTTGATGCCGATTTATAGCTACGACTCTACGAATAAACTGATCCATGTTCTGTATCAATGTTCGTGCTCAGTGCTATCTTTGAAGAAATGGGTTTTCATACTCTTACAGAGAGGTAACAAGTTCTTGTCTACCATGATATTTGTGGATCTGTAGTCCTTTTGGGGCTTCTTCTATTAAGGTAAGCGGTGGCGAATTGCAGACTTTGTTTTTTCATCCCCTTGTCTTTGCTCAAATTTGTATCGGGCCATAGATATGTTTACTTTATGTTTACTTTTGCTATCTTGCCCAGAATTGCCTTTTTGTGTTCTTAAGGGCAAGCTTGTGGTGGTTTCATGGTTGAGCACCTCTGCAACCTAAAACGGAGCCACAGAATGAAAGTTATGGCACATGCAAGTTTTTGCTGCTACATCTTCCCGGACCCTTTCCAAAAATGGCAAATTTTTTTCCATCCTTGCGATTTTTTCACCAAAAAAAAAAAAATGCCAAAAAAGGAAAAAAAAAATATGCACATGTCGGGGGGTCTTCAAAACCCGACAGAAAGGGAAGGCGGGTTTCGGAGGCGGACCCGACACAAACGCAAAGAAAGCACATGTCGGAGGGATCGCAAAACCCGACACAAAGGGATTCGGGTTTCGGGTTTCGGGAAACATGAGACACGAAACATGCAAATCGCAAGGCATGTCCCGATGCTTGAGAGTTCCGCAAACCCGACACACTACAAAGGCAAATCGGGTTTTGGAGTCGGTAAAGCATGATGCGAAAACATGTCGCGGCATCCTCCAAACCCGACACAAAGGAAAACTTGGAAAATAGCGGTGAATATATATACATATATTATTATAAATTTATATTATTGTATACTTATATCATTATATATAGACAAATCATACAAAAAAGCATCCATCTACCATAATCATCATCATCATCATAATGATTCTTTCAAAAGATTGCAAAAAGTTGCTTGGTCCAAAAAGGTACAAAAATGGATTTTATGAAAATAAGAAAAATATTGCCATCAATGTGTAGAGCTCGAGAAAATATATACTTTTAGAGAAGACGACACCTAAAACGGAGCCACAGAATGAAAGTTATGGCACATGCAAGTTTTTGCTGCTACATCTTCCCGGACCCTTTCCAAAAATGGCAAATTTTTTTCCATCCTTGCGATTTTTTCACCAAAAAAAAAAATATGCCAAAAAAGGAAAAAAAAATATGCACATGTCGGGGGGTCTTTAAAACCCGACAGAAAGGGAAGGCGGGTTTCGGAGGCGACGAAACATCAGGCAGAAACATGTCGGAGGAGCGGATAAACCCGACAGCAAAGAGATGTGTCGGAGGGGTTAGAAAAACCGACAGGAAGGACATGTCGGAAGGGTCGCAAAACCCGACACAAACGCTAGGAAAGCACATGTCGGAGGGATCGCAAAACCCGACACAAAGGGATTCGGGTTTCGGGTTTCGGGTTTCGGGAAACATGAGACACGAAACATGCAAATCGCAAGGCATGTCCCGATGCTTGAGAGTTCCGCAAACCCGACACACTACAAAGACAAATCGGGTTTTGGAGTCGGTAACGCATGAGGCGAAAACATGTCGCGGCATCCTCCAAACCCGAGACAAAGGAAAACTTGGAAAATAGCGGCGGAAGCGGGTTTCGGGAAAACGCAAACATCAAACACATGCCGGGGCTTCTTTCAAACCCGATTCAAAATACAATCCGCTATAATGAGATGAGTTAGGTGCGGATGTGGAGGTGGTTGGAACAAATTTCGATTTCTTCACTCCTCCTCTTTTTCTTCTATAAAATGTAAGGAGAGGCTCTTTTTCTGTTAGGAGGCTTTCTATCCATTTTGAGATCATGAAAAAAATGGGCTTTTGTGATTGGTGGGATTGCATTACATTTTACCTTTTTCCTGCAAACTCTAAGCTACTATCCTTTACCTTGGCATCATTCTTTTGAACCGCTTCGACCTTCCCTTCCGCTTTTGCTTTTAATGAACCGGACTATCGTGTTCGATTTTCTAGGTGGGGGCGTAGCTTTCGGTTTGGTTGTTTGTTTTGGTGTTTTCTTTCACATTCTTCGTTGATCGTTGCATTTGTCGTGCAGCACATCCATTCTCCTCTAGTTGTTGCATTGCAACCATGGACACAACTTTAACAGAAGGAGGTATTGCGCGCCTAATGTCCGGTTGCTCGGACACGGGTTCCACGTTCCAGCTCCTCAACATATCTCCTGTGCGGTCTCTGTTGAACAGTTGCACCCAGCATCGAGTTGACCTTTCTGATGGTATTCACATCCAGAAGGCATTGTTGCCCTCCAAGTTTTCAAAACTAGTTGCAGACAAAACGTTGACAGAAGGCACAATAATTCAGCTGCAAAAAACCGTTTGCAGGATGGTCGACCATGAAATGTAAGTAGCCAATATTTTGACTTCCCTCTCGTCTTTTCTATCTCACACAATGTTTCTTGACATTTTCTTTCCTTGCATTGCATGCGTGCAGGACCGTTTTAATAACCGATATGGATATATCGAAAGAAACATATCCACAAGTTGGTTCTCCTTCCCGGATCCCTAGCCATGTTGTACGGGGCAAACAAGCCTGTGTTGACCACCTTGAGGGTGTGCCCAAAACTTTGTTTCCGCAAACACCGCCTCAAAAGATTTATGCTTCCTCGAGACCAGCATCGAAGGCCATTTTCATAAACGACTTGAACACAACCATGCGTGTTTGGTCCATAGAGGGCAGAGCAGTCGCAAAAAACTCCATGCAGACATATAGTAATGATAACGGCAATGGTTGTTTCTTTGGTTTCGACTTCGTGGATGGCAGAGGTGGTGAAATCCGCGTCTCCTGTTTCAATGAGATTGCAGAAAAGTTCTATGGCACAATAGAAAACGAACAAACGTACACCATCTCTAACGGAAGAATTGGAAAAGCAAAAGAAAAGTTCAACAACCTGAACAGCACACTCGAAATTTTCCTTTCGGCAGCATCTATTGTCCGGCCTCTACATGTCAACGATCAAATCATACCTTTACACCACTTCCACTTTGTCCCCATCAAAGACATACCTGGAAGACCTGCCGGATCTTTTGTTGACATTCTTGGTGTAGTTCTTGTTATTTCTCCACGATCCACCATTCGCAGACGTGATCAGACAGAAACATTCAAGCGAACTGTGCAGGTTGAAGACATGTCCGGATTTAGTGTTTCCATCACTTTGTGGGGTCAACATTCAACTGTGCTTGGAGAAGAGCTAGAAGAATTCCTTTCGATTCCGCAGAAACCAGTTCTTGCTCTTAAAACAGCTCGTATTTCCAGCTTCAACGGAGCATCTCTTGATACTATATCCACTACAAAATGGTTTGTTAATCCAATGATTCCTGAAAGCCTCCCTCTGCAGGAATGGATTGCATCTGATGCTTTCAATGTCCTTGCACCATCTATCACAAACAGGGTTCTTGGGCCTCCATCTGCCTTGTCCTCTCCGGCAACAATAGCTCAGGTCCTGCAAATGGGTAACACAGATAAAAATGAATGGGCTACAATTACAGCAAAAATCACAGACATTTCATTGGACAATTTTTATTACTTGGCATGCCCTTTAGTGAAAAATGGTACACAGTGTCGCAAGAAAGTGCAAGAACTGGAAAACGGGTCCTGGTTTTGTGGGAAATGTAATATTCCTATCCAAAAATGCGACTACAAGTATGCACTCCGTGTCACTTTACAAGATAGCACAGGAGAACTTCAATCCGTAACTGCATTTGATGAGACTGCTGAAAATATAATGGGCGTCAAAGCTGAAGACTTGCAGTTTTTAAGCATAGATGATGGTGCAACAACTGAAATTGCAGACCAAGTGATAGGCCACGAATATCAATTTACGCTCTCCATAAAACTTGAAACATACCGTGAGAAGAAGCAATTTAAATGTGTCATTATAAAGTCCCACAAACTTGAAGCTACGGCTTCGCTTGCCTGATTTACGTTTGCGTAACACTATACAGGCTTCACTGCGTTTGTGTTCCCCCCTTGTAAAGCTCTCTTGGTCTCTTGATATGCTAGCGCCCTTTCCAATAACTCTTTCTTGTACAGACGAATGTCTAGTTGTTCCTTTTTGCTCTGCTTTTGCTTATGTAAACTCGGGTTCAATGGATATCGATATATATACGTTTTGTTTTGTAAATTTTGTCACACTCTCTATGTTCTTGAATATCAATAATTGGAATTCCTAAGCCTTTTCCTTTAAAAAATAAATACTAGTGATGGTCTTTTATATTGTATGGACATGTTCTTTCCTTCGAACACTTTCCTGTATTCATAACTTTCGTTGAATGAGCTTTATTAGTGCTATGTTCCTTTACATGCAATTTTTGAGCATAAATGATGGTGCGTCAACTGAAATAGCAGACCAAAGGCCGCGAATATCAATTTACGCTTTCCATCAAACTTGAAACATACCGTGACAAGAAGCAGTTTAAATGTGTCATTATAAAGACGCACAAACTTGAAGCTTCGGCTTCCCTTCCCTGAATTACGTTTGCGTAACAATATACAGGCTTCACTACATTTGTGTTCCCCCCTTCTAAAGCTCTCTTGGTCTCTTGATATGCTAGCACCCTTTCCAGTACCTCTTTCTTGCACAAACGAATGTCTAGTTGTTCCTTTTTGCTCTACTTTTGCTTATGTAAACTCGGGTTCAATGGATACCGATATATATACGTTTTTTTTTGTAAATTTTGTCACACTCTCTATGTTCTTGAATATCAATAATTGGAATTCCTAAGCCTTTTCCTTTAAAAATTACTATATGTGTGATGGTCTTTTATATTGTATGGACATGTTCTTTCCTTTGAACACTTTCCTGTATTCATAACTTTCGTTGAATGAGCTTTGTTAGTGCTATGTTCCTTTACTTGCAATATACATGCGCAAAACAACTTTCGTATTCTTTTCCTTTACTCCATGTATGGCTACATGCACACTTTTTCCTTTACTTGTCTCATACTTTTGTTCCTGCTGCAAAACGTTGCAGATTCCCCATGTCTGCGGCAGAGCAACGCGGTTTGACGAAGAGAAATCTACGCCAAAAACAAAGAGCAAATAAATGCGGATCAGCGCCGCCGTTACCATGCTAGAAAAAGCACACATTGTACATCTTTCTTCCCCCTTCCCCCCCTGACAGGCCCCCAGCACCTGCCCTTCCATCGCCCCATTCTATCTCTCGCAATGCCTCCTCGGCCAACTCCGCAAATGTTATTCTCGCCCCGCCCTCCGCTCCACTTTGCCCTTTCCTTTCGCAAAACACTTCCACCCTTCCCTTCTATGGGGCCCGTGTACCCTGGGATACACAACACTTCCCTTCTCGAGCGACACATTCCTCTTCCCCCCCATCGACCTCGTACTCTCCAATGTCCTCCGCTTTCTCCCTTCCTGTTGATGCTCTGCCGACCTCTTCGCATTCGGTTGTGCTGCCTTCCCCAACTTCCGATAGATGCCAAAACCTTGAAGGGTTTTTTCCTGCTGGAATGTTCCCTTCCGAGCCATCCGCCTCTTCTTCGTCCTCCTTCGCAGATGCACAAAGGCGTTTCCGCAAAAGGCTAGATTCCCTTTCCGCTGCAAGCACATGCACTGTCTGTTTGGAGAATTACCCTGGCATTCAAACTAGGTGTTGTTCAGGATCTATCATTTGCTCCAGGTGCAGGCTTGAGAAACAAGGACACCGGTTTTCTTCTTGGAACAACATGGACCCTGGCGTCCAACCATCTGTACTACAATCTTTGACACAAGTTGAAGAAATGTTGATTGCTAGAGTTAACCCAATTCTCCAAGTAACCCATGCACGTGGTGGACAATACAAATACTCTGGGCACACTATAAGCTTCCCCCAAGATATCTCTACCATAGCAAAGTACCTCCCTCGACGGCTCGGCGATTTGGATCTGGTTCTTGTGCAAAAGGCAGGCTCCCAGGACACAAAATACGATTTCTATGTTAGTAGATCTCGTGTATGGCAGGCACTTCAATACAAAATTTTGCATGACCCATACTACAAGGATGTTCTTGTTGACAATGAGGCCCTCAACGCTCTTCCCGTACAACAAACAAATATTTCCTCCTCCCTCAATTCCATACCGATGGACATCCCCGCCTCTTCAGACGATGTTGCACCCGATTCCGGCGATGATCCTTCTCTCTGCAATTTAATTGACGCCCGCTCTTCTTCTTTCGTCCCTTCTGCCCACAACTCCGGCACCGAAGACGAGCATATCTCACAGTTCCTTCTCTCCCATGATCAAAACATGCCTTTCACCATGCCTTGGCCAGACATGAGTCTTTCTCCCATAAATGAATACACCACTGAGGGTCTATTTTCCATGGCATTCCCAACTTTGTTTCCTAAAGGTAAGGCTATGTTTAGACAACCTCGCATGAAAGAGGTACTTTTACATGAATATGCCCTCCATTTAATCCGTTTCCATGATAACCGCTTCGGTTCCCACCCCCGGTTTCGCTATTTCTTGCTTAACCTCATTATGCGGCATAGGAGCCAATCTACAGCAGCCGTTTTCATGCAACAAAACCTAGAAAATGCCATACCGCCAACTATAGCTGACCTCCGAAAAAAATTGCTTCAAGACCCCGATATTCGCTTCCGGATACCTTGATGCGGTTTGGAAATAACTGCGCGCGAACCCGCTCCTTTTTGGTCCAAATACGAGAGGAGAGATATCGGATATGGTCAACAATTGGGAGCACCTACGTTCTTCTTCACTCTTAGTCTTTGCAGAGATACTAAATGGCCCGATTTGCATTTGTATGCCCGGTGTTCCGCCTCCTGATCATCGGTTCGCACAAAGATTTAGAACAAACAACATTATCGACCACCCCCATCGTGTTTCTGCTTACTTGCACCAGAGGTTCACAATATTCCGCGAGGAGGTCCTGCAGAAACACCTTGGAGCCAAGGACTACTGGTACAGGTAAACAAAAATTAAATGCCTCGTCTGCCGGTCTTTTGCTTCTCTTTATTTCTAACTGCCTTTTTCCTCTAGGTACGAATGGCAACATAGAGGCTCTGCACATGTTCACGGTTTCCTTTGGCTTGATGGCGCCCCCAATGTTGACACAATAGATTGGAATGACAATGCTTCTGTTGAAACAACAAGACTGTACTTTGATCAATATGTTTCTGCATGGAACCCTAGAGCTCCTGCATGTAGACCTACATTCTTTCAAAGATCTCTCGAGGATGATCCCTGCTTGCTTTCCTCTTCAGAGGTTCTGGCTTCCAACCCTATGCACGACCTCGAGGAACTTATAAACCGGGTTCAGCGCCACACCAAATGTTCTACACAGACATGTCTCCGAAAAAAAGGTTCCAGAACTATATGTCGTTACAGTGCTCCTTGGGAAACACAGGTCTTTTTCTTCCTTGACCATTGATGCCAACAAAAGCGTTAAATACCTTCCTTTCAGGAATGATGACAGATTAAACATTCACAATAAAGCCATGCTAGCTATATGGAGAGCAAACATAGACTGTCAGCCTGTACTATCTCGGCACGCTGTTCTTAAATACATTGCAAAGTATGCCTCTAAAGCAGAGCAACGCTCAGAGACATACCACCAAATGTTGTCTAGGCTTTGTTCGCATGCCAGCCCAGATTTCCCTTCCTCTTTTGCAATACGGAAGATGCTCACAGAAAGTGTTGTTGAACATGACATAAGTGCACAAGAAACTTGTCACTTGCTTCTCAAGCTTCCTCTTGTTGTGTCCAGCCGGCAGACCGTCTATTTAAATGTGGGCAAAAAAATACTTAGGCGCCTTTCTGCATCGGCTACTCATGAACAAGATACATCACAGCTTCTTGATGCGTACCTTGTCCGCCCACCATCAATGGAGTCCCTTTCACTTATCCAAATTGCTCGAGGGTGGAATTACAGCAAATACCGAAAAAAAGAGAAATGGAAACAACGCACTACGCCAGCAATTGTCCGCGTGTACCCAAGGTTTTCCATCGTTCCGCCAACTAATACAGAGGCTTTCCACCTTTTCTGTTGGTCTGAGCTCCTGCTGTACAAGCCTTTCCGGAACATTCCTTCAGATGTTGGTTCCTCGCCAGATGTTGTTACTTCCAATTGGCGCCTGTTCAAAAGTTCATACAAACCGTGGCATGTTAGAAGAACAGACACGGAACCTGATACATCTCCAGATGTTTCGTCTGAATCTGACACAGACCCAATGCAGACAAGCGAGAGAATCTATGAATGGCAACTTTTAGCAGGCGTCCGTCCGGGACATTCTGAAGGTCTTGACCATCTGGAAATGCTTGGCCTCCGAGAATATGACTCCCGCTATGTTTGGTCCTCAAACAACGTTCCGGTTCATTTGGTTGACATCGGCCCCTCTTTTGTCGAGAATGGTAGGGCTAATTATTGCCCTGCCCATACAAATCCATCTAGTTTGCCTTCTTTGTCGACTTTTTCCGATAACCAGCAACTAGCCTTCAGTACAATACTCGACCACTTTTCCTCAACACACAGCCTACCACCCCTTCTTCTCATTATTCAAGGAACTGCAGGAACAGGCAAGTCATTCCTTATCCACTCTCTCCGGTCTGCCTTCTCCTCCCTCGCTACCCCTGCCATTTCGCCCCTTCTTTTGCTTGCCCCTACTGGTGTGGCCGCTTTTAACATTTCCGCATCGACCGTTCATTCCAGCCTCCGGATTCCCATTCGTGATTTAAAGCCCCTTGAAGGCCAAGCTTTGACCTCCTTTCAAGACTCTTTAAAACATGTCACATACATTTTGATTGATGAAATGAGCTTCATTGGTCCTAAACTACTTGCAAAAATTGACTTACGCCTGCGTGAGGCCTTCCCGCACTTCCGTACTTCCCCCTTCGGAAATAGATCAATGATTCTTGTTGGAGACCTTGGTCAACTTCCACCCGTTATGGACATTCCGCTATATGCCAGTAATTCCTACGGTGGATCCCTTTGGCGGAAATTTCTAAATTCAATCTCGTTAACGTCTATATTCCGACAACAAGGCTCTGCTCCGTCTCAAATTTCCTTTCGCAATTTGCTTCTCAACATCCGAAATGGTGTGGCCACCCTTCCGTAGATTAGGGGAGACTTTGATGTCTCGCACCGACTCTTGCCTCTCGCAACAAGAACTTCTATACTTCCACAATGCCCCCCACCTCTTCTCAACAAATATTCTTGTTAAAAAACACAATTTACAAATGCTGAAGGAACTCAATTCTCCAGTTGCCTTGTCCATTGCTCTGAATACAAGAAGAAGTGACTACAATGATCCTGATGACGACCAGCTAGAACAAATAGTGCTCCTTTGCAAAGACCAAAAAATCATGCTCACTGCTAATTTATGGATTGCTACCGGGCTTGTTAATGGCGCAACTGGCATGCGTTGACATTGTTTATTCCCCTTCCTCGGCTCCACCTTCTTTGCCTTCTTTTGTAATTGTCGACTTTGAACGCTATTCCGGTCCACCGTGGAATCCGTCAAATCCCACCCACATCCCCATTCCCCCCATTTCAAGAGGTTCCCGTACACAACTGCCTTTAAAAATGGCCTGGGGGTTATCGATTCACAAAGCCCAAGGACTCACCCTTAGTCATGCCACCATAGACATTGGATCCACTGAGAGACCAGGCCTTACTTTTACTGCTCTTTCGCGCGTCCCCTCCTTGGAAAAGATTCGTATCTCCCCAGCTTTCTCGTTTGACCGCTACTCAAGAATTTCTTCAGCCTCCCTCCTGCAATTCCGAAAACAAGAAGAGCTTCGCCTCCAATCCCTACCACCGTCCCCTATAACCTTCGCCGTCTCAAACAGCCCGCCCCCGTAAAATCCTCCACTCATAGCATTCTCGCCTTCTCCTTTTCACCTTTTTCTCGGTACTTCCCCTCCACTTCCTCTTCTGCATCTAACAACTATGTAAATATTTGGCTTGTTATACTATATAATTTTAGCTTCTTCACCGCTCTGTTGTATATTTTTCGTCTCCGGCCCGACACCAGGGCAAATCGCGAAAACCATGTGGAAAAAGGAGTCGGATAAACAAGGAACGAATACATGTCGGGGGTTTTCCAAAACCCGACAGCAAAGGAATCGGGTTTCCGGGACGCGAATGCAATTCGGGTTTCCATGGCGCAGAAGCATGTCGGGTGGCTTTCAAAACCCGACAACAAAATAAATGCCGGAAGGGTTAAAAAACCCGACGCACAAAGAAACGCGGGTTTAAGCGGCGGAAAAACATATCGGGCGAACAACAAAGGAAAAGATGTCGGTGTTTCTTCCAAACCCGACACCCGACATGTGCATATTTTTTTTTCCTTTTTTGGCATATTTTTTTTTTTTTGGTGAAAAAATCGCAAGGATGGAAAAAAATTTGCCATTTTTGGAAAGGGTCCGGGAAGATGTAGCAGCAAAAACTTGCATGTGCCATAACTTTCATTCTGTGGCTCCGTTTTAGGTGTCGTCTTCTCTAAAAGTATATATTTTCTCAAGCTCTACGCATTGATGGCAATATTTTTCTTATTTTCATAAAATCCATTTTTGTACCTTTTTGGACCAAGCAATTTCTTGCAATCTTTTGAAAGAATCGTTATGATGATGATGAGATATCGGGAAACCTCGCACACAAGAATAAAGGCCAAATAGGTATGGCAAATGGTGACTACTTTGTGAAATGAAGCCTCCTAACAAAAGTTATGAAGAAAAAAGACTCTGAGCAGGGCTAGTAGTTCGAATCCTTCTCCTCTCTCATTGTCTTCATATAAATGTAAGGAGAGGCTGTTTTATAAAACGCTGGACATTCTTGTTTTGGCCCCTCCCTTCTTCTCTTTGGCAGGTGGAGTTGTGGAGCTCAAACCTCCCATTCGAAACTGTAATGCAGCTACGCTTCTTTCGCATTTTGCGCTTTATCAGATCAACTCAAGCAAATAAATGCATGTCTGTGGATGATTCTCAACCCTCTATGTGTTTCATTTTGCATCCTTTTGATCTTTCACTGTGAATATGTTTATCTGTGCATGATATTGCATTGCATTTCTGTGGTCTGTGTTTAATTGGCAAAACATATGTTCTTCATTCCTCGGTGCATCACATCCTTAGCTTAGGTTTATTTTTATGCATTTTTCTCTCCCTGTCTCCTTGGTAGTTAGATTAGGTTTTTTGGGCTAAACCTCTACGCTTTATTGGTGCATCTGGACAGAGGAATAGGAGCCGGCCTTCATCCGGAGAGCTTTTCCGATTTCGCTAGGTCCCACACTTGGGAAAAGCTCCATGTTGTGCACTCGCACTGGGAGTCTCAAACGATCGCGTTGCCGAGTCCCAGGGGTGCTGCTTTTCGACACCAAAACGCTCCTCATTACTCCTTTCGTTCTCGCAAATGTTCTCCTCTTTTAATGCATTGTTCTCTTGTTTTTTCTTCTCTTCATTTCATACAATTCTTAGTTTCCTCTTTACCAAAAACCGTCTCGGCGTTCCCATCGCACACGCTCGCGTGCGATTGCTAGTTTATAACGTATTATTAAAGAATCTCAGGCCCTGACAGAAGATATGACAGCTCCACCCCGAACAGACCAATGATTCCTGAGTCCCATGGGCCACGACTCCCACATCCCACCACCCACGGTCCACCTTAATTATATCCATTAAATCTCTAATAACTAAAATATTGAACAAATGAATAAAAATGTGTCTGATTAGACACTGGGATTAGACTATATTAAATGCCAATAGGGAGTCTAGACACAAGTGCAGCCTACAAGCATGTTGTTGAATGCATTATGCATAGTAAATAAAAATAAATAGATGACTGATGATGCGCCTCAATGAATATTTCTAACAGAACAGTATTGATTATTGATTTGACAATTGTCTCGCAAAAAAATGGGGTCACATAATACATTTGGTTTCAGTTTGAAATACTAATACCTACACATTAAAAATTGCAGTTGGAGACCTAGACAGTGGAGAGGGCCCGAGTGTTGTATGAGTTAATATTTGGAAGGAAAACAACTTTTCATCATTTTATAATTCCTATTCAAGGTGAGGGCGACTGCTTCATGTAAATTAAGTTATAGAACCATATATTATAATTTACAGGAAGAAGTAGTGGCAGCTTCTTTGAATTTCAAGTACAACTAGAGTTGCATCGTTGCTCATCCTGCTATTAATATTTACCATATTGTTAAGTCTACATTTCTCCTATAAGGGGGAAAAAATTCCACATAAATGGTAAGCCGAATTCTCCTTGTATTGAATAAATTGATATATAAAAATAAAGTTTACTAATTTATTTTTTTATTTTTGTGAGAGAAGTTTATTTTTTATTTTAATTGTAAGCCCTACTCAATTGTGCTTTCATAATATATATTGTGAAAATGGACAAAAACTTATCCGGTGTTGAACAGTAAATTTTGAGGAGTGGATAGCTTTAGCGAGGAGTAGTTCTCCAAGTGTGAAGAGGTAAGGAATATGAATCCATGACCCTCTGTTAGTGCAACCTTATATCTGAGATTTTAGTGTTGCATGATTATACAAATTATTCTAAATTATTTTCTTAAATATTCTCTAATCTCTAATTCTAAATTGTCAAAATAATATGCATGGAAATTCATGTGAAAACACTATTTTGATATTTATTTATAATTATTTCATTGGAATAGGTGACAAGTGTCGTGTAAGTTGTGAGAAAATGGCTTCCATTGGTCATCCAAAGAAGGATAAAAAACAATTGTCACTTGTTGATGCATTTGATATCTCTCGGCATTTTAGTCAACCATGTAATTATCAAAATGAAGAATTTGATATTCTTGCACAAGAAGAATACAAGTTAGATGGAGTAGATTTTGTGGAAGAGGAACACACATCAAAGAAACCTAAAAGGACATTCAAGGCCAAAATAGAAAACAAGATTTCCATGGGTTTATGCTACAAAAGATTGTAAAAGTGTAGAAAGGATAAAGTGTTCTTGGTGTGTAAAATATAAAAGAGATACTCCATTTGCTAAAGATGGAAGCACCAACCTTCAATTTAGTGGCCTTCTTAAACCCATGCGAGAATCGAGCCTCATAAATTTGCTCACAATGTTTGGAGGGAGAAAATAAAAAAGTAACATTCCAATCACTAAACACATAGAACTCATGGTATATGTTGAGAAGGAGAGAATCATATCAATGATGGAAAATATGCATTTTGTTGTCATACATGATTTATCTTTGGATCTGTATAAGCCAATTTATGACTTGAACATGTATAAGGGAACTCCACACATGCCTCTCACCTCGTATATACAAATACAACATACGGAAAAGAGTATTTACAAGCTGTTAAGGAGGTTTTTGGAAAAAGTTAAAAGATGAGATATTTCATAGTCCATTTTACTCTATTTTAGTTGATGAAAGTAGTGATCGTACTATGGAACAACATTTGATTGTTTATATTACATATTTGATAAATGGAGGCAAAGGTCAATGTGTAACAAAATTTATACGACTCCTTGAAATAAAGGATGGAACAACTCAAGCTATGTATGATGTTGTGATCACTCTTTTAACATAGATGAATTTATCCTTAATGAAGTTAAGTGGATTTGGAGGGCGTCTACCATGAGGGGAATTCGTGAAGTTTTTTCCACGAGGCTTCATCGAGATGCTCATCATTTATTAGATATTCATTACATAGCTCATCGAGAAGCATTAATAGCGAATGATGCTTCATATTATTTTCGAGTTACAAATTAGTGATAAATTTGTAAATAAAGTATATTCATGGCTTGGAAAATCTGCTAAAATACATGGAGCATTAAGAGAGTTAATGGATTCATTTCAAATCAGTAGGTTGGAGGTGTTACAAATTCATCAAATTAGGTGGCTTTCTAGAGGAAAGGTCGTAGAAAGACTTTTCAAATTCATTTTTGCTTTTGTTGAAAGAATGGGAATTAGAGGAGAAAAATGTATGATTTGGCAACAATATTTCATGTACAATTTTGCATCCATTTACTTACAGATGTGTTTATTGAGTTAAATAAGTTGAATAAAAAATTTCAAGAGGATCGTGTTGACATTACTTCCATTGGGACTACATTAAATATCACAGTTGACATGCTTCATAGGAGATTTAAAAGAGGCATATTTAGGGCGGTATTGTACATACATCATCTTTTCTAACCAGGGCTCAAGGAGAATCTTTTGAGTTCATAGGTGGAGCAGGTACATTACATGTACATGCATTGAGATTTGAGAGCTTGCCTGAGTCACAAAGATCAAGGACACTAGATGATTGCATTGAATTGGGAAAAGTCTTTATAATTAAGGTAATTGATTCTCTTGATACAAGATTCACATATTTACCTATATTTAATGTTGCTAAATTTTTCAGTCCTCGTAATTACTACGAGGAGACAGAAGATAGAGATCGTCAAACAAAAAGATGGTTAACATGTTTGCATGACAAATTTAGTATTTGGAACTCACCTATTGTGGACAAAGTGTTAAATGTTTGGGTGAGATGGATGGATTTATTTGTATTATTTACATATCATATGCAAAAAAACATATGTTTGGAGCATGAGATCTATGTGGGGGTGAACCTGAATGGTTTGAAGGGTTTCCATGTTTGATGCGACTATGGCAAGTTATTCTTGTCATTCCAGCAAGCACAATTGTATGTGAAAGAGGGTTTTCAAAGTTAAATAGGATAAAGAATGATGATAAATCCAGGATATCTTTGAGCACATTGGATATGCTAATGTTTATATTTCTTTGTGCACCTCATGCTCTAAATGAGGTAGGTAGATTGGAATGTTATTTATGATGCATGAAAGAATCTAAACACTCGAAAACCTCTTCCATTAGACAAATAGATGGTGAGTTTTTGGAATTTATTTATATAAAATATGTTCTTTATTGTTTTTATTTATAAAAATATTTTATTTGGAAGTTTAGATAAATGTTTTCAATATTTTATTACTAATTTAATAAGAAATTTTTAAAAATAATTAATGAACTTGTCAAGAACAGTTGACTTGGTCTAAATAAGGGTCTGAATGTTCATCAATTTGTCTTGTAATGACTTGTATCTCATTTTGTGTTTTAGGTATTTTCCTTTTGAAGGAGCCTAAAAAATGTGTTGGTGATATGTTTTGTTCACATTGAGGTGAGCACGAGAAACATTTCTATTTAGAGCACATAAATTTTTGGTACTTTGATATTTTTCTTGATACTATTTATTAGATGAAACATGACCGTTTTGTATACAACTAATTATTTTTCCTCTTATATTTAGCAAATTAAATTTGAGTAAAAGAACCTTGTTGTGTTGTCATTAATTTTTAGGCTCATTATGTGTGTTAAAATTTTAGTTTGTCACTTTGTAATTCCAATGTCGATTAGAGAGTTTAATTTTAAATTTTTTATTAGATCTCACAATATATCTTATTCATTACATTATTTTATGAAATGGAATTTATTACATTTTAAGTAGAGACACTCTTATTAGACATGATACATTGACATTTTTAATTTGTATAATCACTCATTTAAAAAAAAAAATCTCTTTGTAAAAAGTGTTCAATTTTTGTGACATGTGTGATTGATTTACTCTTTTCATATAAAGTGTAAAATGATTATACTACTTTTCATCATTGAAAGGTTGGTCCAATATTTTCCCTTCACAATAAAATTGGGACTAGCACTTCAAATTTGATCACCGACCACAATTTTCAAATTTAGACTTTGTTTTACAAGGCAAAATAAGTGCATGGAGTGAGCATCCACACATACTCTTGATAAGAAAACGAGTCGTTTCCACAGTATGTATGGTTCACACAAATTATGCACTCATTGAATTTCACCTTCATGTCTCATGTTGATCCCTTTTTATTTTTTAATTAAATATAAACAACAAAACATAGACCTTTTAAGCACAAAGCGCATGCAAATCGTGCAACATGGTAGAGAGGAGACAAAACACCGAGTCGTGGAAGGTTTTGGGCTTGACTTCCAAGGAAATATGTCCATGCAAATTTCCTCACGAGAACTCTTTGGAGATGAAATTTTCTTGCACCAAAGGATCGAACAGTTTGTGTATGACCAAAGATGTCGGGATTGTATGATTGATGTCTTCTCCAAATTGGATGCCACAATGCCTTCATTCAGTAAAATAAGAATGCATTCTCTCATCTTCAAGGAAAATCATTAAGACAACAACCCTTTCAAAAGAATATTATTGGGCTCTATTATTCTAACTAGCTTTGATACCAAATGTAGATATTTGGATAGAGTTACACATGAAAAATAATATGAAATTCAAGTACATATATATAGCGAAGACAAGTCCTATTTTCATGGAGGTTTTTCCAACAATCCTGCCCCCACTATTCTCTCCACAAACTCTTATATACGTGAGTAACAATAATATTCTCATAGTATTATTTTCTACTCGTGATTATTTCCCAAAAATGTGAGCACTATATAGTTTTCCTAACATGACTATGGCTTAAAATAGACCCGGGGGAAAAAAATTGATCCGAAACTTATCGCATGTCGCAAAATAAAACAAACAAACAAACCCATAAATCACAATTCCTCCATTGTGTCGATAAAATGCAAACTGTAAAATTAGACTCAATCACTTATATATATGTAAAAAAGGAAATGCCATCTATGAATTAACCACTAATAATATTATATAATGTTGGTGGTTGGATTTGTAATGTTAACAAGTAATTACATCGATGGCCTTTTTCCAAACTAGGACGATGTCGAAAATTTTGGCAAAAGACACACGATATCATACGGCTTTGGATTCTTTATTTGTTTCCTTATAACCATATACATGACGTGAATGATTTTAGAGGGCTTGTCATTTGGGATAGTGTTGAGCAGACATATTTTTCTAAGGAGTAGGCACAAAAAGATTCGCGCGTGGGAACAAGGCACATTTGAAGGTGCGGAAGGATAGGAAAGGAAACACGCGCCAAGACAAGATGAGTTGGGACTTAGCCATTTTATGGTTACAAGCTATTTTTGGAGATAGCGTGTGGAGCACACATCGAGATGGAGACTTGCGCGACACACAAATGTTATTTTGGGAACAAGTGTTTGAGATAATAATAGGATTACTACTTCCAATTAACTGTAGGATGTCTATTATTAGTGCACTTGCATGTGTGCATGTTAATGTAAAGGCACATGGTTATTTTCAGCATGTGACCTATTTTGGGAAGTGCGTAAGTAGTGAAGGGCAAGTCCCCACCCCTATAAATAAGTAGTGAATTGTGTAGTTTAGACACACAATTATTGTAGAGTTATGTTGTTGGATCTGATGTGCGCATAGCTTATGGTAATATTTTGTAATGTAAGAAGCTTCTATGTTTTACAATGTTAATGTAATGGAGTATATTAGATGGATAATGGTGTTAAACATGATTGTAACTAGTTCTTGTATGGTTAACATTATCATAGTTATTGTTTAATTCATGATTATCTAAGATCTAGATTTGGTTATGCATGAGGAATATTTATGCTTATTTATGGATCTGTATATGCTCTATCTTCATCACACTAACATCCTACACAAGCAACTCTAAAGAGGGACCTAGTGCCTTTGCGCGCTTCGAGTGAGCACTTAGCTTAGGTTAGGTGATGTGCTAGTGCGCATGGGTTTTCATAGTGGATTCTAGGCTGCATCATTGGTTCCGTTGTCGGGACCTCTTTTTCAGTTGATTTCCAGGATGGTTTACGATGAAGACATACCATTGACCCTAGCAAGTATTGAGGAGTGGATAAAATATTTGGAAGAAGAGTACGCATGGAGGTTCAACACTGGATCTAAGTTTGACACACGCGCGTGGGTGGAGCAAAATTTGTATGACTATTTGTATGAGAGATTCTTTGTTATCTTCTCGATAGAACTGTACGAGTGGTTGGTTGCTTATGCGTCTAAAATGAATTAGAGGTATCGCACACTTGTCTCTGACACACGGGAAGAATTTCGGGACCTTTATGATAATCGATATGATTTAAACGCGTGATGTGGATACTTGGTTTCGTGGTGTTTTGAACAGCTATATTTTGGAGTACTTAATTTCCACTTATTCTTTCCGGAGGTAGTTGAGTTCAATTTTTACGTTATCCCAGGGGAACTTTTGCAAGGCATTCCACTGGTGATCAAGATCTTGATGGTAACCCTGAACTTGGAAGAAAACTGATGGCTAGCTAAACCCCACCACACGTGGGGGTAGGGACAAGGTTTGGTGAAGGATGGAGACCTAGCGGCATAAAGGTAAAGAGAAGAAAGGTAGCTTAATTACAATGAGGTGTGTGAGAGGGAGATAGAGAAGCAATGTGATATTGTAGAGTGGATGGCATTGAGGAGAGAGATGGCTCGTGAAGGATTTGGAGCTCACGCATAAGGCATGGAGCTGGAACTTCCCCATTTGGGAAAGTATGATGAAAACCCTCCTCGGCCTCACGTGGGAGCACGCCAACAGAGATGACATGGGCCATAGGTGCAAATCAGATCTACTCGGCAACCTAGCCCTTGCGCTTGGTTTTCCATTATCTAGTACAACCAGTAGTCAGACAAGCTAGTTTGGGCAGTATGAAAGTAGGATTAAGTCAAATAACAAGTACATCTATGGCAAGGCAAATGTCTTCTTTGTTGTTTAGGGGTACCTTCTCATGCACATCATAAGCACAGTAAATTAAGCGCGTAGAATTTTGGACTCACTGAAGGAAGTAGTACCACTTCGCGGACTATAGGAGTTCGGGATTTAGTACTCACCTGTTGGGACACAGGAATTACATCTTCCGGTTCGCTTCCGGCCAGCTGGTGGAGGATCAAGGGGTATAGGTGGCTCTAGTTTTGGTGGATCGGGTGGTTTAGGAGGCGGAGGTAATATAGGAAGTTTGACCCTGATCAGACTTGCGTAGATTATGCAACATTACGGGATGCCTTCCTTAAGGAGTTTCATATCTCTGAGTTTGAGCAAGAAGAGTATAAGTGCGCTCAAGGATATTAATTAGGGAACTACTGAGAGTGTTCGGGAGTATGATGCCCATTTCAAAACACTGTTGTCTAAGCTTTCTTATGATATTCATGAAATTCAACGTGTACAGTGGTTCGTTGGGGGCTTGATCACACCTTTTAGGAGGGTG
The DNA here is from genome assembly GCA_018340775.1 of Taxus wallichiana var. yunnanensis. Lineage (NCBI taxonomy): Eukaryota > Viridiplantae > Streptophyta > Pinopsida > Cupressales > Taxaceae > Taxus > Taxus wallichiana. The sequence goes on from CM031239.1 coordinate 1,000,273,452, forward strand.
TTGTCACATAAGACATATATAGACTCATGCAAAGCATTGGAAGCAACTTTGCACGCCGAGGCAATTGGAAGTAAAGAAACTAGAGTAATCATTCCTGGAAGCATAGATCACGATTATGGCAAAAAAATTAGAGAAACTATCACCAATTCAAAGACATGAGACGTGCACTCGGGATTTGGTGCAGATTGTAAAGTGGAAGAGCACACTAAGGATAGTTGTCCTAAAAATCAAGTCGTTCATTATTGCTAGATCGTGAGATATGTCATTTGAACCATGATTCCAATTGTTTCCCATTACTAAAATGCGTGATAAGAAAGAACGAATCTTGTTATTGTAAAACTTGTCGGTCCACGACTCATGATACGTAAGACCTGTAGGTTGATTGGTCAAATCCATGATGCTATAGATATTGGTGTGTGATAGACATGAGTATCAAATAACTCTAAAAGCAAAGGTCAGCACCATGATCATGATCACACTCAAGTGCATTATGATTGGAACGAAGGGTTCTTTGAAGGAGGTCCCCAGTGCAGAGGTCGAGGGTATCGTGGTGGATTCAAAGGCCAAGGCCGTGGTGGGGGAAAAGGTGAATTCCCTCACGGAATGTGCTTTACATGTGGATCTCCTTACCACTACAAGCACAAATGTCCTCAGAATACTACTTATTATTTTTGTGGGAAGAATCATAGTGTTGATCTACGTTTCTAGTTTCCTATCCAAATGAGTGTACGAGTGATCAAGAATCACTAAACAATGTCAAGTATACAAGGGCTTAGTACCTTGGAGATGGCGATGGATGATACGGGTGCAAAGAAAACAGATGCACGATATCAAGAAGCTAGATCTGCAAAACTAAAACAGATAAGATTATATCACAATATGCGGGGTTACCCAAATGATGTCGGTTCCAAGAGGATTTTGACTCCTCGAGGTCACAACCCTCGTGTCAAACAAGATAATAATAGATCATGAACAAGAGTAGTAATAGAATATAAAATGACAAGCAACTGAAATAACAAGAGGGCTTAGTTGGTGCTCTGTTATGGAGATGAACCAGGTATCAAGATGGTAAGATGATGAACTAAGACAAAAATTTCTCCTTCAAGCTGGTAGAACTTAGTTAAGTTCTTCCTTCTCTTCTTTAGGCCTAGGTCTCTCCAAGTCTTTGATCCTTCTTTTCCTCCTCCTCTTTTGAAATATGGGAAAGAACCCCATATTTATAGCTTAGATGTGAGACTAAACTACAGGTTAAATAATACAAATACTACCCAAGGGTAAAGTAAAGTAACCTGAGTTAGGGATATGATGTGATCATGTGGGGACCATGGCTTGAATTATTAGGTGTAGTGGGGGGCATGGTGGGTGAGAAGATTCCATTTAAAAACAAAGGGTGTCGGAGATATGCATTATGAATTAAATAATTTGTGAGATATGGGGGATGATGCCAAAAATTGAATTATCAAATGGGTCTATATGGAGCCCATTGATAATCAATCAAATAATGTGAGCAAATAGATAGGATTTTATTTAATTTAAGAGAAAGAGATGCGAGAATGGAAATTGTGTGAATGTGAGATGACGGAGGGGTGTTATACCCAAAAATAGGTGTCTACATTTGCCCCTTTTTGTTGAGTGGTTTGCGATAGCAAGCCACGAGACAAAAACAAAAAGGGTTAGATGAAAGATAGGTCAAAAATGGATGAAGACATGACCAAAGGAAAGATATCCTAGAAAAAAAAGGATCGCAATAACAAAAAAAGTATGGTGGTGACTCCAATATCACATCGGTAGAGGACAATTGCGGTCTCAATGGAGACAGACGACAACGTTCTACAGACCAATGAGTGGGTGAAGACCACTGTAGTATGGATGTAAACCAAGATGACCAATGGGTCATAGGAAAACATCAAAATATGTGCAACTGAATGCGAAAGATGTGCATGCAATCCTTTGTTTTGAGGAATCATGTGAAAAATCATGTGTCCACAAAAGGGACGTGGATGAAGATAATGATGCCCCAACACAGGGCACGAGAAAGACACAAAGTGAGTTATATGCATTGACAAGTACAAGGATAAAAAGGTGCCCCAACATAAGACATAGATAGAATAATCATAAATGTGGACAAGATGAGTAGATAGGATAGAAAGGTGAGATAAAAGGCCTTAAAAGGATAATAAATATGATGACAATCATGTTTTATAGGAATGATGCATAAGTGTTAGCAAATTAGAAGGTGAAGAAGACAAAGAAGTCTTGCTTCTTCGACAAGTATGATAAAGATACTTTTGTGAAAAACAAAAGCAGAGAAAATATTCATGGAAGAGAACAAGATTAGATAGGTGATGGCCGTTATGGTATCTTCCAAGACAAAAATGTCAAAAGAAGATGGGAAGAGATTCTTAGAAATGGATATGATGATGTCCCTGTATGAGAGGAATGACGAAGATAAAATATATGACAGGGTTCTTAAAAAGAGAAGAGGTCAATGTGGCAAAGAGAAGAACAAGAATGGTAATGAAAGGGATAGATAGCGATACATAAATGGAGAAACATCGGCATTATTGTGAATGCCAAATATAGGGGATGTTGAGAAATAGAAAAGGGAATAGACAGGAGGATTGGTTGATTATGATAAGAGCAAGAAAGATTGAATATGAAGGTGACGGGGGTATGGAATAGAGGGACAGAGAAGAGAGGAGGAGAAAATAAAGAGTGAAAGGGGAGGAAGAAGATAACAAATAAGGATTATAGAGAAAGGGGGAAATGAAGAAGGACAAACAAAGAGAAGACAAGAAAAGAATAGAGCAGAGGATGAAATTATGAAAAAGGGAGAGAGTTATTTAAAATGAAAGATGTGATGAAGGATGGAGCAGAGGAAAATAGAGAGGTAATGGAAAATGAAAGAGATGATAGAGCAAAGAAAATTGAAGGAAACAAATCATAGTGAGGAAATCCAAGGCAAATAATATGGAACTGACCGCATGGAAATGCATGTGGATGATGAGATGATAAAGGAAATGGGATAACGCTGAAGAGTCGGGTTTTGATGGGAAGTAAGGAGGAAGTGTGAGGTAAAATGAGGAAAAAGACGATGTAGAGGAAGTGAAATAAGATGAAGATCAGAAAGGAGGAGAAGAAAATGAAGAAAAGTATGCAGACAGAAGGGAACCAAGAATGAAGATATTTGGTAAAGAGTGAGAAGCATAAGGAACGTAAAGAGAAACTTGAGGGAAGGAATGACATCGATTGGAAAAGAAACGGAGATGCATGGGATGAGGATATGTTGATGACGAGAAAATAGAGAGATGGTGTATGATGAAGACAATGAAGAAATTGGAAAGGAAGAATGGAGGATGGAGAGGTATCGAGGAAAAAAAAAAAGGATGGGATAGGAGAGGCAATGACAGTGAATGGATGTTAGGAGAAACCCACCAATAATGATCAGTAGGAAAGGAGAGGACAAGAGATGAGATAAGGTAGAAAGTAAATGAAGAATGGGAGGGGGAACGCCAATGAAGGGATGTTAGGAGAATTCCTCGATAATGATCAGAGGACACAGAGGAAGGAAGGAATGAAGATAGAATGGAGGAGATCAAAGAAAAGGATTCAGGTTGTGCAGAATGGGGATGAGTGATTTTTAGGAGAAGTCCACCGATAATTCTTAGCATGGAAATGGAAGATGATGATGAAAGAATTGGAAGATCAATGACAATGATGGGTAAACATGGGAGTAGATATGTGGGAGAACTCTAGAAGATGAAGTGGAAAGAGTAAAGAAAGGAGGGATAACGATGTGTAGGAAGATGAAGGTGAGGAGAGGATGTAGTGGATGAGAATGAATGAGAGAGAAATGAAGAAACAAGACATGAAATGAACGGAGAAGTAATGGTTAAGTAAGATTACCCAACAACGGATGATGGAGATGAAAAGGGACCAAGTAAGAAGTGGTGTTTGCATGAATGGAAGAGGAGGTGAGAGGATGTGATGATGGGGAATGACGAGAAAATGTAGATGGAGAGAATGTGGGGTAGTGGGGGAGTGCAAGATGACAAATCATGCTTAAGAGGGACTCTTAAGTAAGATCGCCATGCCACAAGAGGATTTAAGTAAGATCACCAAACCGGCAAGTGATAATATGGAAGGAGAAAGACAACATTGTATTGGATGCAAGTGTGGAAGGGTTGGTTGGAATGGATGAGTACGATGAGAGGCGGGAGACAAAAGATGAGGAAGAGATGATGGGAGATGGAAGGATCAGATGACCAACCATTCTTAAGAGAAACTCTTAAGTAAGATTTCCCTGTGATGGGGATGGTTAAGTAGGATCGCCAAACCGAAGAAGAATAAGAATGATGAAAATACATTGAGTAGTGTATATCAAAATGGAACAAGAGATGAAAGGAGGTGATATTAAAGTGATAACAAGGAAACAAAGGAGTGTGACATGAATGGATGGAGGAACATATGTAGTGTAGATGGAGAGTGTAAGGGAAATCCTTAATTGGGATGCCCACGTGGTGGTAGTGATGATGCAAAAGTGTTAAGTGGAAAAGGAAGAGTGGAAAGAAATTTGTGGTGGTGATTGTCGTCTGTTGAAAGAGGAAATGGTGGAGAAGCTTCTACAGTGGGAGGATCCAAGGAAGAAGATATACCTTAAATAAGGTTCTCTGGTTATATGGATGGTTAAGCAAGATTGTCAAACTGAAAATGGAAGAATAAAAGAGAAACTCAAGAGGAAAGACAAGTAAGATATTTGGCGTCGTGCAAGGGGACAAAAAGGTGAGAAGGATGATGTGGAGACAAATGGTGATGAGTGGACATGGAGAGCGAGGAGCAATGGATCAAAGACGGTGTTGAACATGTTGAGAGATAAGGAGCTGCAGGATAACGAACTTGCCTTGAGAAGGATCCTCAAGTAGGATTTACGTAAACTGCAACGATGATCAAGTAGAATTCACAAACCGAAGAGTGTATTTGCAAATGCATTCATGGAGATGATGGATAGATATAAAATTCATAGTGTGAAATTTGATGTGATTTTTATAAAAGGTGATTTGGATGAGATGAATGGAACATAGTTGTAGTAAGGGTGTACAGGGAAACTATGTTTGAACTAGATTGGAGATAAACAAGAAAGGGTACCACTCAAGGCATTGCACTTGTAGCCAATAGCAGGTGTTAACACATAACCAATGATAGTTAGTTATACCAAAAGATCATGAGGGAAATATGGATGAAAGACACTTATAATTCTAATATTGACATGACAAAGGGATCGAAGATGTGACTTGTACATGGGAAGAGGGATCTCCAAAGGTGGTGTTCCTTAAATCTATGCCCCAGCTCTAGGAAAGGAAAAGAACAATAGTAGAAAGCTAATCAATGCAGAAGCTTTTGGAAAATATTGATAAAGGAAGGTTGATCAATGTGGAAAACCTTCCAGATGCCATAATAACAGAGTAGCCATCCTTCGAGGGTATGGTCTACTTTATACATAATATGGATGGCAAGAATAATATGATAGCCATCCTTTAAGGGATCGGTCTATTTCTTTTGATTTTGCTTGGATTTTGATTTGTATACTTTTTTTTTCTTTTGTATTTTTGCATGAACAATTGTCCTTCGAGGGATCAGTCTATTTTTATAACTTTGATTTTGCCTTTTGCATACTTGAATTTGAGCTTCACATGGGGGAGAGATGGGAATAGCTAAGTAAACCACTTAAGAGGGGATAAGGAATGTACAAGAAGACACCTGGACCCTTTGCATGGCTGCAATAAGAGAATGAGAAGGTGATGGAATGTAATGGTTATGGGATCACATCAAAGTAGTGAAGGCGGACTACATAATTCAAATTATTACAATGAAAATGGAAGGGGCTAAAGATGGCAGAACAATCTAAGGATGTAACTAAGTTCTCATTGGTAGATATGCTAATTGATAGAAATTGGTCACACGTGTAATGCATTAAGAGGTTCCATCTTGGTTTACCACCACGAGAGGGAAAAAATGTAGTTGCAATAAGATGAGATGATAGCCAAGCAGGAAATAAAAACTATGTCTTGAAGGAAACAAAAATATGACCACAATGGTGGATTTAGATGAAAATAAATGATGATGCCCTAAGAGAGACATAAACATAGAAGGACAATCATGGCCTCAAAGGAGGGCTTGATGAAATAAATGGTGTCCCAAAAGAGACACAAATATAGCCACAATGGTGGACTTGAGAAAAAGGTCCCTTGATGTAGAACAAACATGGCCTCAAAGGAGGGCTTGATGAAAAAGATGATACTCCCAAAAGGAGCACAAACATAAAAGAACAAATATGGCCTCAAAGGAGGACTTAGAATGAGATGAGGATCTGGATATAATTAATTTAGATTGGATGGATGTGAAGAAAGTAAACAAAACAATGTTAAAGAGTGAAGTCCCCTAGTAATAAGGGATTTGTATGGATGATGTGTTCAAGGGCGAGGGAAGGTTATTCCCCAAATGAGTTAAATGTGAAGGAGGTAAAGGATGTCAAAAGATCTTAGATGAGATTGTTTTAGATTTGGATGGGGTAGACGGTCGGAGACCATTAGTGTGTTTAGTAAGATAAGTGGCATTGATGAACAATGGAGGGCATTCCTTAGGAGGAATGACATGGGCTGGATGAATATTAAGGATGATGTGGATGGAGGGATAATGGGAGATCTGCCAGATGGGATATGGATTGGATTCAAGGTAGATAGAGAAGGAACTTTCCCCTGAATGAGGAAATCATCTTTCTCAATAAGGTTGTGGACGATTGACCGAAAGGCCTTACAATGTTGATGTCATGACCTGGGGTATGATGATAAGCGCAACTACAATTAGGATTGAACCATGATGGCTTGGGACCATAGGGATTAAAGGCTTTAATAGGAGGAATTTTAATGGCAGATGTTCGAGTTAAATGTTGAAAGATATCTGTGTATGACCCCATTGAAGTGTCATGGGGAAGGTAACTCTTGTGGGTTTTGATAGGATGTCTCAACTTAGAGTTAGGAGAAAACGTAGATGTAGATTGGATGTGTGAATTTCATGTTTTGGAGGACAAATCAAATTTGGTTAAAGGATGATATTGTTTGGATGTGGATTGATTATTGCAAGATGTCGTAGATGGAAAAATTGATCCTGACATGGATGTTGTGGCATTGGATTGTTGAGAAGAGGGAAAACCTGAATGTTTTGAGGATGCGCAGGGGACTGTCGGGGATGTTTTCCCGAGCCTTAGACTTCAACCGAGAAGATTTACCTCTAGCAGGGATGACAATAATTTCAACCGGAGGATCTGATAGTGGTGGTGTAATTATTAATGGAGAAAATATCCTAAAACAAGATGAAGATGTTAATGAAGAGATAGGTGTTTGTATGATGCGATTAATGATATCTATGTGAGATGTGGATTGTTTAGGATTTGGACATGGAAAGAGATGATTTTATAGAGGAGAAGGTAAACATATTTCTTTAATTTAGTAGATGTGTTGGTTCAATAGGTGATTTAAGGGTATATTTGATAGGGTTATAGATCGAGAGGATTGGGTTGGTGTGATAGAAGGATTAGGTAAAGAGTATTGGGGTAGACTAGGTGATGTGGCCATGGGAAAGGTTGTCAAGGTAGAGATAGGTGGACTTGTTGATATAATAGGTATAGGGGTTGTTGGGATAGATAAAGATGTAGGCACTTTTGGAATATGTGGAGATGTGAGTGATGTGATAACCGATGGAGTAGACCTTATGGGTAAGGGTAATGTAGCAAATGCAAGAGCATTTTAGATGTAGAAGTAGAAGAGACTAGTTGTTTCATAAATGTTTTGATGGGTAAGAATGATATTTTTGCTAAAGGGGTTGATGTCGAAGGTGGGGTTGTAAGGGTGCATGTAGTAGAATTGAGTTTTGTTGGGATGGTTGTGAGTAATGTAGGTGTAGTAGGTGTATTTGAGGCAGATATGGGTGAAGAAATAGATGTGAGAGATGTAGGGATATGTGTGGATACGAGTGGGGCCAAAATAAGTGCTAAGGATGAATCTAATGTGGTAGATTGGGGTGTATTTGAAGTGGTGGAAATGGATGATATAGTTGAATTTGATGTGGATGTGATAAGGATAGAGAAGGTGTAGGTTCAAGATAGGTAGTGAAAGTTGATGTAGGTGTGACAGGTTTTGAATAAGAGGTGGGAATAATGTCCACTGTGGGAACATGTGGAGTTGGTGATAAAATGGGATCTTGATTGACAATGTCAATCATACAAGCATTTGATAGTTGAGATGTAAAGGGAGTGACATGATTTGTTGGTGGTTGATTAGTTTGCGTAGTGGAGGTATCAATTTGGATATCCCCTTGATTTACAAGTTGTTGGACATGATCTTTGAAGGAATGACATCTCTCAATGTCGTGACCTTTGACTCGATGATATTTACAAAAGTGGGCCTCGTGATACCAAATAGGCTTGGCTTGAGTTGTCCACGGGTCGTATGGGAGGAAGTTGGATGGAGTTTACACTCATCAACTTATCAAATATAGAACTGTATGATTCTCCTAAAGGAGTGTAGTTGGTTATTGATTGAGGAGATCATTGTTGAGACCATGTGCTTGGTGTAGATGGGGATGAGGGTTCAATGACCACAGTTTTGGCCGCAATCTTGAACTCGTCATTATGTGTGAATGGTTTAGTGGATTCAAATTTTGATTTAATTGAACTTAATTTAAGATGACCTACTCAATGGCACATGAGTTTCAAGCTTGCGATCCATTGTGAAAGCTTCATCAAAGGTTCGGAATGATTGGATCTGCAAAGTGGATGATATATGTTTGGCACACGAATGTGAGAATAATTGATGAGTTTGGTTTGTGGGATAATGAAGGATAGTTGGTTTATAACATCATGCCATCGTGTGACGAAGTCGGTGATGGGCTCGTTTTCATATTGTTGAATGGTATATAGATCAGCGATAGTGGTTTTACGTGCGATATTGATAGAAAAGTGTTCTAAGAACAACTGTGCAAGTTGGGTGAAAGATAATATGGAATGTCGTGGGATACTGTTATACCAGTCCAGCGTGGGACCAGACAAAGACATGGGGAAAGTGCGAAGAAGTAAATCATGATCATGCGTAATAAGACAAAATGCATGTTTAAATGCGAGGAGATGTTGTTGGGGATCTTCTTTATTGTTGAACTTATTAAATGTAGGAAGTTCCAAATGAGGAGGATAGGGTTTAATTGGAACCTATGGATGAATTGGTTCATTACAAATTTGTTCATAGGATAAGGTGTTTTTGGATGGTATGGTAAGGGTTTCTAAACTAGCTAACCGATTCATTAAGGTGTGAATTGAATCACTCGAGGTGTTGTAAGGTTGAGATTGGATTGGTATGTGGTTTGAAAAGTAGTTTGATAAGGCAAATGATGTGTTTGTGGGTGTGTGGGTGTTTGGTGAAGCGTCTGATAAGGTGGTTGATAAGTTTGTGGATAGGATGTTTGTGGAATGGTTTGATAAGATAGTTGATTAATTTGTGGATATGTAGGTGTTTGGGGAGTTGCTTGGAAAAGACTAACATGTGTCACAGGTTGGGATTGCTACATAGGCTGGTGTTGAGCAATAGGGGCATGACGATGAGTGGGGATATGTGTGTTAAGAATTGGAGATGGCTGGACAGGCCTATTAATGGAATTGTCAAAATGGGATGTGGGTGGAATGCGATCCACCAATTTTGGAGATTGGGAGGATTGAGAGATTGTAGGAGATGATTTGAGTAAGAAATCATATATGGGGTTAGGAGGAGATTTGAGTGTATCTAGAGGAGCAGGAGATGGTGGTGTGATCGATTTAGGAAGATTGCGAGAGATATGAGGGTTGGTGTCAAGGTGGGGAGAATTTTGTATGACATGGTTCTCATGAGGTGAGACCATGGAGACTGGAGGTTGGGTGACTGAAGGCATGGTTTTGAGTTTAGAATCTTGTTGGGTGAGATCATCAGAAGAAGTAACTTTATTGGATAGAGTAGATTGTTGTTTTGTCTTGATTTGGGAGAGAGCAACAATAGGTGTGAAATAGAGAAACATTTGTTTATGTATGTTGTTGACAAACAAATCAAGCAGAATATTTTTAGCATCATGATTAATTTATAGGATGTGAACAGAAAAGAAAAGTAGGTAATGAAGGTGCCTAAAGGAGTCTAAGGCTGGTTTCAGGTAGTTATGGATTGGGAGATGTCTAAGAGGTTTCTATTGGGTGTTTAGGTCCCAATCAGTTAACCAGGTGAGAGGAATGTTTGATGTGTTAATTATGTTTGTGCAGTCTCAGGTAGTGTGTGAGAAGTGAAATGCAAAAGATTAGGCCCCTATTTAAGCTATGTGTTTAGATAGGATGCAGAAAATAAAGGTTCTTTTTAAGCCAAAATGAAATGTGACATTCGATGCAGACAGTCACTCAGAAAAGGGAAAGTTCGATGTAAAAAAGAGAAAATAGAGAAAATAAGAAATACGGAGAAACGCTTTTCCTGTTATTTGATTGCACTTGATGATGGCATACTTTGAAAGCGCTAATCGGTGATCTGGAATTCGGATACCTTGAAATTGCATGCTTTATTTATAACTGCAGATGAGGTCGATGAAAGGGTTTTGTGTGGTGTGTTTGATTTAAATATTAATCTTTGACCGTTTATTATTATTTTTACCGCAAGGTTGTAGACGTTACCCTACAAAAAGAAGATAATTGTCATTAGCTGATGTGATTTAAGAAAAGTGTCATAAATATTTTGTTTACAAATAAGTATTTTTATAAAACCAAAATAAATTAATCTAAAGGATTAATAAAAATTGGAATTCGACATTAATATTAGAATAAAATAACTTATCGACTATAAAATAAAACCATTAAATAGCGATGAAATAGATTATGGAATATAAAATTATGAAAATATGTGACAAAAACTATTAATAATAGGGGATATGAAATTACGAACTACGTTATGAAAAAAATATCAGTGTGTGTGTTTCATTTATTAGTTTATGTGAACTATATATAAGAATAACCATAAGCAAAACAAGATAGACTTAAGATGATAGATGTTTTGAAAATGATAAAAGTTTTGTTTATTGATAGAAAATGCTTAAATTTGTCGTCAAAATGATGTAAAGGACAATGTGACCCTACTTGTAATGTGGGGCAGTTGTAATTAGGTGGAAGAAGACAAGCCGAAAGGTGGAGAAAGGAGATTTTTACAGTGGAAATGTGGACTGATATGACAAAAATGGGGCCTATTTGAATTGGATTGAGAAATGTGAGGGTGACTAAAGTAGAGGACTTGTCGGATTAGGATGAAAACATGGACTTTGAAGGAGGAGAAAGACAATTTGCTACGCAGAAAAGAAGAATTAATAAAATATACTTCATACAAATTAAACTTATGAATACTTAATTAATTATTTGGGATTTTAGTAAGTTCCATGTACAAGAGGGGAAGGTGGATGTGGGTGGGACGTATGAAGTGGAGATCCAAACTCTGCTGCTTGTATTTCTGCAGTCTATATGATGTTGTCTCGTAGACGAGGGCACGTTTTAAATGTACGATGATGTAATAAGAATTACAGAAAATTTAAATGAGTAATATATGCTTGGATATGATGCTGCATGCAGTTTGGAAATGTGTTTAGAAGGATTGGAAGCCGATTGCTATAAGGAGACTACACAGTCACTACAACAAAGCTTGCGTGAATTTGAAGCTAAGTTAGAAACAGTCGGATGAATTATTTAGCAGAATCTTGCAGTCTGTGTGGGTATTCATTTTTCACGTGAGACGTGAAAATCCATAGGCTCGGGGAGTGAAGTTGGTGGCTTACAGGTGAGTGGAGATGGATGCGGATGGGTGAGGAATTAGGTGTGGACCGAAGCGCGGGGGATGGGAGATAGGATAGCTCGCGGTGGGGTGGAGCGGTGTGGTCGTGTGGAGGGAGTTGAAGGAAGCGGGTGGAGGAAGAGGAGGTGTGAAGGGTCTGCGTGGGGATAGGTTAGAGCTAGAAGGATGTCTACGTGGAGAGGGATGTGGGGCTCAGATGAGCCGAGTTGAGGATGGAGGCTTGTAGAAGTTGGTGTGTATGTGGATGGGGAGTTGAGTGGCTTGTGTGAGGTCGGGACTATGGGAGCTCGGGTGGTGAGGTGGAGAGGAGCTCGGAATGGAAGAAGTCGGTTGCAGGGAGGATGGGATCGGTGAGTGCGTCCGATGGGAGCATGGGAAGAGGGGTGAAGTTGGAGCTTGGGTCTAGAGAAGATGAAAGGGGATATGGATGGGAATTGCAGAGACGTGGGAGTTGGGAAGGAAGGAAGAAGGACGGTGCAGGATTGTGGCTCGGCCGTGATCGGCTCAGGGCACAGAGTGGTGTGGGAGTGGATTTACCGGCTGAGTGGCCGAGGAGAAGGAGAATGGGGTTGTGTGAGCGATGGCAAGCTCATGGGGAGTGATCTTGTGGGTGGCTTGGCGGGAAGGAAGGAAGGATTGAGTGGAGTGAAGGGAGGTATGGCTCGGGTCTGTGGGGAGTTGGGTGAGGATGAGAGTGGAGACAGGTAGACGATAGAGCGAGACAATAATATTATATTGTGGTTTTTATTTCATTTTTTTAAAGTATAAATTACATTTATTTATTATTTATTATTATTAATTAATTGTTTGTAATAATAGCAACAACAACAAAACTATTGATCATTTATAAACAACCAAATAAAAATACTTTTCAAAATAACAAAACTACGTACCTCGTGACGGAGAAAGATGACAAAATGCAAGTGTCATGCCAAACAGACAAAGGTAATACTAAATTCCATGAAAAGGTAAGTTGGAAAAATGAACGATGCACAATATATATAATGCGATGACAACTAGGAGAATAAGGTTAATTTCCAGATTCATATCCCATGCGGGTAGATTTCAATAGAAAACAAGAAGAGCACGTACCTCCTGATGATTTCAACAAGTGACCGTACTAAACTGAAATCAACAAATACTAAGATATTGCAAACAAGCAAGTTAGAAAACATAAGTAAAATAAGAAACAAAACAACCAGATCTAGGATCTGGTCCCACTGGGCATGCCAAATGTTGAAAATGCATTTCACTTCCTGTCCGGATGAACATACGAGTGATCAAGAAACACTAAACAACGTCAATATATAGAGGGCTTAGGACCTGGAGATGATATGGATGAATGATACGGGTGCAGAGAAAAAACATATGATGATAAGAAAATAGATTTGCAAAATTGAAACAGATAAGATTAGATCACAATATGTGGGGTTTCCAGATGGTGCCGGTTCCAAGAGGATTTTGACTCCCTTGGAGGATGTCAACCCCCGTGTCAAGACAAGATAATAATAGATCATGAACAGTAGTAATAGAATATAAAATGACAAGCAACTAAAATAACAAGAGGACTTAGCTGGTGCTCTGTTATGGAGATGAACGAGCATCAAGATGGTAAGATGATGAACTAAGACAAAAATTTCTCCTTCAAATGGGTAGAACTTAGTTAAGTTCTTCCTTCTCTTCTCTAGGCCTAGGTCTCTCCAGGTCTTCGATCCTTCTTTTTCTCTCCTCTTTTGAAATATGGGAGAGAACCCCATATTTATAGCTTAGATGTGAGACTAAACTGCAGGTTAAATGATACCCGGGGTGAAGTAAAGTAACTTGAGTTAGGGATATGATGTGATCATGTGGGGACCATGACTTGAATTATTAGGTGTAGTGGGGGGCATGGTGGGTGAGAAGATTCCATTTAAAAAAAAGGGTGTCGGAGATATGCATTATGAATTAAATAATTTGTGAGAGATGGGGGATGATGCCAAAAATTGAATTATCAAATGGGTCCATATGGAGCCCATTGATAATCAATCAAATAATGTGAGCAAATAGATAGGATTTTATTTAATTTAAGAGAAAGAGATGCGAGAATGGAAATTGTGTGAATGTGAGATGACTGAGGGCATTTAACCCAAAAATAGGTGTCTACACATAGCTATAAGGAATGCCCAGAATTATATGAGCATCTTAGCAAGCAACACAAACAAGAGAACAAGGGTGCAGGATGGTTAGAATACAACGCGCGTTGTGAAAAATCAATGGATGTAAAATTTGGCATCGGAACTCCGAGGTATTACCCGTGAAGATTACTACACGCACCTTTGAAGCTACACATGCCGGAGAAGTGTTGAAGATAAGCCTATCATCACTAAGGAGGACATTTTGCATGCAAGGTACCCAGATCCTGCGCATCGCCAGGAGGTTTATCAGAAACCATGGAGGTACTCAGAAATCTTCAGGGTGAAATACAATGTTTAAAAGAGAAATCACGGAAGATGGAATAGAAGAAGGCAATAAAGATGGTCTAGTCAAATATTGATGACTTGAAGGAGGTATGCAAAATGATGCACCAGAGAATATCATTCCATTGATATGGAATTGGCTTAAGGGAAACACTTTGCGTGCATGTATTGAGAATGGACGGCAGATCCTGCATGCTAATATTCCCCCTCATAGCTTGGATTATGACAAGGAGATCACCCTCAATGTTGTTATAGATGGATGGCTCTTGAGTAATATATTGATTGATACAAGTGCGAAAGTTAATGTGCTTACTTTAGATGCATGGGTACAGATGGGTAGACCTCCATTGCAGCCATCCTCTAATGTGTTGTTTATGGCTAATCGAACTAAGGCCACTCCCATCGGAGTTTTAAAAGATGCATCCATTACTATACAAGGGGCCAAGTTCACTGGGGACTTTGAGGTTTTAGCACTTGCAGAAGCAAACAACTTCCCAAATCTACTTGGGCACCCTTGGTGTTATGCAAATAATGTTGATCTACGGTTCAACAAGGGATATATAAGTTTTGAGAACAAGGAAGAAAGAGTTATTATCCCTTTAACATATGGGAAATCTGCACCTTATGTTGAACCTTTGAGTGAGGAAGACCTGAATAGAATTTATGTACGCATCATTCGGGACCCGAAAGTACTTGAGCCATCTAAGGAAGGAATCCTCCAAAGTGGGAAGATGCATAGTCTATTAGTGATACTACCAGATTGCTTGTGAAAATTGGGCACATGGCACTTATGAGATGGTTGGGTGCGAAGTAAGAAGCACATTTGTGTAGAGAAGCAAATCTCGTTGTATTCGGAGGATAGGTAACAACTTTGTACCTCGAGTACACTGGAGAAGGAGACCCTAAGGTATTCCTGTGCGCCATGGAGGAACAATGGATAAATCAAGTTGAAAGAAGAAATATGTTAGCATATACCTGCGTGGGACAACAACGCGCTAGTGGGTAGTTCAGGGATAATCTTATAGAATGGAATGAAGTCAAGACTGCTCTAACTACTCGGTTCCTCAGGAGCAACACACCTACTCAAATTTACATATATCATGGTAATCAACATGTTCAGCACCACATTCAGCAATGTGAGAGACTCTGGATAGAGGGGAAAGAAGATTTACCACCTTCATTGTGGGTGCACAAACTTTATTCCACTTTACAAGGTTGCGCGCAGGCTTGGTATGTATATGCGGAACTACATAGAGAGACTGGAAATTGGTAGGATTTGATTACAAGAATGGTCCAGACATTTTACTACTTCTCTACTAAACCTCCGGTGGAAGAGGCATTAAGGGTTTAACTATGGGAGACAATGCAAAGGTCAAGAATTCATTCAGAGTTATTCGGTGAGCGAGACTCATGAGCGTGTTTTGATGAAATAGAAGAGACAGATGTTGCATTAATTCAACGTGCTTTCTTTGACAGAGAAAAAGGAAATATGGTCTACATAGTGGATGATGAAGAAGTAGAAAATCTGGATATAGATCACTCAACAGGTATGCGCGAGGTGTTGGGCAAGACAGAGATAAAAATGTGTGTGCTTATCATGAACCTATGAAGATTCGAAGAAAGTGAACATTGGCACAGATGTTGAACCTAAGGAGGCAATAATTAGAGATTATTGGTCGATTATGAAGTAGCAAAGATAATTGAGTTACTACGTGATTTTCAAGACTTATTTCCTAGGGGCTACCATGAATTAAAAGGAGTGCATGAGTCATTAGGAGAGATGAAAATTAAACTAAAGGAAAGTGTGTGTGTCGGGGAAGAGACCATATAGGATGAACCCTAACCTACGCGTCAAAGTTAAGGAGGAAATTGACAAAAATGTTGAAATATGGCATCATCAAGCCTTTAGAAGAATCAGAGTGGGTTAGCCCCATGATAATTAGTATAAAGAAAGATGGTCAGATTAGGATTTGTGTGGATTACAGAAACTGAACACTGCATGTGTGACTGATCCTTTTCCAACACCTTTCAAAAAGGAAATATTAGAATGTGTCATAGGTGCGAAGTTTATTCTTTTACAAATGGATTCTTCGGGTATCATCAGGTTAGAATTGCACATGAGGATCAAGAGAAAATGACTTTCACCACTGAATGGAGAAGTTTTGCATATACTGTGATGCCCTTTGGTTTGAAAAAATGTCCTGTTGTATTTTCGTGCATAGTTGTTCAAGCATTCCAAGATTTTATTCATAACTTCTTGCAGGTTTACTTGGATGATTAGATGGTGTATGGACTTGTTAAGGATCATTGTGACAACTTGTGCTTAACATTTGAAAGATGTAGAAAGTTAAGCATCTCTTTAAACATCAAGAAGTGTGTGTTTGATGAACCTTTTGGCACTTTGTTAGGAAAATCATCTGCAAGGAAAGTTTGTTAGTGGATCTAGCTAAGGTTGCAGTTATTGTAGGCCTGGAAGATCCTACCAATCAGAGTGAGGTGTGCGGATTCTCGGGTCACACAGGGTATTATAGAAAATTTATCAAAGGATATGTGAAGATTTCCAGACCCTTGGAAGAGTTACTAAAGGAAAAGGGACGTTCTAGTGGGGAGAACCGCAGCAACACACATTTGAGGCATTAAAGGAGAGACTTACTACAATGCCTATTCTTTGTTTTCCTTCATGGAACCAATTGTTTCACGTGCATGTGAACGCCTCTAGCATGACCATTGGCGCGGTATTAACTCAACCTAGAGAAGGTATTGTAGACCATCCTATTTGTTTTGTTAGTAGAAAGTTGACTCCTGCATATAAGAATTATACAACGGAGCGCGAGGCCTTATCGATGATCTACGCGCTGCATAAATTCAGAAAATATTTGCTAGCAACTCCTTTTGTATTTTATACTGATCACATGGCATTAAAATACTTGGTAAACAAGCTCATTTTATTGGGGCGCATATGTTGATGGGTGCTCTTATTCCAAGAATTTGATTTCATAGTTGTGGTAAAACTAGGTAGAAGTAATTCTGACCTCGACCACTTATCAAGAATTCAGTCAGGGGGGGGACACACAGACAATTGAAGATACAATGCCAAATGCACAACAGATAGGTTACATCACGCACCTTGTAATCTGGAGGAAATTGTTGTCTTTTTACGCACTCGTTATAAATTTTGGTAGAGCTTTACATACTGAAAACAAACACGGAATAATAAAACTCTGATTATTCAATTCAAAACATTCCGAGTGATATTAACATAAGAGAGATATTACATATATAACTTGAGTTGATCTCCTACTAATGTGGAGTCAAGACTCATCTCTAACATCTCCCTAAAATCTCTCTCACGATCACTTAAGATCTCACAAATCTCTCCCAATCTCGCAATGTGAGTTGTTCTCATAACTTCACAATTATTCTATAAACTATATTATTAATAATGTTACACAATATATTCGTAACATTCACTCCCCTATTGTTTACATTATTAATTCCACTCCCCTAATGTGAACAAGGTAGAGAAAAACATTCACACATCTTCTACAGCTTGCCTGCCTCTGCATGCTCATAATCTTGGTATGATGAACCTCTGTTCACCAAATATGGACCCCTGTCCAAGGAAAGAACCCCTGTTCATAAACCCATGTTTATCCTCTTCAAGTATCATGATGCCATTTTTTCTTGTGCTTTTATCTTTCTACTACAACATATTTACATGAGGAGGTTACAAAAGGAAATACAAATCTAAACAGGAATGTGACATCTGTTCTTATTACAAACAATGAAACACACAACTGAAAACAAATTTTGTCACCATAGCAATGATGCGGCCCCGTCGTTGGCGACTACCGAGAGGACGCTGGTTGTCCTCCTTTCTCCGTTGCCTCCGTCCTCCATCATGTACTACTTATTTAGTATAGAAAATCATCAGAATTATAACCATCATCCAAAGGTTCTTCTTTATCACTATCTTCTTCGTCATCGCAGCCATGGCACTTTTTAATTTTTCCATCACGTAAATCTCGTGCTCTTTTGCTTGCCATTTATAGATAGATGTCCATCTTGTTTACAATAGTAGCAAGTGATATGCTTCTTTGTATCTCTGGAAGTAGATATTTGTTTAAAAGAAGATTTAAATCTCCCTTTATCATATGCCTTGTTTTTACCATACATTGTAGTTTCTTCTGGAACAATTTTCTTATTTGTTCTATTTTCTTCCTCTATTAAAGATGAAATTAAATTTTCTAAACTTGGATTTATCTTACTTAACGTAAAGACCATGTTAGAATAGTTTGAAGGCATGCTATTAAGTAACACTACTTTTTCATCATCTTCATGCACATCAACTTTTATTCCAGATAATTGATTGCAAATAGAACGAAACTTACTGATATGCTCTACCACACTTTCTCCTTCCTCCATTTTGAGTCCAAACAATCTTTGCTTTAAGGCTATTGTTGCACTTCTAGCTTGTGAACCAAACAATTTGTTTAGTGCTTCCCAAATTGTATGAGAGGATTTGGAAAAATCAATGTGATGCAAATAGGCATCAGATAGTCCCAATCCAATAATCGATGTAGCTTTTCAATCTTTGCTTTCCCATTTTGTTGCTTCATCTACATCACTTGGCTTTTTTGTTTTATCATCAACAATTTCCCACAAGTCTTTATTGATTAATACCAACTAAGTTCAAACTTGCCAGGTATGGAAATCCTTGCCATCGAATTTTTCAATATGATTCAATTTATCCATCTTGACACTTCTACAATAGTACTACAAAACTGATTAGACAATGATGACAAAAAAATAAAACAACCTATAATCACATATTTGACTTTGATGATTTCGACATAATGACAATACAATTTACCACTTACTCTTATATTTTAAAAGTAATAATACAAAATTACTTTTAAAACAATACAAAAAATTATAAAATTTTATACTAATGACTACAAATTTCTATGGACACACATGGATAATATTAAATCTCACTTTTGATATGGCCAACAAAGGGACAAAGAAGTTGTAAATAAAAAATAAAAATGATATTACATTACAGCCGAAAGCTCAAACACAAAGAAGACTATAACAACCGACTTAAACAAATGAGAAGACAAAAAAATATACTTTATGAATATTTATATGGATCACTTAAAACGCAAAGCAGACCAAGACATCGCTTTTTCATGAAATTGTCAATATCATGCGATTACACAATGTGGCAGAAAAATATGACAACAACTATGGAGGAGAAATTGACCCAAAAAAACTTCAAAAAACTTGATTTGATGGATCGGATCAGGCTTCTACAAGAGCGTTGAATCGGGCCAACAAATAATGAAGGATCTGACAAACTCGGCTCATCTCATTCGGTTGAAAATGTGAGTCTTGGCGCCTGTGCATGGATTGACCACTACTGAAGATGGCTTGAGATGGAACGGCTTATGGACCGAATAAAATAGCTTGATGCCTTGTGGGATGTGCTTCAATCTCAAACGACTCCTCTGTGTCTTAGATGGTTGGATTGGAAGTGCCTTTATCACTGTAGATTCACATGTTGTAAGAATCGCGATAACAGAACATGTTTGATGCATAGGAGACTCCACGTGGTTGGATGGTGGATTGGTCGGCTATGTGTGCACAGTGCTGCTCGAACAATGCATTCATAAAGTGAATCGCCCATCTAAGCCATCATCTGTGCAAAGCAAAAACCTGCTTCTGATTCCAAATATAAATTTTGGTAGAGCTTTACATACTGAAAACAAACACGGAATAATAAAACTCTGATTATTCAATTCAAAACATTCCGGATGATATTAACATAAGAGAGATATTACATATATAACTTGAGTTGATCTCCTACTAATGTGGAGTCAACACTCATCTCTAACATCTCCCTAAAATCTCTCATGATCACTTAGCATCCCACAAATCTCTCCCAATCTTTCAACGTGAGTTGTTCTCATAACTTCACAATTATTCTATAAACTATATTATTAATAATGTTACACAATATATTTGTAACACCGGTATGGCGCAAAAGGAATGAAATCCTTAAAGAAGAAATAGCTTGCAATTTGCACGACCCCGTTATGTTGATCGGTGGTGACTTATACAAACTAGGCCGAGATGAAGTATTGTGTCGGGTGTGTGTTGGAACATGAGCGCACGAGATATTATGGAAGAGGCTCATGGTGGTATTGCAGGTGGGCACTATGCAGGTGACACCACCGCACGAAAGATTCTACTCGTTAGATTATGGTGGGAGACCCTATACAAAGATTGTAAAGCATATTGTAAGGTGTGTGATCATTATCAGTGCCTTGGTAAACCTGGGAAAAGAGATGAAATTCCTTTAAGACCTATTCCTAGTTCAGAGCCGTTTGAGAAATGGGCTATAGATTTTGTGGGTCCTATTTTGCTAGTCGCTCGTAGAACTCGATCACGCTATATCATCACTTGGACATATTATCTTACAAGGTGGGCTTAAGCAATACCTACAAAGGATCAGATATCTGAGCCAGCTATAAAGAGCTGTGTTCTCATGGGAAAATGTTCTTACTAGGTTTGGATGCCCGTTGAGCTTGACAAGTGATAGGGGTACACACTTTTTGAATGAGACAATCAGGATACTATTAGATGAGTTTATGGTTGCGCACCACAAGACTACACCTTATCACCCTCAGGAAAATGGTATTGTTGAGGCCTTCAACAAGATATTGAGCTAGACCTTGACAAAAATTTGTTACGTTGGAAGGAAAGATTGGGATGAAAAACTTTCTGTTTTACTTTGGACGTATAGAACAACCAACAAAAGGTTGAATAAGGCCACACCCTTTTAGTTGGTGTTTGGCGCAGAAGTAGTTCTTCCTATGGAATTCATGTTACCTTCTTTGCGTATTGTGCATGTTGGAGGTCTAGCTGATGAGCAAGCATTAGAAGAAAGAATTGACAAGTTGATACAGTTGGATGAGAGGCGCGCCATAGCACAATGGAGTCAGAAGTAGGAAAAAGTCAAAGCGAAGGCATGGCATGACAGCACATCAATGACAAGAAGCTTGAGATTGGACAGATGGTGCTTCTTTATGATTCTAAGTTTATGCGTCATCCAGCAAGCTTAAAGTGCATTGGTTGGGACCGTATGTTATCACTCATATACTTGAATCAGTGTTTGCATTAGAAGCGCTTGATGGAATATAGTTACCCTACATTTCAACAGAATATGTCAAGCACTACTATAAATAAGTCTTCTTGGTGTTTGTAATAAGGTAGTATTGTCATTTAGTATAGGTTTCCCTTTCTATATTTCCTTTACTGTATTTCCTTCTTCGTCACTATGCTTTGTTAATTTAGTTTGGTGTTTTGTGTAATAAGCGCGTTTACGCGCTAGAAGCTAATTACAATCTGAAGTATTTTTATGCGTACAGAGGACTGCACATACCATTGGTGTGGGGTGGTTGTTATTCACAATTGGGTATACATGAGAACAAATTGTTACAAGTGCTATTCAAGTATGGAAAGGAGCTGTTAGAAAGGAAATTGCTTCTAAAGAAGACCATAGATGGAAATAAATGAAGGAACAATATAACGTGAGGTAAGCAAATGGCTGTGGAAACTACTAGGGGAAGGTGCAGTGGTGAGGTACTCGGCGCATGGAAGCGTGTGGAAGAGAAGTCTACAACTAGAAGGTAGGAAGGTGCGCTAGAAGGTTATAGCTAGGGTGCGAAGATGTACCGCATGGAAATTGTGAAAATGATCAATTAATGAGAGGATTATTAGTAAGTGAAGGAGCAATAAATGCACTAACTTTTTGAAAATATATATAAGGACGTGATGCGGGTTCATTTTTACCTTTACAAACACAAGTATTCGAGTGAGCTAAGTGCAACCGAGCCAAGCGAATCATATTGAGGTGCGAGAGAGGTGCGAAACCAGACGTGGAGAGAAAATTTGTGCGTAGAAGAGGTTTGCATCCCCATTAGTGAAGGGTTTGAGCGAAGCTGAAGCGTCGAGAAGAAGATAGGGCACATAGTTTCAAGCTAGGGCACGCGGATTTGAGCTAGGGTTTCATCTTACTCGACATAGAAGATAAAAGGTAGAATTTTGACAATGACACCTAAGAAAGCACTTGCAACAGGCACAAAAGGGAAGAAAAAGGTAGAAGTGGAGGTTGAAATTGCTCCCGAGAGTAATTTTTAGAGATGCAATACCCAGAAGGAGTGATAGTCGGTTGAGATTGGGATTCACATATTCGATGATGCAAGATAAGTGATTACAAACATCACACCACCGACAATGAAGAGAATTGGATGCGTTAAACAAAAAGACCAACAAGCGCACGGTAGACGATATGCCAGTGTATGATGACGCTGGAGAGAAGCTACTGAAGAAGGTAGGAGTCTATCAGTTGTATGAACTCCCTTATTTTGGAAAACCAAAGGCTTTATACCAATGGTTGATGAGTAGAGTCCATGAGGACTTTTTCTATTTGCTGGACATGGAGAGTAAGGATCACAACAGCTTTGATTGCCACATTGACAGGACTGAAGGGCACAGGACAAATATCCTAAGTGATCTAACTAATAAGGCAGTTGTTGTGGCCACCAACAAGGAGTTAGGATACTCCAAAGGTCCACACAGAATGGACATAGACAAATTGAAGAAGTTTCCTAGTAGTATAGCAACACGCATCTACTCACAAAGTTAAATGATCAAGAGAGATGGTCGCAGGTAAATACAATGTGGCTACACATTGAAAAGAAGATGACAGAGGGAGAAATATACAACTTGGTTGGCTATATTACGTAAACTATCATTGAGGAAGTGCGCACATGTGAGAAGATAATTTTTGGCGTTATCCTACTCTCTCTGGTGTTTGTAGAAATTGGAGTGCCCGATGGGCCAAAGAACAAAGTTTGGGAATACCCCCAGAGAAGAAGTCCCTCGCAGAGAGGTTTGAGAAATATTTATGTGAAGGGTCAATGAGTGGGTCGTTTAAACAAAGGTCGGAGATGTGGTATGACCGACTTCACGTGGCATTTGAAGAGGAGTGGCGCATTTTGAAGGAGTTGCCCTCGGTGGTAGGAAAGGCAATGTAGTTCGCGGTGTATCAACATTTCTGCATCACATGGTTTGCTATGAAGGATGGGACATGGAGTCCATGGTGCAAACTGCCCTATGCCTTCACAGCACGCTACTTCCAGCTTCAGCCACATATTCACCGACACGCGTTGACCGAACTTCGATGTAGAAAAGGTAGATTGTGACTACCACACTCTCAGGAAAACATATGTATATCCAAGTCAGACTGCCTATATTGAGAGGCTCATTTTTGATGTCATAAACATCAAGCCAGTGAGTTTGGCTATTGGGGACATAGTGGAGCCGCGCTCATATATCTTCATCTCAAGCCTAGGCTAGAGAATAACAAGTATGTGGAGAATGAATTTATGCTCCCAGGGCCGCCTAAGGGTAAACATACAATGGAGAATGTACCAGCTCCAAATCCTGCAGATGACAATAGAGGTAAACGAGGAGGAAGAAGAACATGAAGATAGTGGAGGCTTGGATCATAGAGGCCGGAGGCAGCCAAGAGACAAAGTGGAGAGTGAGCATGTTGATACTCCACCACAGGCAAGAAGCAAAAGAGGACTTGGACATGGAAGCCATACCTGAAGAGTGCCAATTTAGGAAATTATTAAGAAGAATCAGGACTCAAGGCGCAGCACACCACAACCTGTAAGAAGATCACCTAGACTCTCCTCAGAAAGAGGCACCTGCAAAGAAGAGAAGGAGAAAGTTGAAGCTTGATGAGGAGGCGAAGGAGTCAGAAGAGAGTGCGCCTGGAACCCCAGTGCAACCAGAAGATATGGAGGAGCCCAGAGATGAGGAGATGAGAGATGAAGAAGAAGGGGTGAAATATGTAGAAGAAAATGTGCATGAGAAAACTAGTGCGCCAGTTACAACTCAAATAGGAGAGGGGCCGACTCCAAACCTTGGCACTCATGTTCGAAGGGGCCAAGGACGAGGAGAAGTGAAGAGTACGTGGTGCCAAGTATGGGCTATGCTGAGGACACAAGTAAAATCATCCACGCCTGGGTTTACGTGAGCACAAGTGGACCTCAAGGAATTACATGGGTGGGAGCTGATGGACCTAGATATGGCCACTACGTGTGCAAGGAAACAACTATCCTGGTCGATGCAGACTCACATGGACGAACCATATTTTGATGTATGTGAGGAGTCTTGTGTATCCAGGAGAGTGAAGAAGGCACCCCAAAGCAGCACATGACCATAAAGCCTATTGTCATGTCTAATGAGCAGGTCAGCAATGCCTTAGTCAAGGTATCTGTTGAGGTGGCGCGGAGGAATATTGATAAGGCCGCCACCATTAGAGCATTGATGGAAGATAACAAGGATAAAACTGCGGAGATAGAGTGCCTAAAGGTAGAGAAGGAAAGAGAACGAACAAAGAACGAGGCCTTCGTTAGCATGGCAGAGGAGATTGGTGACTACATTCTGAAGGCAAGGCCTCATCTGGAACCAAAGGTACTTGAGAAGTTTCCTTCGCAATGCATTATGTACGAACATTGGTTGATTTGGTGCTAGAAGACGGGCCACTTAGAATGCCCGCACCAAAAGATGTTGAACAAGAAGCAGAAAGAGCAAGGGCCTCTTTGGTCGAAAAATTCAACTTACGAGGCACTGCTCCAGACTTTAAAGGATGAGCTAAAGAAAGAAGACCAAGCTCTGAATATTTGTAAAGCACTAGAAGCAAAAGAATCAAAACCAAAACTATAATTGAAGATAACGAAGTTCTGAAGGCCGTGAAGGATGAATCAATAGGGAGCATAGAAATATTGGCACTAGTAAAATAAAAGCGTGAAGCCCTTGCAGCAGCCCAAGATCCACATAAGGAAAGAATATATGAGATTGGGAAGTTGATAAAGGCAAAAAAATGGATCTTCTGGAGGGAATGATGTTTGTTATGGCTAATGTAGTCCAAGTATTACATAATGAAAAGGAGAAGATTACTCAAGATGAGTTGGATGCAATAACCACAGACATTCCAGAGAAGACAAGGACCACATTGGATCACTGACAAGCATTGGAGGCAAAGATCAAAAGTGAATATCCAGAGTTGATCCTCCCAATTAAAGAGGAGGGTGCTGCAGAGTAGAGGTTTATTCTTTGTACAAAGTGATTCTTTGCTTCCTTTAAATTCACATTCTTTATTCTTTGGAGGCATCATAAAGAAACCCCATTGTTGGGACGACAATGTACTTTAGTGTGGGGTAATGTTGAGCTAGACATATTGTTCTAAGGAGTAGGCACACAGAAGATTCACGCACGGGAACAAGGCACATTTGAAGGCACGGAAGGATAGGAAAGGAAATGCGCGCCAAGACAAGCTGAGTCGGGACTTAGCCATTTTTATGGTTACGTATTATTTTGGAGATGTATTATTTTGGAGCACACATTGAGATGGAGACTTGCGTGACACGCAAATGCTATTTTGGGAACGAGCGTTTGATAAGCACCATGCAGGAGTTTGAGATAATAATAGGATTACTACTTCTAGTTAACTGTAGGATGTCTATTATTAGTGCACTTGCATGTGTGCATGTTAATGTAAAGGTGCATGACTATTTTCAACATGCGACCTATTTCAGAAGTGCGCTTGAGTGAAGGGCAAATCCCCACCCCTATAAATAAGTAGTGAACTGTGTAGTTTAGACACACAATTATTATAGAGTTATGCTACTGGATCTGATGCGCGCATAACTTATGGTAATATTTTGTAATGTAAGAAGCTTCTATGTTTTACAATGTTAATGTAATGGAGTATATTGGATGGATAATGGTGTTAAACATGACTATAACTAGTTCTTGTATGGTTAACATTATCATAGTTATTGTTTAATGCATGATTATTTAAAATTTAGCTCGTTGGCGCGGTTATGCACGAGGAATATTTATGCTTATTTATGGATCTCGTATATGCTCTATCTTCATCACACTAACATCCCGCATAAACAACTCTAAAGAGGGCCCCGGTGCCTTTCAAGGCGCTCCTAGGTGAGCGATCAACTTAGGTTAGGTGATATGCCGCCACGCTACCGAAGTTTTCATAGTGGATTCTAGGTGCATCGATAGAAGTCCCATGGAAGGGTCTCACATTCCTCTTTCGCCTGAATGCACCTTTTGTTATCTTTCTTGACTCGTTCTCCTCCGAAGACCCATGTAAAGTGAATGCCTCGTCTCTCCTTGTGCTTTGCTTGGCTTCGTCGTGCAAGATCGAAGATTGTAATTTCATCACTTGACTTAATCCCTCAACTTCAATCTATATTGGATTTGTATTTGGTTTTGGGATTAACGGTGTTGATGCACCGAGGGTCCTCCAAGCTCGACATCATATTGCATCGTGGATCCCATATTGAGTATTGTGATTCATGCTTGCATTTGGAATCTCCTCACACCATTAATGGGATCACCCGAGTTGAATCTTCCCTCAACTCGTCCACCGTTTCAATTGACATGTGGTGGTTAAACATTGCATTGGTCAACTCTCCAGATGACTACATGATGTAGGCTACACATGTCCCCATGCCTCGACATATGGATTAGTAGCTCTCCCAAACGTCCTCAACCAACATCCGTGCATTCAATAAATTCTATGCTTTCAAATTTGTTAGCTTGTCAATAGATTATAATCTTCACATCGACTAACTGAATTAAAATCTTCCAACTGATCAAACGGAATATAGTCTTCAAAGTGAAACATTCCCCTTTTAACCTTCAATGAGCTAGAGGATCGAAAGAAGACCAAGACGTGCACGTAAAAAATAATTTTCCTCTTTTGTGAATGCCTCAAACATAATTACGCTAATACATGTTTCCAAATGCGAGTCTCGCTAATTGTGCTCGACACACATCAAGGAAATGAGAGGTCAAGGTTTTGTGTGAGTGATCATTGACAGAGAATGTCATCGAGACTATTGGCAAGGGGAAACCCTAATCGCTATGGAAAAACTCTAATCGCAAATGTACATGAATCAACAACATAAAGAATGTTAAACATAGAGTTTTCAGTATCTAACATACATAGAGTTCGTGATTCAAACATGTTCAAGTTTCCCTTGGAGGTATTCATCGACCTTGCCTTGCTTTTTGAAAGTATGTTGCCTCGATGACTAGCACAACACACCTCTTTTCTCCTTCTAACGATTGACACAAATGGCAACTATTTCGTATATGTCTAGTCGTAAGAAAGATGATTTTTGTGTACATATCCCCCAATGTTTCCACACCCCTAGACTTCTCCCCCTCAATATCATTCTTCGTCGATCTTCTTCCTCCTAAAATGTTTCTCCCCCAAGTTTAACTTCTTTGGTGCATCCCCTTCAACGTTCACATCGTACATTCCACATGTGATTGCTAGATTAATTTGACATTATAATTTTTGATTTAGAGTCCAAACTCATTTAAAGGATATTATAATGACAAAGTGTCGAGGGACTAGAACCGAATCTTATTTATTGGATGGGGATCAAGAATATTCAATTTAGGTAGTATGTATTTAGAGACAATTTGTTTAAGAAAAAGATTTTTAATTGGAATTGAGTTTTGTCTATAAAAACAAAAAGAATGACAATTGATTAAACTATTGATATGAGATTGGGATTTAATAGTTTAGATCTCTTTTTTTTTGTATGTTTATTATTGGGTGACTTGTTTTGGATCTCATACTCCTAATATACGTGGGATACATAACTATGCTTCAAACATGAGACATACAATTTGAAATTGTGACCTCTCTTTCAAGAGCATAAATTCTCGCATCATTAGGTCAATTTGACATCTATTTAACTTTCACTTCAAAAAAATTAAACTTTGAAAACCAATAAAAAATAACCATATCTTATCCATCCAAAAGAATATTTTGTGAATCTTGTTTGAAAAAAAAATTAGTCATTATTTTATGAAAAATATGAAAAGAAAATAATAAAATAATTCATTAATATATTAATCTTCTAATTATTATATTTTGAGGAGAAATAAAAATAATATAGTTTATTAGTGAATGAAATTTATTGATTTAGATTCCGCTTTTTTAATTTCTTTTCGTATTAACAAAGTTTCTTTTTCTAGGACAAATTTTCTTTTTTGAAGATATGATGTCTACCAAATGAAATTTATTGATTTAGATTCCGCTTTTTTAATTTCTTTTCGTATTAACATTTCTTTTCTAGGACAAATTTTCTTTTCTGAAGCTATGATGTCTACCAAATGAAATTTATTGATTTAGATTCCGCTTTTTTAATTTCTTTTCATATTAACAAAGTTTCTTTTTCTAGGACAAATTTTCTTTTCTGAAGATATGATGTCTACCAATATGGGATTTCATTCAGTTACCAACCAAAAAAACAATTCATGTGTGATATAAGCAAGCCATACAATAAAACGAGCATGTTGCTGTGACCTACATTAAATAAAGCATACAATAATACCTGCAATTTGAGCAGGTGTATGCATATGTCCAAAGCATGCAACATTTTCCCACATACTGAAAAATATAGCCTTGACAGAATTGTAGGAGGAATTGCATATTTTGCTAAGCCACATAAGAAGTGGGGAGTAGTGTTGTAAAAGCCTAGACCACTGTATACAGAACTGTTTTAATTTTCAAATCCCTTAAAATTAAGGTTTGAAGGGTATTTATTCTGTAAACTTATCTAATTATCTCTAATGCGTGTTGGGGACTGTTGTAGTGTAAGCTAAAAGCTCCCTGGATAATTTAGGGTCAAACTAAAAGAATGTTAAGCCTGTTCAACTCCAAATCAAAATCGAATCTACAGACATTAAACTCCCATTTGAAAATATGGTTCTATTAAGTTTTTAGTGTGAGTCTATTTCTCAAGAACATATTCCAACCAAAGCCGTGGTGGATATTTACTTTAGGAGGAACGATTTCATAAGATTTTTTTGAAATATTTGTAGATTTGAATAGTAAGGTATGGTGGAGGCCAAAAAGTTCTCATGGCACCACTGTTTATATTGAACTGAAGCCCAAAACTTCTTGTGGTATAGGAGTTTTCATTACAGGATCTAATGAGCAAGTTTTCATTAATGGAACAATTGTCTAAACAGACTTTAAGGAAAGGGTTCCCAGCTTATATTCTTACAATGGAAACATTAAGTTATAGAATCCATTCTGTAAAATTATAGAGCAACAATTGTTTAGGAAGAGAAATTTGAATAACAGATTGGTAGCAATACATATAAAATGTAAAGAGATTTTACAATTTATTTTTGTTAAATGACAACAAACCCAACAATTTTACTATGGATTTTACTTTATTTATTTTGTTTGTTTGAAAAAAATATTGGATAATTATTGACATAAACTCCAAAACTGCTAATACAAAGGCAGAAAATTCTATCAACTGTAGAACCATTAACTGGCAAACCTTTTAAAATTTAAACTGATTATGATGAAAAACTCCAAAGAAAAGAACCTTCCCTTCAGTGGGGAGCATTCGGTTGTTTAAATGTAAACAATTTGCAATAGAAACTGCAGGGGAAGAACTCCCTGAAGTGGGGAGCAGACAATTGTTTAGAAATATAATTTTGAAGGACTGTAGCAAGCCATTGGAGAAGAATTTTGTAGTGGCTGAGAAAATTCTGTAACAGATGAAGAAAACATGTTTTTCTTTTTTCATTGAAAGTTGGAAACAACCAGATCTAGAATTCAACTTCAGTTCGTTCTGGTATCTTGGGAATTTATACCCTGGTAAATCATGAACCAAGTAACATCATCCGTACAGTTAGGGTCAAACCATCACAGAAACGAATCAAAGCCTTAAAACAGGCGATACCCACTATATTAAAATGCCCGAGTAAAAACACAATCTAAACAAAGCAAGCATATTATGTTCAATGAAACGCAAAACCCCTATCACTGGCTATACCTGGGATTCAAATCTAAGAAACTACACACCAGGAGCAGATCCGTCAT
Organism: Taxus wallichiana var. yunnanensis; assembly: GCA_018340775.1. Classification (NCBI taxonomy): domain Eukaryota; kingdom Viridiplantae; phylum Streptophyta; class Pinopsida; order Cupressales; family Taxaceae; genus Taxus; species Taxus wallichiana. The sequence continues at coordinate 1,000,303,823 of CM031239.1, forward strand.
AGATTTCAAACAGTGCTTTTATATGCAAAACTAAAATACAGATAAACCTAAGGTCAAACCTTTTCAAGAGCTGTAAATAATGAACAGAAAGGATATGCAAGAGATAACCAGAAACAGAGCCTGCAGATATATAATAAGTGGGGCACCCAGACTTTTACTGCTGTCATCTGTTCTGGTGGGAACTCTTCTGGTGGGAAGTGTTCTGGTGGGAAGTGTTCTGGTGGGAAGTGTCCCTCCTCCTCTGGTTGGGGATTTTGTTGATGGTGAAGAACCGCGAGGACCGCGAGGACCGCGAATGGTTGCCTTTGAAACATTTGAGAATCTAAGCCGATCTACTCCTTGGCACAGGGTAGTGTTATTGTTATTGGGCTTGCTGCATATTCCTCCTCCTGTGCCTTTCTCAGTAGATGCGGTAAAAGTAACCATTAACAAAACGATAATAAACTGTACTGTCTGACGAAAACCAGAATATTTCAGGCCTCCCATGATTTCTTCACCTCGTGTAAGGACAGAAAAACAAAGATGTTAAAATTCTTGTTTCTTGACCTTCAATCAATGGCTGTAGTTACTGAAGGCCCTGAAGATGGGTGTAATCAAGTGGTCGAAAAAAGTAGGACTTTTTGTTTTTCCTCCCAAATGCAAATTTCAATGGACAAATAGTTACATGATAATGTATTACCCTTCCATGTTAGGAAGATATTTTCAATCGCTCGGAGCCATTGGTTGGGTTTTTATTTTTAGTTTTTAAAGGGAAATCATCATTTTTCAATGTTGCATTATTCATTGCAAATCAATTCCCTTTAGCCTCCACATTCAAATAATTATGTAGAAGGCGTTGCGCTATTGGAATGTAGGTGGCTCATTCCCGAGAGGGTAAAGTCTCGGATGGTTAGGATCGAGCTTTCATATATGTTGATAGTATGACGTTATCTTGGTCTTCCACTTCATTTTGTGTATATATCTCATTAAAGCGGGTTGACACACATTTATGGTTACCGTTCATTTAAACCAGATTATCTACACTACCGATTCTGGGGATTGTCAACGAGAAGGGATGAATGACGAACTTGCAATTCATGATAGGAATGCCAATCGATATTTTCTCCCATTCATTCTTATCGATCGGTGGTAGAGCCCAGTCCCCGCTACCTTGAGAGGCGCCGATGAAAGCAATTCATAATAGTTACTTTAGAAGAAGTCGAGGTAATTATTAATGGTTTGTGTGTCTTTGAGCCCTCAACTATTCTTACAAATGTTGTTATCGTGTTCGACGTGGATGGGTCAAACCTTAGTTTGAATAGTATTATTCTATTGTCATACATAATTTTACCCCTCAAACATAGAGACCTCTATTGTTAATCAAGTTAGACATAATAATCTTATGGACACTAACAATATTTATAACATTTTGTTTTAAATATGTAATCGCTAATAATAATAATAATGTTACCAATATCCTAAATAATCATAATTATGTCAAAGACTTTTGCATTATAGGAGTGTTGGTGGCTCAATCGACAAAGGTTCGAGTCTCTGACAACTAGGATCGAACTTCCATAGGCATTGATAATCCGAAACTATATTGGTCGTCCACTTAATTCCATGCAAAACTATTGGTCTCCATACTAGAAGAGTGTAGTTTGTCTTGTTGTTTACACCATGAAGGATAAATTTATATTTAACGCAAACTTAAAGGCCTACTAAATAGACAGACTTGCAAATTCATGCGGAATATGGAATTGGTGAACTGGTCATCGTACTCACACATAGGGGAACCATGATAAAAAATTTGCCCTAGACCATAACCATTGTTCTGTGACAACGATAGGGAAAGGGCCCAATATGACTATGCATAAGCGGTAGTCGCGTCCCTTGTTTTCTGAATTAACAATAGTTTAAAATTGAAAAGGGGAGCTACAAAGTGGTGCAAGAAGCAAGCTATTAGTTTTTCCCCATTTTTTATTTTGCCCCTTTAAGTGGAATTACACTCATGTGAATAATGCAAGCAAGTGGAAGACAATAAAGTGTAGCATAGATGACAAATATTATTTGGGTGGGAATAATCTAAGTCATGTAAGACATGCATGTATTTATTTCCACCTATTTCTTTCCAAATTTTCGTTCATGGCTCGTCTTATCTAACAAAATAAACATCGTGTAATCAAAAACCTTGACACTATAAATAAAAATAAAATAAAAATAAAAATAAAACCATTTTCCCCATATTTTCTCAAAAAAATTGTTTTTTTTGTTGTGTAATTCTCGATTGTTGGCATCATAGAACCGGCATGACAAGTTAACAACGCCGACCTAACGACCCCTCCATATAGCTAAAAAAGACCCAATGCAACGTTATTCTTTAGCTCGATACTATTTTTGATGAAGTTGACTCATGTTACTCAAAACTTATTTCAACATATATGCACACACTAACCCCAAAATAGTTTCTCCTTATATTTTCCTAGATATGAAAAATATTTTGATAAAACTTCCTAGAGATATGTCAAAATATCTTCCCAAATTTGTCACCTCTCAATTTTTTTTATAAAACTTAACCAACCCAATTGAAAAATTGTAATATCCTGGCCATACAATGGAGTTTGGATCTCACTTTTGTTTTTCCACATATTTTTCAAGCCTGGCAAAGCATGGTGTAGTTAGATTGATGTCGTTTATCACCGATAAGTGGGAAATTCATGGAGAAGATAACAATTATTCATCAATGTGGTATGTGCGAAAATTCCAAGATTAGGACTTTGAGATTAATATCTTTGGGTATTTTTAGATTGAAGAGATTTGTCCTAGTTATATTTTTAGATTTTTAAGTTGCATTTATGATCTATAGATTGCATTCATAATTTCAGCCTTTACTAATGTTTGTTTTTATCTTTGAAATGCCATTATATGTACAAGCATTCTCACAATTAGTGTGAAACATCCTCCCATATGATCTGAGGTCCCACATAAGAATGAAAGCTCCATACAATTTCAAAATCCATTTAGAAAATAACTTCATACGATCTTAGGTCTTGTACTTGAACGATAATTGGTATCATGAATAGAAATATTAATAATGAATCCATTTTTGTCATTTATTATGGAAAGAAGAATGATTGTGTACAAGATATGGACAGGTTCATCTCAATGTCAACGAGTTTTTCCATATGCCCTTTCATTATAGATGTAGTCCCTATATCTACTTCTTTGATCATATTTCAATATACTCCTTACAAAATTTATGGAAATACCCACACTTTGTGCCACTCTCTCATAACACAAAGCCATGTAACGTTAAAATATCAAGTGCAAGATATACACATGACAATCCTCCAAATTTAATGATTGTTAAGAACTTGGAATGTTGAGGAGGCGGTGCCAAATACAAATCCTAAAGGAAACCCCTTATGGTTGATTTCTATTTTTTATTAGGCAAGTGTGGAGAATACCCAAAACAATATAATCATGTATAAACTAGACAAATGTTATAATACTCATAATAGTTTGGTCTCCATATGTCCTTTCCATCTCTTACTTCAAGTATATCACTAGAAATGGGGCCTATATATGTAGCGACAAACACTTTGTTCCTCTTAGTTTACTTTCCCTTTGGTTTATTGTTGCATTTTCCATGTGTAGTCTCTCCTCTATGATTGAACAATATTGCAGCATTTATTTCCTATGTGTTGCACTCCTCTTTCTCCTACAATGTTTCACCTTCACTCATTCAGCTTCATCTTCTTCTATGCCTCCCTATCAACATTGCCATTCTTAATAATCTTCAACCCATTGGGTAGCTTATGATGCATAAAGAAGATTATCCTAAATATACATGCTTTGTAAAAAACCAGTTTGCTTTGGGCGAACAATATCTTGGGCAATCACTTATCTTGGGCGAAAAATATCTTGACTAAGCGTATGACCGAATACGATGGCGATTTATCCTCAAAATGCTCGTGTAATTAGGATTTGGTCCTTGCTTCAAACAACGTATTAAAATACTCTTTATTGAAGCACGTGCTCAGGTCATGGTTAATGACAGCCTCACAACGCCCTTTGACCTTCAAAATTCAATTTGGCAGGGTTGCCCCTAGCCCCGTTCTTGTATGTGGTGGCTATTGATGCTCTTGGTTATATGCTCCTACGAGCTCACCATCAAGGAGACCTTAAAGGAATTACTCTTCCTCGGGGATCTTATGCTCTTAACTCTCAGGGCCATGACGACTCTCTCCTCTTTCTGCAAAATGATGAACAGGATATTGTTAATGCTCAGGCAATACTTGATATTTATTGTGACATATCTGGTTCCAAGCTGTGCAACCATAAAACAGAGGTGATATTCATTAAAAATGACCCGAATCTATCTTGGATTCCCCAACTTGGAACATCCTCCCACATGGGAAGATTACTCATTATTTGGGTATCCCATTTGATATACATCTCTCTCCTCGGGATATGTGGGACTAGGTGCTCACTAAAATTCAGAAAAAGGTTGAAAATTGGTGTGTAAATTTCTCTCCATCACTGCAATTGCTAGTCATTAATCAATTTTTTTGGTCAATCATGCTTATTATTCCTCTTATTGGTTCCCTTCCAAATTTGCTTATGGCAAGCTCACACAACTTGTTCGAGCTTTCTTTGGAACAACAATAATGGAAAAAAGGGAACTCGCACTCAACTTAAATTTGCAGTGGACTTGGAATTATTGATCCACTTCAACAAGGGAAATGCCTCATGCGAAATGGGTGGTGAGAGCCACTCAAGGTATTGAGCCTTGGAAGATCCTTGTGAGGGAATGAATCGACAAGCTTCCTATAAAGGTTCCTGGACTCTTACCTCATGGGAAGATAAACTCATAAATGCACATTTTTGATATTTTGGCTCTCTCCCTCTTTGGTGTAACTGGATAGCTTGGCAAGTTATGACTTCATTTCTTCAATGACGTCATCAATCTCTTCAAGATGGATTAAGTATTCCCTCATCCAATCTCTAGATGGAATCGAATTATTTGTTTCAATGACCTTCCTCTTATTGTTTAACCTGAATTCAAAGCAAAAATCCTTTGCAAAGAAATGCATCAATACAGGTAAGGACATTTCAAATAAGAACACCGACAATTAGCTCTCATGGTAATTGCTACGATAGAAGTTACCCAACACATCAAACTTACATCTATTTACTCTTCAATTTTACAGTTGATCACGCCTGAGGTTCTTCTTAAAATCACAGATAATCCTTGAGTTGCTTTGGAAAGATTGGTGATGGCCAAACTCTGCTACTATCAACACAACCATGTCACGAATTTTGTATTAAGTTAATTCAAAGAACCACTGCCACTTGGTGAATCTCTTAATAACAAGTGGTTTATGTCCTTCTCTAACTCTTAGTGGCAGAGAATGGCTTACATCATTTGGTAGTCCCCTACTGAGGCTAAATGTCAACTTTGGGATGACGTATTCTACATATGAAGCTTCTAGTTGGCCTCACTTTAGCCAAGTTGGGTCTTGTTGCAAGAGATTGCACCTTTGTTCAACTCTTGAAAGTATTCCCCACCTCTTTTGGCACTGCCCATATGTTGCTCAACTTTGGGCTTCCCTCCGCTCCGCTCTTCTCGGAACTCTTTCCTAGCAATTTCAATAAAAATACCACCTTGGCATTTCTTCCCCCTCTATCCTCATTGCCGTTTGGAATACTTGTCGGTTGACTGTCCTCTTCCATATATGGAAAAATCACTATCAACGACTGTATGCTAGGAATGACTTTGCTTTAGTTATTCAACAAACTCAAATTTTTTCTTCTTTGTGGTTGCAGCTGTATCAATTCAACCTTAAGAACCAAGAGGAGAGTACTTCACTTGTGAACATACATGATCGCCTTCCAAGTCTAATACAAAACAATACTCTCACACAATATCCTTGATATATTTGTATTTTACTTTTTGTTCATAGTTTAGTCTCTATTGAAACATTTCTCGTTAGCTTTGTGACTCTTATAACTTTCTTTATTAATAGAAATATTCTTTTAAAAAACAAAAACAAATCGTCATTGCACGGTTGCACCGCTCCGATACATCATACGATTGCTAATTTAACAATTAAAAATGGTTAAGAGTGTGACTCATCATCTTTAAATAAAGCAAAAGGCGCCGCCACTTTTAGAGGAAAAGATTCCAAAGTTTTGTAAATTGCTCCTAATTTTAATTAAAGACTACAAAATTTAGAATCGCCGACGCCCCTCTTCCAGCGGTATAAATAGCGACCTTTTATCCCTTTCATTCATAAAAACCTTCACCAATTTCCTGAATACTCTGCTCCTGATTTTGCAAGGCGGCTTTCTTCTACAGGTATGTCTGGCATTCTTTGATCTTGCCTTAACGATTACAGAAAGAAATATCATCGCAAAAGGTTACTGTGTGTATTCTTTTTCAGGGTTTTTCTTTTACCGCTAAATAATAGTAGCTTTCTAGGGTTTCGTGGGAGAAATTTTCTGCTCGTCGGGTTTTTCTTATTTTGTTTTGTGTTGGTGAAGTTAAAGGTTCAAACATAAGCCCGATTTTAAAAAGGCATGCCTCTGGCTTGCCTGGCCGTAAATTATTTTCTCCCTCTATAACCCTATGAAAGCTGTATGTTAAAAATTTCGAATCAACAAATTCGCAAAAGGCGAAAAATAAAAAATCAGTCCCGTCTTTTAAGAACAGGTTTAGATGGCTTTGTAGCTTACACCCTTTTTATCACGATTGAATTTTGTGAATAAGCATCAATCAACATCTCTGATATTCACTCTTAACTCTGTTTACATGATATTTTATAGGTTATCTAAGATTTAGATTTTCAGCTTCAACATGCAGATCTTTGTCAAGACCCTCACTGGCAAGACCATCACTCTCGAGGTTGAGAGCTCTGATACTATTGACAATGTAAAAGCCAAGATCCAGGACAAGGAGGGAATTCCCCTGATCAGCAGAGGCTTATTTTTGCTGGAAAACAGCTTGAGGATGGACGGACCTTGGCAGATTACAACATCCAAAAGGAATCCACCCTCCACCTGGTCCTTCGTCTTAGAGGAGGCATGCAAATCTTTGTGAAAACCCTGACCGGAAAGACCATTACCCTGGAAGTTGAAAGCTCAGACACCATTGACAATGTCAAAGCCAAGATCCAGGACAAGGAAGGAATCCCTCCAGATCAACAGAGGCTCATATTTGCTGGAAAACAGCTTGAGGATGGACGTACCCTAGCAGATTACAACATACAAAAGGAATCCACCCTCCACCTTGTGCTCCGTCTGAGGGGAGGCATGCAAATCTTTGTGAAAACCTTGACTGGGAAGACCATTACTCTGGAGGTGGAGAGCTCTGACACTATTGATAATGTGAAGGCCAAGATTCAGGACAAGGAGGGCATTCCTCCTGATCAGCAGAGGCTGATTTTTGCTGGCAAGCAGCTTGAGGATGGGCGTACTCTGGCTGATTATAACATTCAGAAGGAGTCCACCCTCCACCTGGTGCTTCGACTTCGTGGTGGGTTTTAGGCTTCTGTGTGACTGGGTCTCAAGTTCGTAATTTGTGTTTTCTGATATGTGTCTTAAATAATTGTTTTAACAAAGACTGCGGATATTTGTGATTTCTTAGTGTCAAAATATACATGACAGACTCGGTATATGTGGCCCTGGGATTTCCATAAAACATTTTAATAGCAGTTCTATATGGTATTTTAAATAATCCTAGTCATTGTATCACCAGTGTTTGCTTTATTATTGAAATTTATGGTAGTAAATTGCATATTGACTTAACATATTTTATGTGATTGATTGCATCTCAGAACAAAATGATTGTTAGTTCTAAAAATGAGATGAGTTTTATTTTGCTTGAAACTATGTGTTTTTGAAGTACGTGTGATTCCAGGGTAGATTAGTTTTTCGGATTCAAACATGACATGTATTGGAGTTCTGGCAATTTAATCTCTCGACCATAGACATTGTTTTTTGATTGCTTACATTGAAACATGAACTGGCACTCACCCTGTGAGCTCTTCTGTTTTTAGATCTCTCTAGACTATGAGTAATGTTATTTGCTCAGATTCATGTTTCTAGTTTTAGATGGCTGTAAATATTAACAATTCAGTTTATTGTTGTGACCTATTTTTCTGTTATGTGGATCCCTATCTCTGTCATTTTGTGATATGGAACTATGTTTTAATTAATGCGATTACTTTTTTTGTACCAATTGAATGAGTTAATTTGAATTGTGTGAACATTTTTCTGTAATGTAATAGTTTCTCATAGCTTTTGTTTCCATTAGCTAAATGAGCAGAGAACAAGCCTTTTTGTTATCTGTACCTTGTTCTTGTTAGCCTTATAATTCTATAGTTTAATTGCCCGATGAATTGTTTGCATTGCAGTAATGTTTAATGATTATTATGAATGTTAATTTTATCTTATCTAGGATGGGGAGATCATTTGGTTCAATAATTTTGTTATAGGTTTTGAAATTGCATTTATTGTTTAAGGATTGCTTTCATGATTTCAATCTATACCAAATTCTATTTTTTAATCTTCGGTATGTTTTTGTATGTACATCTATTGCTACAGATATAAAAATTGATTTTTGCAGGCATCTTAATTTTGATCTTTTTCTGAATCTTCTCTGGCTTGCGTGTAGTTTTTAACAACATCCTAGTTTGTAAGCTATAACGGTGATGATTTTCTTTTCTTGCAGTTGATATTTGCGGTATCTGAGTTTTGATCTTCTGCTATGAATATTTACTGTCTTGCATGTAGTTGGTCAAACTACAATATTCTGGTTTTTATGTTGTTTGGCTTGTCATTGTCTTGCTTATGGTTCAGAATATTGGCTGCTTGCACGTAATGGGTAAACAACAGTATCTAAGCCTGTAAGTGTTAATGTTTATGTTTGCCTTGTCTTGCAGTTAGTATATTGGCTATCATGGCAATTATTCTTTGAATACCTTTTACATTGTAGGGCGTAAACCCAGTTGTGGTTTAAGTGTAAACCAAGTAGCTTTATACAAGCTTTGCTGGAGCACTTTTATATATTACAAACATCAGTCTTATATGCGGCGTATGTCCTACACAAATTTCTACTTTAAAGACCTTAAGGCTGTTTGGACTTAACCTCAACATACTACGTTGGCCTATCAGCTCTTTTATTTCATAGACTTTCCTCCCAACATTTTCCAATTCTGATCTTTCCCTGATTTTAGCCTTCAGCTTTTGTAAGAATATGCTTCTGTCCCCAACCTCTTTAATTGTATTGTGCATAATATCCTTCAAAATTTTAGGTCATGTTTGTGCAAAATGTTCATACTATATTCCCCTGATTTTATAGTACCCGCTAGATGGCCTCTTATATGATTGGACAAATGACAATCCTGAGTATTTTGTATGATCTTCACAATTAGTGGGGAGCACTTTTCTCGAGGTTGTTTCAAGTTAGGCAGGGTAATGAAACCTGTTCCAGGATCAGTGAAATATTTTTGCATAAATGTTTCAATGTTTTCTACTGCGATGATGATATCAAAGTAAGCAAATTCTCTACTAAATTCTTTTGTTGTAAAATTGCATCTGTAGGAGTTCCCCCCTAGAAATATAATACTATTTCCTCCCCCTAGAATTGCAAAACTACTTTTTACAATTGTTTATATTGCATGGACGTCTAAAGTTTAAAACAATCAAAACAATATAAATACAATGTGCTCTTGTAAAACAAAATACCTGTGGGTGATCTGTAAGAAATAAAAATTGAGTGTCAATGCCTTTAATATCCATCCCATATCTGGTAAATGTGGGAAAGAAAAGCTACAGATGTTATGTAGATGAAGGTAACGGTAATGGGGATTGAAATGAATTTTGGTGCTGCCATGTAGGGAATTCTGCCGCTTCTTCTGAAACCAACTTCAACAGCAGTACACATGACATGGAGGGTAAAAAATTCCATCATGTCCCAGTTGGATCTGGCATCTGTGATGTAATACATAATTGCTTCATGCATCAATCCAGAAACTATGAATGTGGTTAATAATGCAACTGCCCTCGACTGGCAGGGAGCTTCTTGTCGACTTGCTTAATCTCTTTGTTTATCCAACAGTGGGTCTCCCAGCAGAAATACAAGATAGGATCATACACAGATGGGCGAAGAATGTTTGATACAATCAGGTTCCATCTTTTACCCCAGAAATCTTCAAGGGAAGAAGAAAGGTATGGTTTGTTGAACTGGGGTTTTAACTCTTTACCGAAGCAAGCATCAACAATGGCTGCCAGGCTTCCTAGAATAATGTCAAGGCTCAAATATATTCGCAATCCATACAGCAAAATTATTAGGCCATGGGGAATCCTATTTCTGAATGAAAAGAGTAAATAATTCCTGCATAAATACATACTTCTAGAATCAATTTGATGCATATTTTCCATCTGGAAGACTTTTCTGTGTCAGTTTTAGACTGGGATTGTTGCAACTCTATTGGAACAGCAGCTACAACCATGAAATGAAGTAGACTGGACCTTGCAAGAGGACCCACATCAAAACAAAGCATTAACAGCTTGAAAGAGCTGACCCACATAAACATGAATGCCAGTAGTCCTCTCATATGAACACCAGATACTTGACCTGGCAAAACTGTGTGAAAAACTATGACAGGGGCCACTGCGAGAAGGCAAGCTAGTCCCTTAGGAAACCTTGACAAAACATAATATGAATAACTTATGCCACATAAAATACTTGACACAATCTTAAGGCTGCTTAATCCTTCCATTATGTAATGGATACAGATAACAGAAGACCAAGGCTGTTGAATCGTATTAAGAGATATAATTCATGTGGATTTTATAGTCTGTGTCTTATAGAAATCTGGTTCCTAGGTCAACCAAAATTTACAATGTTTAAACATCAATGGCGGTCCTCAACTTGCAACATCAAAAATAGTGCCAATCACTGGCAAAAAAATATTACTCACAGAAGACTGTTTGTAAGTGGGGCTGACTTCTTGATTTTAATCAGAATTCTAAAATGCATTGGTGGAATCTTGGTTACAAAGTGGGTTTTTTTATAAGCAGAAAGTATGAAGAAGTTTTTTTGTTTCTGATTTTTTATATTAGTACTTTTTCATACGATGTCATTGGCTGTACATATGCGATTTGACACCCCATTGCTGTCCTAATTTAAAAAAAAATAGGAGCCAATCAAGGTAAATTCATTGAATAACATATTCATTCAAAACATATTGCTGTCATTTAGTATAATGATTGCAATTTTGATCTGAGCTATTTTCATCCTTCATTGATGCCTGTACACCTTTCTTCAAGCTTCTTTCCCTTCTACCTGCCTTTCAGTTACGGGTTCTAAAGTTGCTCTTGTTTAAGCAGATATGATTCTTTCCTTTGAGGGGCCATGGCCTCCTCTTTAAGCCCTAATTTGAGGAGATTTATCTGAAAGGAATTTGCCTATCTCAAATGAATCTGCCCCTCTATAAACATCGTCAGCAATTTCTTCACTATAATTCTGAAAGATCAATCTTTGTTCTTTTTGCAACACAAGAAAGAAATGTATGTTCCTTGAGAGGATTGAAACTCTTCCCAAGTTCTCTTTAACCATTGATGAAGTTGAAAATGGACTCTGGTTGCTCAGTAAAACAGCTTTAACATGTAGGCTTATGGTTAGTTACCTGGGACTTAAAACTCTAAAAGTATGGGCACAAGAAAACTGGAAACCGACCAGATTCATTGAGATATTTATGAATACCTAAATGTTATTTTTTGTAGTTTCTTTAAAGTAAAGAGAGAAATAAAGCTTTTCCATGAGGGCCTTGGTTCATGAACAACAAAATCTAGATTTTTTATAAAGCATTGGTCTACGGCCCTCATTTCAATAGAGGAGCTACCTGGACCAACCACACCATCATTCTAGTGTCCTTTACCTCTGCTTCCCAGTGTATATCAGCACGAAAACATTCATAGGAAAATTGGGTTTACAATCAGGGAATCTATGCCTTGAATTTTGCTAAGAAACCTTGAGCTCTTCAATGTGCACGGCTATGCGTCAATTTGAATCTGGATAAACCTCTCCTGATTATAGTATTCTGGATTCTGGACAGATAAATGGCTTTCCTTTGCAGAACGTATCCACCACCTCAAATTTGTTTTAGAGGCAATGCCTGTTAATCCACTGTCTATCTTTACACTTCCTCACCACGTTGAACATGAATTAAAAAGCATTTGAAGGAAATTCCTTTGACAGGGAACTGAAAATGAATTCAAGTAACTCCCGATTTCTGGGAATCAAATCTGTCTCAAAACTAATAGCCAAGCAGACTATCTAGCACTGCAAAACTAATCAAACTTGGAGATTACTTCAGAAAATTCTCACATGGAAAGTTGGATCTGGCCATGACTCTCTCATAGAATACAACTGACACAGTTTTCTTGTTTTGTAAGCAAAATCACTTTTGGGGTCTACACAATACTCTAGCAGAGCAAAGGGTTGGTTTTAATTATAATTTTTTTAAGAGCTACTCATTTGAATCAGTTGGTCCAAGGATTTTGGAAAAATCAGTAGCTTGGGATTAGAAGTACAAGACCAATCCTCCATCCTTCAAGTTTGGCCTCCCTAGAGACACGTTTTACCATCACAATGAACTTCTTTTGCCACACATTAATATAGGGAGTGTACTGTTTACTCGGCTTACCAGTTCCTTGGGTGTGGAAAACTCCCTTGGCAGAAAACTTAAAACTTGCTCGTGGTTGGTTTCACATAAGAAGATTCTCACCACCAATAATCTTGAGAAGCGTCGATGGGTATGGCCAAATGCATGCCTTCTTTGCAGAAAAAGGAGTAAAATCCTCGTCATTTGTTCTTCTTTTGTTAGTATGCCAAGTAGAGATGGGAAGATTTTGCTTCCTAGTTTTAATTGAAGGATGTAGATTTATCTGAAATGTCCTTAACAATATTCTGGTAGAAGCAGATTCCATCATGCATGGAAGCTATAAAGCTATTGCTCTCCGGAATTTCCAGTTTTATTCTATGGATTATTCAAAAAGAAAGGAATGATAGGATTTTCAAAGTCACACAATATTTCATTATTGTTGCTTGATCAAATCCAATATTTGAGTTAATATTTTTAATTTTGTACAAAGCTAAGGCCAACATTTTTTACTCCGCAGACTTGAGAGTTTGCCACATTGCTAGGGTTTGGAACATCCATTTTCATTATAACTTTATGTTTTTGAAATTGGCCCCATAATCAATGGACGTATTCTCTGCAATTTTGATGGAACAATGCTGGAATAATAGTATAACTGGAAACCCAAAAACATCCCATAATCTCAGCTCTACAACGAATGACAACTTCAAAGTGGAAAAATAGCCCTAGATAAAGGCAACATCAATTAGAAATTGGGCAACAGTGGAGCTGTGGACCTTCTAGCCAAGAAAGGTATTATCAAAGTGCCAAATAGATCTCCTTCTGTGGTTACAGGCCATTTTTACCTTTCCATGGATGTGCTTTATCTCCTTGTCTTAGAGCACCCTAAATCTTCTTTTGTTGATTATCAGCAGTCTCTAATGTGTGGTTTTTATCCCCGTTTTCCCTCATTATTTCTTGTTCAGCTACGGTTTGGAGCATGGCTTTTAGGTTTTTTCTGTAGTGTTTTCTCTAGTGGGTGTCATTGGATCACCCTCTGTTGGCCAATTAATATGGAGGATGCCGCCACAGACACGCACCTTGAAAATTTGGTTTAATGTCATTTTGGCTTGTAATGTGTCTTCAATACCCAGGCATGTCAGATTCGCAAAAATCTTCTTGTATGGAGTTGGAGCTTTCCACCTTGTTGCCTTTCTCTCTCCCTCAGTCATAGATTTGGGCATTAATTAGCATTATGTGGCAAAGGAAAGGGTCTTTGGTTTTACTTTTTGTTACGTTGTTTGCAGCAAAAGACCCTTCCAATCAAGGGAATAAATCTGGTTTTCCGATTGTTGTAATTCCATTTTTAGAGGAAAATTATGTCTAAAGGTCCAATTCATGCTGGAATGTAAGAATAGATGGATTTATAGAGGAGAGTTCAGGTACGCTCAGTTAATTCTAATGTACTTTCGGAGAGATCAAGATCTCATGGTATAGGGTATACTTCACGACTGTAGTAACGGCAAAGACTATGTTGTCATAAGGTTGGATGATGATGACAATGACAACTTATGAAGGTAAGAACTGCATGCAGCCGACAGCAAAGAGATTGGTGCTTATGAAGCCTTCCCCTAATTCATTGATTAGCTCTTAGTCTAATAATATTTTTCTAGGAAATGATAACTTTACAATATTCCTGATGCTTCTGGGCTATATCCCTCTCTTGATAAGACTAAGACTATTCATCTCAGGAACAGGAGGTTTTTGTTCTGCTCGAAACCCTTTTCCTCAGAGGAACTCTCGAGTCTGATAAGGACTTGCTGAGTTCCCATAAGATTGGAAATAATATGCAAAATGACACTGGAAAACATATGTTGGCCCTTGCAAGCAAATATGCAGGAACTGTCTGAGCTCACTCAGAATTTGGTGTCTCAATAGAGCAGTTAAGGGGTCTCTTAACAAATCCTTTCTGAATGGTGTGTCCTACATCATCACTAAGCCAATTTTCAGCAAAAGGAAATTTGTGAATAGACGACATGTATTCAATTGGTAGTACAAATAAAAGTGATTTTAGTTGATAAAACTTTCCATTTGTAGCTTACAAACGGAAATACTTAAAATAACAGGAGATTTATTTTGTGTGGTTACTGGTCTCCTCACCATGAGCGTTGCCTTTGGAGAGCTGCCTAGAGCCAGGGAGCCATGGATTGACTCACTTGAGCATTCTGATTACCTTGGAGTGACATCCATACGTGGGTTCATATCTGACTGATCGATTCACCTTGGAGCGAGACTCATATGTGGGTTCATACCTGACTGCTTGAAAGCTTGCCGTTTTGACGGGAGCTGAAAATATTGCATTAGCCATCTTTCTTCCTCCATTTTCAATCCTGGAAGCAGGATTTCCGTTGTGTCCATTCTTTTTTGTTGTCACTGGGTCAGGTTGGCCTTAAGAGCAATGCATTTATTTATGATAGCAATGGTAAGGTCCACTTGGGGAAATTTCTAGTCCATTCATTTCTAACTTGAGAGCATGGGCTTCAAGGGTATTTGTCCATTGTAATAAGAGAGTAGTTGAAAGTTAAAACCCGATAAATGTTGACAACAATGTGTAAACCCCACAATTTCGACGTTCTAAAACCACATTAAACCTTAATAATTATCTAGAAAGTTGTGGCAATTTTTTTTTTTGTTTTAAAAGATTGCAAGGGTGTCAACCCTATAATACGTTTAATTAACTCCTACCAGCAATCTACTACATTACATTAAATGGAACAAGTCTAGATTAATAATTAAATATTCTTAACCCATTTCTAAAGTCAATACAATTACAATCCGCTAGAAAAGTGTCCATTAATTCTTTTACTTGGTTAAATAGTTTCCCCCTCTCAAATAAACATTCAAACCCACATTTATTAAACCCTTATCCTTAGTTACCTTAGTTCCCTTAAATTATTAGCTTTAATATTTCCATTGAATCATTTTTAAAACATACTAGAAGAGTTACATAATTAACTTAACATACAAGGGTACTAAGAGGCCCCATTCACCATTTTCACATACACTTAAATTATTTAAAACCCATAATAAAAATATTCTTAACCCTTGGATTAAATCAATTGTGGCCACTAGATCTTAGAGTTCCAAGCTAACCCTAACCATCTTTATGAAATTTTATTAAACCTTTCTTTGCCCTAGCCTCCTCATTTGGTCTCTTTTCTTTTCTTTAATTTGTAGGTTGGAGGAGTGGAAGCCATGAAAGCAAGGAGGGAAGAAGCCATGAAGGGATTCATTAGGATCAAGCTTAGTTTAGTTTAGTTTATGGATTTATTATAGCAATGTCTTCCATTTGATGATTGTAGAGGTTTCTACTCTAAATTTGGAGTAGTTATTTAGTTAATTCCATTTTTAGTTCTCTATTTGGGCAAAACCCTACTTCCATTTAATCTATGAGATTGAATACATTTAAATGTCCATTCAAGGTTTTACATACTTAAAACAATGATTTTGTTCACATATAGTTTGTTTGGTAGTCTCCTTTTTACATTTTATAGGCTCATATTTTAATTTAATCAAGTTCAAATTTGCCATGATCGCAGATTTTAATTTTAATGTCGATAATGATGAAATCGTGATGATTTGCCTTAAGTAGGCCGACGGTCTTGGGACCATTTGCCCTACTTGTGTGATAATTAAACCAAACCGCCGCCTTATCAATAGCGGGTGGCGATTCGTGAGACCGCCACTTTAATCGTGTCGCGGTTCAGAGACCGCCGCCGCATTCTGCACAGATGGCGACACTTTTTCTCATTTTTCGAAAACAAAATCATTAATTCGACGATTTTTCAAAAAACAAATTTTACTAGGGTGATTTATTACAAGAAAGGTTTATCCTTAACTTTAAACCATTTATTCATTCCATGACTTAGATCACTAATTACATAGATTTTCTATTTCAATAGCATAAAGAAACAACTACAAGAATACTTTTCTAATAAAATTACTTTCAAGCTCAAATGAAGAAATGCATTTTCATCTATTTCTAGTATCATTGTAACTCGTTATAATTTAGTGCATCCTTTCATTTCAACTACAACCATTTATTCAAGGAAAGCACAAGCAACTATTATACATTTAACATTTACTAAGAATACATTCTCAATGATTTACAACTTCCAACATTCTTTTTTTTCTTCATTCTTTACAATAATGTAACTCCTACAAATAACAATAAACTTTCTTTTCCTTGACCATAGCTCATTTCTTACAATGCAAAGAACTTTCTTTCTAACAATACGTTACAACTTAATAACAAAACATGTATTACTCCATTAGTAACAATCACACATTAAAGCATTTTTTGCATAAGATTGATATTGGAGTAATAAGAGCAGAAATTTTATTGTGATCTCAAGCATCTCTATATAAAATAATGAATTCAAGCATTTAGAGATTTGTCTTGGTTTTGGTTTCTGGTGCTCGTGACTTCACATGTTGGCATTCCTACCCATATTGTGTTGGATTTCATGTCAACAAGGTCTTAATGTACATTTGAGAAGTCTACAAATTTGCCATCTTAATTTAAATTTGAGAAGTCTACAAATTCGCAAGTGCATTAATGCATTTGGGACAATCATACATTGAAAAATTGTTTCTTTAAGAATGATATTGAAGTAATAAAGGTAATTTTTTTATTGTTGTCTAAAATATTTTGTGTCAAAAGTTTAATTCAAGAATTTAGAGATTAAATTTGGTTTTGGTCTCCCCATGGTTTGTGGGTTACCTTTTCGGCTTTCTTGTTGCTTGTGCACGGGTTGCCCATCAATAAGGCCCTAATTTGAATTTGAGAAGTTCATAAATACACAAGTGTATTGGTGCATTTAAGCTAAGAAAAATTGAATCATAGTTTCACATAGAGTGACATTGAAATAACTACAAAAAAATCCCAAGCCAAAAGTTGAATTCACACATTTAGAGATTTGTCTTAGCCTCTAATAGTAGTTGCATTGTATTGAAAGGTAAGGGTTGATACACTAGTATACATCAATGGAGTGTGTTGACATTAAATATTGATTGTGATTTCGTGGCCAACTTATGAGGGGCCTAATAATAATAGAGGGATAACCTCATTAATTTCTCATTTTGTAGGATGTGCATGCCTTGGAAGTCCTAAGACATGTGGTGCATGAATCAAGATCTAAGCTTTCAATGTAGAAAATTGAATTCATTCTTACTTGGATAAACTTGTTGATTAGATTCCTAAAGAATAGAAACAAACTAAGACATGAGGAAAATACGAGGTATCCTGGTCTTTCTCTTTGGTATTGAAATAAGCCCTTCTTAGTTATGTGACTAGTTCCTCCACAAATTCAATAGAAACATAGATGGCTAAGAGTTTATAGTGCCCACTTCCCTTTGACACCTATTGACACTAATCATGATACTGTTGATTATATTATAGATATAATTATGGACCTAATTATAGTATGATGATAGATGTTAGATCATGGATTATTGTCGACTAGATTCATTATGATGCATGATGATTTTTAGAGACATTTTATATGTTGATGATGATGTCGTTTGACATGGTTATATTATGGATGTTGTGCGGACTTGTGATATTCGGATATTGTGAGTAGACCTAGAAATGGAAATTATGGATGATGACATAATTGTTGAGTAAAACTATAATGATATTGTTAGATTGCTTTGATGTTGTTGTGATTCATATATCTAAATGATTTTGGAAATTTAATTATATTTATATTATTTTGGACGTTCTGATATGGTCACGAGGCCGAAGGAGGTATTTGTGTTTTGCAGGTTAAAATATCACAACAAACATCAGGGGATTCAAGACCAACCACATTGAAATTCTAGATGAATTCAACAAGGTCACCATGGCATTTGGTTTTGTTTGTGTGTGTGTTTGTTTGTGTTAGGGATTCCCATGGGGGATCACCTTTAAATGTGACCAAGGGATTTTATGTTTTTTCTTTTATTTGGTCCCTTTTGTTTAGATTTTGCATGTGTCTTATGTGGTGCACTTACCCTTTCAATATTTATTTAATGTGGTGTTATATTGTAAGTAATCATATTGTTTAGCTAATTGATTAAAATATGTCATAAGAATGTAATTAATAGAGTTGTTGGCAATGTTTTAAAGTGTTGTAAGAATGTGTAAGTAATGTGTAAGTGACCTTGTAAGTAATGTGTAAGTTAACTTTTGAGTGTGAAACACTCTACCTTCTTGGAAATTTGAATTTGTCCTTGAAGGTTGATTTTGGAGGCTTGTGGGATAAGTTAAACTTGTCTCATACCTCTTAAATTTGCATACCAAACTTGCCTATGATTGGAGGGTTAGATTTAAACCTTTTTTATGTATTTTTGCAAATTAAGTTGAATGTTATAATTGCACTTTCTTACATAATTTAATTTTAGTCCTTATGGGGTATGGGCTTGTTTGAGTGTGTAAGTAAATATGTCATATTATTCACCCACTTATTTATTATGCATTGGAGAATGAAGTTGACTTTGTGTTGGAGTTGAGGATGTGTGAAGTGGCATCCTACATGGATCCACCTCATCCTCTTCTCTTCCCTCTTCTATAAAATTCGAATTGTTTTCCTTGTTTTGGGTTGCTTCACTTTTGGAGACTTCATTTTGGTGAATTTTCTTGCTATTTTGGGAGATCTTGCTTGGAGAAGTTCTTGGAAGTTTGTTGCATGCTTGTCATTGGCTATTTTGAATTGCTTGCATTGGGATAAAACTTTCTGTTTTGGAACTTGGAACAACTCCATCATGGAGAGGTAAGAGCTTGGCTCTTGAAATGCTCTTCTTGTATATATGTAAATGTTCTTGTGTGAATGTTTTGGTATATATTGTGGGCTGTTGGGTAGATGGCCTAGGAATGGTGTAGGAGAAGACTATGGGGTTATTTTGTGGGAGGCACAAGTGTGTTTTAGGGAGGTATAAGGGTGGAGGGAGTTGGGAATTGGGTTCCACCTTACAAAGAAATAGCTTGCATTTCTTTACTCGTTATGGGGTGCCATAAGAGGTTGGGGAGACATAAGAAAATGTGAGAAATAAGGGGTACTTGGGGGAGGCATAAGGGCATGACAGGGTTTGAAATGATATATATAGTGGGTTGTACTCAGGTGGTGATACCCATTTTCTCCCTTGGGAGGCATAAGCAACATCCCCCATAGCTTCTTGCTCCTTTGGCTTGCTTGATGAAGCCTTTGTATTGTTTGTCATGTTTTAATGTAGTTGTAAACTACATTTTGTTTGGGACTGTGTTTCTTTATGAAAATGTTGTGTGTATGTTTTGTGGAAGCCTGTTGTTGCCATGAGTTGGATCACATCTTTTATTGCATTGTGGTTGGGGCTCGGGGGCCAATGAAGAAGGATGACTTCTCCTCTTCATTGGATGTCTTGGTTAGGTGGAGAGCATTGCCTTTCCCCTACTCCTGTTGTGATCAAATTGGAAGAATGCAAAGAATGCATGATGTTGTTACGGAAGCTGAAAAGACAATTTGAAGTGGATGAACTTGTAAATGGTTGTAATGGAAAGTTGTTGTCTTGATTGCAGTGAAAATTTGAAATGTAAAAGAGTTATACTCTATATTCTTTTGGAAAGAATGTGAAATAAAGATATGTGTTTTGTATGTTGCATTTTGAAACCAAATGAAAAGGAAGTTGTAAGAGTTCTTTTAAATTAATGGAAGTGTTTTCCTTGTTCATATGATATTCTCCCATTAGAAATCATGTTTAGCATTCACTATGAAATCCCCTGGTTGAAAAGTGGTGAAGTGAAACACGTGAGAGGAAAATATATCATTATGTTCTGTATATAATATATGTTTTGGAAGGAATAAAAGAAGAAAGCATTACAATACTTTTCTCAAATTGCATTGTTGTATTGAATTTGATCATTTCAATGTATTGAAATCTCTGTTTGAAAGGAAGAAATGCGTGTGAGAAAAATATAGTATTTTGTCTTTTTGGAATGTGAAAAAAATTGAAATCAGGAATGCATTTTGGTCTTGAATAGTTTGATTAAATCAACTAATGTGTTAGATTGGAATTGGAACGTATTTTAAATACTTGGAAGAAGGAAGTGGCAATTAGACCCTTTAAAATTTGATCCCTATTTTTGTAATTTCAAACCTGGCAATTATCAAAACAAAACAAAAATACACATCAAACCCGTAAATACAAAATAACAAATTAAATGATTAAATTGAAGTAGAAGACCCTAAACGAATCCATCTAGACAAAAACACTTTTAAATTTTTGAATTGGAATTCAATCAAACAGATCTACCTCACAAACTTATCTTAAATCCATCTAAGAACAACTCTCCATGTCTATTTGACATGTTGAGAGAGGAAGGAGATCAAATTGAATAAATCTCACAAGTTAAAATTTTGATTCGCAGACTGGAAAAACCTGCGCAGTTGTTTTCTTATAATTAACCCCTTAAAATTTATCAAAAACAGAAATTAATGATCTTTGTGCAAAGAGGACGTTGAGAGCTTTCCAAAAAATCCTCATTTGCCCAAAAATGAGCGCTTTATCAAAAGTTATGGTCCTCTGAAGTTTTTCCTTCACTTAGTGTAAAAAATAAAATTTCGGGAAAAATTTCTTGGCGGACCGCGGCTCCGAATTTTTCCCTTTAAAACTTAAGAATTTTTTTGGGAAAATTTTCCAAATTTTCCCCGCTACTTGTTGCTCGCAACCAATCGAGGATGCCACGTCTCACAACAAGATGTCATGAGAGCCGAACCCCTTTTTAAACTTAGCGCATCAAAAAATTTTGGGAAAATTTTCCACATTTTCCCAGCCCGCCCGCCTGGCCCGCGACTAATCGGGGATGCCACGTGGCATCACGAGGCATCGGCGGTAGAGTGGGTCCTTTTTCCTTTTTGCATTTCGGAAAAATTTGAAAAAAATTTCCAAGTTTTCCCGCCGGTCCGCAGCCCAATCCGGGAGTGCCACGTGGCATCACGTGGTGTTGGTGGAGCCACGGGTCCTTGTTATCTTCTTAGCCCTTTAGATCATAAAGAAAATTTTATCCCCGTTACCTCACTTTCCCCACATTGGCTTAGGTGATGCCGCGTGTCCCCTACGGACTCGCGGGAGCACCAGCACAAAATTGGCTCCTCGCCCCGCGCGAGAGAATTTTCAAAATGTCTCCCGCCACCCCGTTTTTCCCCGCACTGCCTTAGGGAGTGCCACGTGTCCCTGGTGGACTTAGGGACCCAGGAAAATTTTCTAAAAGTCTCCCTGCGGCCCACCAATCTGCCCTTTGGGCAAATTTTCACCCACTGGCCCACAGGCCCGCTCTTAGGAAAAAATTTCACCCCAAGGCTCGCCACCAATAACTTGAGAAATATGAGGAGTTAGGAGGACTTATTTATATCAATGGAAAGGTGAGGAAATTTCCTATCCAATGGGAATAATTTAAATTTTTTTGAATGTGTTAAGTATGAGAAAAATCAAGTTGAAACTTTAAGCCTGTTAGAGAGTGGGTATGGTGAGGAATTACCCTCTGAACCTAATTGAACCTTCTAACCCTAAATTTTGGACCTTATGACCTCTAATAATTGTTAATAAAATAAAAGTATTTTCTAAATGGATTAGAATTGTTCTAGAGCCTGTTAGTGATAATTGTTGTCTTGTAAGCTCCGGTTGTAGACTCTTTTAAACAAAAAAAAATTATTCCATAATTTTTCCTAACCCTAGGTTGTCTCTTGGGTTTCAAGTGGGTTGTTTTAGCGGGCGTTATAGAGTTGAAGTTCCTATCATTGGTTGGGCATGTTCTAATTGTAAATAACATTTTTGTAGCTACTCATGTGTATTAATCCTCATGTTCAATGCCATCTAAATCTTTTAATCTTGGTATTTAAGTGGGATGGTTGAAATGGAGTTGTCATAAATTGGACTCTTTGTATCCAACCCAAGCATAAGAGTGGATTGGGTATTATTGCTTTTTGGACTCAAGAAATATGCCTTGTATCCAAGTGGATAGTTCAAGCTCTTTTTGGCAACAAACCTTGGAAAATCCTCCTCGGCCATAATGTTCAAGTAGCAACAACCAAAGGTAAATGGGAGCTTATCAATTTAGATGATAAATTTATGAAGACTAAAATTTTCAAAACCAAAGGTTTACCGCCAATGATTAGCTTGTGGAAAGTTTGGGAAGAAAACTCTCAAATTCATTGTTGAAAGGCTCCTCTCTCAAACATGGGTTAAGCTTACCCAATTCTTCAATTTGGTGGAATCATTTGATAACAATTATTAACTTCCCTTCTCTCTCGAAGAACTTAGTAAAGGCAAAAAAAAATCAACAAAGGGATTTGTACATTTAAATACCTTTGGAACTCTTTGTTAATGTAATGACTTCCTTGGTTTATTATTAAGAGTAATTTTCATCTCGATGATGAGGAAAAACCTATCATTGACTTCATTATTTCACTAATCATTGGTCACTGGAACTTCACAAAAGACTAGAGGTAGTCCAATGGTGTTATATTTGATCTATTCCCACTCAAAATTGTGTACCTCAATCTATGTCTGCTATATATATTCAAAAGAATCTAATTCAAAAGTGGGGAAGTAAGTTGGCTAAGCGTAGTTGGCTTCAACTTTGTGCTAATGTTTGGAAATAAAAATTGGGTCTAATGCTCGGCTCCTCTCTTCAAGATTGAGTCAATGCAAATATGAAAATTGTCAATGAGGGACATATTTATTTTTGATATTACAATGTCATGTCCCCATTGTTGTAATAACGAAATGGTTAAGCGTGTCTTTTGGATGTACAAATCAATCAAAACCTTCCGGAATGAAGCTCAACATGATTTTCCGTACCTCTTCACAAGAAAATTTCCCTATAAAAAGGCTCTTCTTAGAATGGGATTATCTACTAATGTGATTTTAGAAAAAATATACAAATTATAATATAAATATACGGAAAATAAATGTCATTCTTGTTTGTATAACAACTTTATTTCTCTAGCAAGAGCCATTCATTTTCTTTACATTGACTTCGTGTTTCAAATATCCTCTTTCGCAACATGTGATGTATGACTTTCTTCAAGCCAATGAAGAATTAAACAAACCATCTTAGTTGAAAATTAAGAGTATATAACAAAAATTTGAAGATCTCAACATGACAATTATTTCTTAGAATATCTTTTAAAGATGATGCATGACAACTCAAAGCAGAAAGCACCCAAAGAAATGATGTCGTTGTCGTTTTTATGTAGTGATGGTTCCCACTGGTTCTATTTAGTTTTGTAGTCTTTCTTCGCACATGAGGAACGCAGCAATCAAAGAGCTCCATGTGCATTGTTGTGCCCTACAAATGACTCCTATGTTTTCGGTGGATATTTTTCCTTGGATTTGTAATAGGTTTTGCAAGGTTTCATGTACAAACTAGTTTTTTTCACTTATGTTGGTATTATGCTCACCAATGTGTTCCTTTTTAGATTATTGGTTTTTTCGCCCCTTTTGGCTTTAGCTCTTGACATTGGTTTTATTATTATTATTATATTATTATTATTTTGAGCATCCTTTGATATTAACATTGGCCTTCATTAACATAATCTGCTTTTATGGGTTTATTGATTACTAGACCATGAGGGCAATGCATTTACATACGATAGCAATAATAAGGTCCACTTGGGGTATTTGTATCCCCTACATGTATATGTCGACAATGAACGCACTTTCGTAGGTGTTGTGATTGGTGAGTGATTAAACATGTAGACTTGAATTATCAAATTTAGGTTCATCCCCCACAAATATAATGGGAATTTTCCTATTTGGCTTTTCAAAATGTCCTAATAAATCTTCCGAGAGAGAACTTGTCCTATCAATAGATTTTTTTCTCTCTTATAAGAAGTTTTGATCGGTGGTGTCATTCTTTTTTGTAAAGAAAGGAGAAACAAGTATTATTTATGTGTTCATTGATTACTAGTTTAATGTAGGCTATTATTGAGCGTGTTCCTTCGTCATTCATTTTTGTCTTGGTCCTTCATGGTTTTTCCCCTTTTGAACCCATTTCTCTTTGGTTTTTTCATTTTTATTTGTCTTCTCATGAAAACCAAATTCACAAAATCAATTTGTTCCTCCCAAATATTTTCACTTTCATAACTCTTTGCTAGTTGTGAGAATGTGGGCCAAATGCGAGCACTGATAAAAAATGAACACACAATGAGAGTAATGTTGCAAGAGAAAGGAACCAAACACGAGCCAAAATATTTCTTGTATGTTTAATGCATGAAAAATAGCTTTATAAGAGGTGTATAAATAGGAAGTGGGGAAGTGTAACCACCACCTAAAAAGGTGAAGAAGTGTAACTCTCATCTATCTTGACGACATATAAGAAAGCTAAATGTATGTGTAGGAAACACCATACAATTGAATAGAAAACCTACACTAACACCAACTTCATAGTTGTTTGTTGATTTAGTAACTATCACATTTGTTCTTCCTCACAATTCTAGTCCACAACTTTTTGGGTTTCTATCTCTTAAGGTTCAAGTCATTATCTTATTTAGATTTTTTCGCCACATGTTATTGATGATTTGTCTCTATATTTATGAGGCAATGTGTATTGTAATCTAAACCCTAGATATTTAGTCTTTTGAAGTATTTATTATTAATTCTCAATTTCCTATATTCTAAAATATCCCTACATATTTCAATAAACCCAATTGTACTTGACACGATTAGTGTGTAACATTCGTTAATATGAATCCACTTTTAAACGCACACTTCTACAACTCTAAAATCCTCATAAAATATTGTATATAGATTCATACTAGTAAGAAACGGAGCATTTAATAATAATAATCCATATGTGAAGATTAGAAAAAGGGAATGGTTCACATATTTAGGAATTCATTAATTCGGTTTGGGGTTAAATTCAATAGAATCATTTTGAAACAATGTGAAATGGTTTCCTCGAAATTGGAATGCCATTAATAATTGTTGTGAACTTTAGTAAAGGTTTAAAAACCCAAACGAGGCGAGTAATCTAAGTTTGAACAATCATAACACTTATTGTGATTTTATATGAGAGGCACTACTACCAAGGTGAAGAATAATATTTGTTATGGTGCTAAATTTTATATTGTACTTTCAATATGAGTTGTTATCATTATCTTTAAAGGAGATTAAATTTTAAGTCGGTATAGTAGAGTGTACCCTTACCCTTGCATGATGGGTAATTCATCACTTAATTTATGATCTAGGGTTGGGTTATCTATAAAGTTCCTAAGGTACCTTTGTTTCCTTGGATCGTAACTTGTAATGCTTAGTCACTAAATCACACACTTATTATTTACATCTAGCCTCTAAATATGTCATTTATATGCATGATTCCTAAGCAAGAGAATTACTCATTAACACCTCTTTACTTTGCTTTGACATTTCTTTTATCCTTTTCATCTTTATTGCTTGTTGTTTCTAATTGACAACTTATAATTTTTCATACTAGTTGACATCCTACTCAGCCTCTTGATTTCATTGTTTGACCTTTTTGAGCACCCAATACGGGACCTCTCATTAATGAAAGGAGCGCCGGACGCTACTATCCCCTTTGGGTGCCTTTATCCTCCTTATCTCTTTTTATAATCTTTCGAATGTTACTTATTTCTTGTCTTCTTTTATCACCCTTGGTCAGCCTTTCACTTGTTAATGACAAAACTTAAGCAAATGAATCATATATATACATGTCTTATTTAACCTCATTAAGGGGGAAAGCATTCAAGAGGCACATACTATTATAAGGAGCTAATATTTTCTATCTACTACATCAAGGACTACATTTTGGGACTGCATACTTCATCATGTATAGGAGGGTTTATTATGAATTCCATACCACACATTTGTAAATTGGGAAAAGTATTTGTAGCCTCTGCTATTCTCGTGGCGACTAACACTAGGGAATCCTAGTTCAAGGGACATTGTTTCAATCACACACACCAATAACTACATGGAGCACGAAGTGTAGTACAACACTCGGTGACAATCATATTGGGGTGACCTTCGAGGTCAGTTTGACTCATGCGTATGCATATTTTTATTCATCTAATGTGTGCTTGAGTATTATGCAGGTAGCTAGGGTTTCTTTTACAAGTACATGTGTGACCCAAAAAGAAGTGCAACAAACAAGAAGTGAAAAAGAAATAATCGATCTCAAGCTATTTCATTGACGTCAACCTCATAATGACAATCGGGACCCATGCATGCCCTATACCATTCTAAGCGGTTATGTCCTATCGGTTTAGATCGTAGTTTCATACACAACACTTACACAATGTAGAATCCACCTTTCCATTTTGTTCACCAAGACAAGATTAGTCCAAACATACAGATTACAAGTTGAGTCATTATACAAACCCTATCTATCACTCTTGTTTGTATTTCCTTTGCTTGATCTTTCTTATTTACTATTTTATTTATCTGATCAGTAGTGTCCTTACATTAGATTTAATTTTATTAAATCATTTGGTGAACCTATCCCTTACATGTTCTTTATCAGATCTATTCTTCTTAACACAAAACCCTAGTTGCATTAGGGTTCATATCTACATATTATCTTCAGATTCACACCTTATTTTCATCTATTACCGTAATAAATCTAATATGCAAAAAAAAAAAAAATCTAGGGTTTCATGGTTGGTACTACCCTTTGGGTCACTTTCTAGGGCTCTGAATTTTCAAATCACCTTTTGTTTCATATCTCAAGCATAATGACTCTATTTTCAAATTCCTTTGAGGTTATTTTTCCTTTTTCCATATCTAACGAAAACCTCTTTTTGTTTGCCCTAATTTTTAGCACAATTTTTGGAAATTCAAAATTATACTTTTACTAATTAAGACATAATTTGAAAAATACACACTTTTGGCCAAATCCCTTAGAGGTTTTTCTTTCAATTTATAAAATTCAAAATTAACTATTTTTGTTTTAAAAATTAAAATTCTATTTCGAGATATGGTCATTTTATTCATTTGATGATAGTCGTTTTTATCAACATCACTTTCAATACAAATCTATTTGTCTATTTGGCTTGCTTGTGTCAAATTATTTTATGGCTTACCATACAATTGATGACAATGCTTCTCCATTGTATATTCAAGTTCAAATTTGTAATGTGCTTGTTAAGCGTGCTTTAGTTGATAATGGATCTGATCTTAATGTATGCAACATTTCCTTTCTCCATCAAATAGGACTTTTTGTTGCTAATTTAACTCCATCTACTCTATGTATATGTGGATTTGATAACACACCTAAGTAAGTGTTGGGAGAAATAAATCTACCCATTACTGTAGGCCCTTACACTCTTAATGTTCTATTTCATGTTATGCCTCATAATCTCAATTATAATATCCTTACGGGCCGTCCTTGGTCACATACAATGATGCAACTTTTTCTACCCATGCCATAACACACAATGCCCTTGCCACATATTCTTCCATGGATAATGCTATAATAGATTCCACACCTCATGTTACTACTCCTTTTGATATCCCTCTCATACATGATACTAAAGTTACTACTTATATTGCACATCATTCTTCTCCTCTGATGGACTACAATGTTATTGATTTACATGATACACTTTCTATCAACACCCATGATATTCCTCCTAGTATGTCTCACTCTCGATGCACTTCTAATGATCATATGCTTATTTATTCCAATGTTATTGTTATCCAAATAAGCCCCATGATTATTTGTACAACTTATTCAAGTTTTAGACCCAGACAAATTTGGATGACAAATCCAAAACTCAAAAACCAAAAATTTCGATTGTCATGGGACTTGGAGTATGAAGGAATTTTACAAATTTTTCAAAGTCTGTGATAACAAAACCATGCCACAAAATAAAAAATCCATGTGAAAGGCCATAAGAAGAAATAAAAAGTTTGTCCAAGCTATTGATTGAAGGAAAATGAAGTCTCGCGCAACAAAGAGGAAGGTCCACATAAGAATGAAGTCGTTCGAAAGTAGAGAGGAAGTTCATGTAACAAATAAGTAAAGTGAAAGTCCATGTGACATTCAAAAAGAAACTTACGCAGAAATCACGCACGAAAAATACATGCACTTCATCGAGTAAAAGAGATGGTGGAAAGACGTGTAAAAGTCGTGACAACGAGCCACGCAACAAAGAAGAACACGACGAGAGGAATAAAAGTTCGCAGAACAAAATATACACGGAAAGCCACGTAGTTCAACAAAGTAAACAAGACGGTAGAGATCCACACGAAATTATGCGATAAATAAGAACAAACCCGCATGACGGAGGAAATTTTTTTGCAGACAACCGTGCAAAAAGCCGCACACTTCAACAATGTAAACAAAACCAGAGAAAGTGCAAAGGTGAAAAAGAAGAACATAACCACGTGACAAAGAAAGAAAATCCCGCGTAAGAGTCTACGTGACGCGTCCAAGGAAAATGAAGTCACAAGATAAGAACAAAATACACAGCCCAAGTGAAGAACAAAATACATGCGAAAGCCACACAACGAAGGGAAATCAAAAGGAAAGAATTTTTCACACAACCTAGAAGCAAATCATGAAACACTTTGTTTTGCTTTTTCCAAAATTCTATTTTTAGTATGGTTTTGTAGACACAAAATCACATACTTTGGGTAATTATTTAGTCTCGATCACATACTACTATTCATATGGTTCCTAAGTAAGAAAAGTACTAATTAACCCATGTCTTTGGCCACCTTTCTTTGCTTTATGCTTATGCTTTCAGTCTTGCACTCTTACTTGCTCAGTCTATCTTTTCACCTTTCGACATTTGTCATTCTGGACACTAGCACCCAGCTAGGACGCCAGCATTAGGTGCCCCCATCCCCTCTGGGCGCCCTTGTCCTCTTTGTACTTTGGTCACACTTTTGGGTCCTTTCTAGCCGTTTGAGCATCTTATCTTTTTGGTAGTCATCCTTTTGGGGTTAATTACGAAATTCAAGAAAATGAATCATATAAATATAAAGTTATGTGATCATAATAAGGGACCAAGCACTAAGCATCTACTATATCCACCTAAGGTTGCATCCATCAAAGGCATCTATAACTCCATTTGCATCCATCTAGCTCCATCACAAGGGACAAAGGTTAGTTCATCTGCATCACACTTCATATGAGGGGAGTCTATTGTTTCCACGCACACATTATTTACATTCTACATCTAGTTACTTGCTCACTACTTCAAGTGTGACACACACAAGAGCAACCTAGGGCACAATTCCACACACAAAAGAACTACATTGGGTTTGAGATGTAGTGCAACGCTTAGTTGTAAGTCCACCATTGTGGCGGTTGAGGACAATCGACCCCTCATTTTGCATCTTTCTTTTTTAGGATTTGATGTCTATTTGAGGGTTTTGTAGGTGCTTTCTTCATTGCATGTTTACAGGTACCTCGGAGATTTGACAACGACATATATGTGAACAAGTGCAAAATTGTTGAAACACCTCAGAGGAGGTTTTATGAGCATCTACGCAGACTAGGGCACCTAGAAACCAGACTAGGGAAACCCATGGGCACCCTTATCCCTCTTCGTGCACCCAGTCAAATCTATCGAATTTACATTTTTCCACGTTTACGTGCGACGGTGTCTTCCATCTCTGCTCATCCAATCTCCATTTGTAACACATTCCAACAACCTCTTATTATCAACTAAGGCTCTTCTAACCCTCTTTTAATTAGGGTTTCATATTTTTATTGCTTAGTTGCTTGGGTATTATTTCAAGATTTCATTATTCATTCATTTATTGCAAACTTTCATTAGATTAGGCCATAATTTTACTCGGTACCAAAAATGGAAATTCCTCAATGCACTCCAACTCAAGATTTTGACTTCTGTGATGTCCCATCGATCGTGCTAGAATCGTTATCACCAAATCATTGCACCCTCTAAAAGATCAACATGTGAGTGTGTTAATGTAAACATTGTGACTGGGTAACATGAAATTGCTTCGAGGCGTGGGACCTTGCGGTTGAAACAATTCTCCAGAGAAAGCTGGATCTTCTTCCTTAACTAAGGCAACAACTACATAATGGAAAGAAATATAACAATTACTTCTAACCTATGAATTCTAAGGAATCGGGGGAGAGAGATAACATAAATGAAAAAAGCTAACTCTCGTGATGCACCAAAAAGAGAAAAGTAGGGAATCTCTTGAATGTGTGGAAGTGATAGAAAATGAGGTGTAGAGAGGTGTAATAGCCACCACAATTAACAACAACATCAAACTAGCTCCTCCATGAAAACACAATGATAGAAATTGGAAGATAAGTCAAATTGACACAACACAATTTAGATTGAGGCGAGGTCCCCAATGCAAGTGAATTGAAAAGGTAAGTAAAGAAAACTGATATAAGAAAAGGGAAGAACACATCCACAATACTCAAATCCATAGCTTTATTGATTTACACAATTCAATTAATTACAGAAAGGCCAAGATCATCATACAAGATGTCCTGAATGAAGGCTGCAACACATTTTCTTCCTAGATAAATTTTGATAGAGTTTCGGTAAGCAAAGAATCCCCCTTTCAAATAAAGAGCTTACAATTTATAGAAGAAGTTGGAGAGGAGAGAGGAAATCATTTTTCTCGGGTACATGGATTTCTCACCTACCAAGTGCAAAATTTTAATTAAAACATCATGAGGCCCCTTACATATCCCATCACTATTGTATTATAGCTTATGGGACAAGAAATTACTCCCATGCCCCATTAATGGTGGTAGATGGTTGTACAGTTCCTTAGAGTGCTGGAGAATAAACACCATTTTGACCCTTTCCACTCACTGAAACTAAAATCTGAAGTTTTTGGCACGTAGAGGACTCTGAGACCTTTTTAGAAAGTCCAATTTTGTGCAAAACGAGTGATGGGGAGAAAGTTATGGTATTTTAAAGATCACAAACCAATTGGGAGAGCTAGGGGCCATTACTGCTTCTTCCCATCTCATTTCATCAGATTTTACCATGCACTACTATCTTTGTCATCACGATTTGATATGCTTTACTTCACCCTTTTGTGAGGTAAAGCAAACCATTTTCGCCCATGACTCCATTGGGCATTTGGCTTTTATTTGGTGAAATTATAGTTGCCTTTTACTACCTTGGGTGGCGAGCCATACTCGCCAGTCCCAACTCCTCATTTAACTCATCTATTCACTAGATGGACTCATGCATTACTTTGCGAATGTAATGACTTTTGCTTTACTTAGCAAGGACCCCTTATTTTTCACCTTCCAAATCAATGCCCAACTCACCAACAACTGACATTCCCCATTGCTTGAACAAACTCTACCTTACTGTTCATGCGTGCAATTTACCATAGTACTCTTCTGCCGTCAAACTCGACCCACATTTTTATTTTAGCAATATCCCTTCTAATCGTTGAGTTTAGCAATCTCCTTCTATTCTCTACGTTGAAAGAACATACTCTACTCTCCCATCGGTGAATTTGACCATTCTTACTATTCTAGTAAGAGCGGCCCTCAAATCGCCATCAACTCTCCATCATCTTCAACACTTACTCATTTGCATCGGCGATTCCGATTGGATTTACTGAACTTACGTTGAACTTGATACCCATTGGTATTTTAGCAAGCTCCCTCAATTCGATCAAGAACTACCACCTTCTCTCCTCCATTTGAAAGCACATAGCTCTACTCGCCTCACCCTTTTGCATTGTGTTGATTTGGATTAGCTTTAACTTTGCATTAAATTTTACCCTCACTACTTAAGGAGTGATATCCCCTGGAATTTTTTTGAACACTTTCAACTGGCGACCGACCCTATTGGCTCAAAGTGGCGATCTCGAATGGCTTTATTTACCCGGTGCTTCCAAACACAAAGACTTGCCCATCGAATTCCTTCTACGCATCGAATCATGCCATTTTATTTTTGAACTTTGTATGTTTCACTTGTTTTACCATAGACTCATTGAATGATCTCGTCATTCCCTGGGTCGAGCCTTCCTCATGTATTCTTGTGCTCTAACCGAGCCACTTCCCGAATAACTCGAGCCTTCTTCTGTGAATTCAACGCTCACAGGTTTCATCCCTAACTCCCTCGAGTTGGTATTTCGCCAGCTCCAGCTCATTCATCGAACTCCCCCAAGCTTTGGTCTCCATTATTAGCTTCCAACCTCAAGCTGATCTCGGCCCTAACTCACCGATCTGCGACCTGGTCACACTCGATCCCCTTTCAACCTTCCGATCTAACTTGCTCAACACCAAAGTGAGTTTCACCTTAACTCATGCGCCTAGCTCGCCTTCCATGACCTAGTCTTGTTCATTTCTTCATCGTGTTATGCATGGGCAAACTTGCCAAAGCTCGCAACTTTCACCATGGCCATTCCGAGCCATTTTAGTATATCCGGCCTCCCCCATGATCAAGCCCTCCATTTAACTTTGTGAGTTCCATTGGGCTCGACTCCCATCTTTGTTGGTTATTGCTCAGCTCGGCCTTTCTCGCCTTAACTCCTCCTTCGCTCGGTCCCGATTAAATTCCACACTCTGGAATACTTAACCACCTCACTCTCATGATGCCTCTTCCTTGTCGAGCTCGGACCTAGCTCACCTAACTTATGCGGCGCGTAAGCTCCTGATTTTAACTCGGGAGCTCGTCTTTCCATCCCGCCAACTTTGCAACGAGCTCACCGAGCTCACCAAGCTCAAAATTAGCTCAACCCCCAAATGGCCCATTTGGGCAATTTTATATCATTTTTACATTTCGAGGGCACCATTTTGAATTTCCTTGTGTTAGAGGTCATGGGGCCCATTAGAATGCTTGAAAACCAATTTTTACAAATTTGGTTGTTTTACTGCTTTGGCCAAATGTGGATTGGTTGGGGCTGCATTCCCACATTTTTTCAAGTTGATCTTAAGGGTCAAAACCTAGAAGAGGAA
Source organism: Taxus wallichiana var. yunnanensis (assembly GCA_018340775.1). Classification (NCBI taxonomy): domain Eukaryota; kingdom Viridiplantae; phylum Streptophyta; class Pinopsida; order Cupressales; family Taxaceae; genus Taxus; species Taxus wallichiana. Next base: position 1,000,337,408 of record CM031239.1, read on the forward strand.
AAAATTCCTCAAATATGATTTTCACTACTTTTGAATTCCCGAAAGCTTTGAAGCGGAAATCATCCATAATGTAATTTCAACATTAGGTGCCCCTCTCGGTTCTTGGGTCTAGTCACATCCCCATTGTCCATTTTTTCCTGAGGGGCAAAAATGGATAACAATTTTGACAACTTACGGGGCCATCTCGCCATAAGATAGGTGTGGTTGACCAATTTTCCTAAAGCATCATTGGGCATGGAGTCCTCTCGCATCACCCATGAGCTGATCTTGCACCTTGCAATTAAAACCCGAAGACCGCCTACACACCATTGAACACTACTTAACCATATCTATTCCGATCGCTCACACTCTCAATCTTCATAAGAAAATCTTGGAGTTAAGATTTGTGAGAGTAGAAAATTTCCTTGACTTGAGATCTTCACCTATTCCTCTCTGCAACCTTGTTCTACGAGACTGAAATGGACCGTCCCGAAATCTGATTCTACCAAGTATGAAGGAAAAAGATGATGATTTCTTAACATGTCTTCATCTTTGCAGAGTTTTAAATAAGAAATTCCCAAGTTTTTACATCATGGAACTCTATTAAAACTTGATTTTTATCTTTCTTCTGAAAGTTCCACTTGTGCACATAGGTGGAGGATGCTTCCGAAGGGCCAAATTTGTTTCTTCGTTCATGGGGAAGGTTATCATGGCACTATCAATTCCCAATTTATTTCAAGGGTTGCTAAAAGCTCATCGCTACCATGATCGAAGGAACAAAGAATGAAAACATTAAAAATGTCCCTTAACCTGATTTTAGTTGCTCTGTATTTGATGTTCTTGAATATAACTTCTTCAAGAAACTATGATTTTCTTTTTGTAATTTCTACTTACGAGGACATGGTGCATTGCAAAAACTTCTTCGAGAAAGCAAGGAAAACAAAACTATATACAAAATACAAATCATACATGCCTCAAGTAAGACATGTAGAGTGTGCATAAGCACTTATTATACTAAAAACAAACCTACTCCTACCCTACACTAACCATGGAGAAATGAGCAACTTCAAACAAAACCTAAAATTGGTGATGAGAAGTAACTCCCTTCCTCACAATAGAGCCATGTAGATGATTTGGCACTAGACACAACTGTAATTAAGAGTGAAAAACTGATTGTAAGCTGATTTTCCACTCTACTCATCAAGGTATCAACTAAGAATAAGACAAATACCTCCTCTATGTTCTTCATTTGATTCTGAGAGGTATTGTAGTTGATCCTCAACACTCTAAAACTCATCCTCATGCTTGGAAGTAAGCATGATTGGTTGTGGCTCCTCCTTTGGCTCTAATGAAGCCAAGTACCTAATGGGGCAAGGTGATCGTTGAGTTTTCCCATTGCTTTCTGAATTCCTAAATTCAATAAGGAAGTCTTCTTGTAGACATTTATAGAAAAGGTGACTATCTCGTGAGTTGATCCTCTCTTTTTTCTCATCCATAGACACTTGAATTCTTTTTCATTGATGACTGGTATGAAATGGTTTTCATCCTTTCTTTTCTCTTCCTCCTCCTCTCCGGTGTGAAACTTGAGAAGATTCAATTCCTCCAAACTTGATTCAAGAGGATTGTTATGAAATGCAGGGTTGTTTTGCATGTTCTCCTTCGTGACAACAAGCTTTTGTTGTTGAAGGATGAATGATGGAGTAGTGAAAGATGTGATTTCCATAGGCTCCTCTCCATCAAAGCACTCCTCCAAGTTAGATAAGAAATCAAGCTCATCATATCCTTTTGTGCCAAGGCTTATCCCCTCTTGCATGATGACCTTGGAATGCAACTTGTTCATCATGGTGTAACCTCTTCAACATCAAAAGAATTCCGCTTGTAATCTCAAACTCTTGGCATGGAAAAAATAATATTTTGGAGAGATGAAGTGGGAGAGAGAATCTGAAATCTTGGCATGTAATAATATGAGGTCTTGCATTCAACTTGAAACACCTCTACACACTTGGGAGTCTTGCTTCACCTCCTTGTGCTCCTCTTCATTTGAAATTGATTTGATAGTTTACCTCTCTCTCCTGCTGGTTTGGAAGCTGGTATATGATCAAAAACCTATGTAAAGATGATGCCATCATGCACACTACACTCTGAGAAAATTGATTGTTGGTCATCACTTTCTTCTTCTTACTTTACTTGCTTTGTTATAAAATCAACCTTCACCTCTTGTTTTTGGATCTCAACCTTCATTGAAGGCTTAACCATTAAGGGAATTTGCTTAATATCAAATCTTAAGACCCATTCTTTCAAGTTTCTAATCATCTCTTCTTTGTTGGGCTCTTCTTCTTGTTTCCCTTGGCTGGTTTTCTTTTTCTCTTCCCAAAATGGATTTGGGACTACAAGAGGAGGGGTGGGTTGGGATTCAACAATTTTACACTACTTTTGGTGGTGGAAGAGGTAAAATTTTTTTTTCTATAAGGACTTGGGTTTGGAAGGGAAAAAGGGAAAAACTGAGATGAGATGGAAGACTAGAAGATGGGGAAGTGGATTCCACAATGGGGGAAGTAGGTGAGAAGCTTGGAAATTGAAACTCGGGATGAGATGGTATTGCTTGGGGAATGGGAGAGGGTTATGGGATGGAAATGTAGGTATCTCCCATTGACAGGATGGACCAACATTGGATTCATAAGCCTCTATCTCGAGACCCATCTTTGAAGTTGAGGCAACATCTCGACTATGAAACCAAGCTTCTACACAGGATATATTGCATTGGCATGGGACCAACCCATGGACAAGGTGTCATGAAGCCAATCTTGAATGCCTTTGAGTTGAGATGTGGCCCTTTTTTGCACCATAGTTTCCTCCATCTTTCGAACCTCCAACTGCAAATCAGCATCACCAAGTGTGAGATAGCCTCCAAAATTTTCATATCCCTTCTCTTCAACAACTCCATAGCTGCGGTGGGTGACCAAACTGATCTACATCTTGCTCATATGGGTATGCATACGCAAATTGATCAGTCATTATAGTATGGACTTAGAGGTGTTTGATAATAACTGGGAATTAATCTACAAGTTTGGAAGGAGGGTATGAATGACACTACTACTACAAGTGTGAATTCCACATGGGAATGAAGTCATGACTTCACAACTTCATGGAATGGAAGAAAGTAAAAGATATGGAAAGAGAATGGATGAAAATGGATGGAAGGAAAGTTGCTTGGATCTCGAGAGAATGGGTTGTTTGGATCAATGGAGTAGTACATGAAGATGTGTTTGGTTTTGGATCCTTGATTGTTCTTGAGCTCTTTAAATTGTTGCAGCATTGAAGTAACTTCGACTTTGTTTGAAGTAATCAACTTGAATTAATACAACATACTTCTTCCTCTTGTTTTCTTATCGATGATCTCAATCTGATTTACTTTCCCTTCTTTGCATTAATTTGAGATGCACTTACTTCTCTTTCAATTAATTAGTCTTTTGAACTTGCTTTACTTCCCTTTCCGCGTTAATTTAAGACACTTTGATTACTTCACTTTACTTCAACTAGTTCATCGATTTGAACTTGCTTTACTTTCTTTTGGTGATTGAGTGAAAGGCTTAAGAAACTTTAATTGCTTTTTTTCCAAGAACACATCAACTCAACAAAAATGGAAATTCCTCATCCGCACTCTAGCTCAAGATTTTGAAACACGTGATGTCCCACCATTCGTGCATGCCAAAACTATTATCACCAAATTATTGCAACCTCGAAAGATCAACATGTGATTGTGTTAATGCAAGAAGAGTGACTAGGTAACATGGAATTTCTTCAAGGTGTGGGACCTTGCAATTGAAACAATTCTCCAGAGAAAGCTGGCTCTTCTTCCTAAACTAATGCAACAACTACCTAATGGAAATAAATCTAACAACTACTTCTAACCTATGACTTCTAAGGAACTAGGAGAGAGAAATAACATAAATGAAAGAAATCTAAATCTACAGGAGGTGATGCACCAAAAAGGGAAAAGTAGGGAATCTATTGAATGTGTGGAAGTGATAGAAAATGAGGTGCAGAGAGGGTGTAATAGCCACCATAGTCAACAACAACATCAAACTATCTCCTCCATGAAAGCACAACAACAATGGAATCTAACAGATAAGTAGATTGACATAATATAACTGCAAGTGAATTGAAAAGGTAAGTAAAGACAACAGATATAAGCAAAGGGAAGAACACATCCACAATACTCAAATCCATAGCTTCATTGATTTACACAATTCAATTAATTACAGAGAAAGGCCAAGATCATCATGTAAGATGTCGGAATGAAGGCTAAAACACATTTTCTTCCTAGAAAATTTTTGCAGAGTTTTGGTAAGCAAATAATCCCCCTTTCAAATGAAAAGAGCTTACAATTTATAGAAGAAGTTGGAGAGGAGAGAGAAAATAAGTTTTCTTAGGTGCATGGATTTCTCACCAACCAAGTGAAAATTTTAATTAAAACATCACGAGGCCCCTTACACAGCCCATCACTACTGTATTGTAGCTCACGGGACAAGAAATTGCTCCCCATGCCCAATTAATGGTGGTAGATGGTTGTATAGTGCCCTAGATTGCTGGATAAGAAACACCATTTTTTACCCTTTTTCATTCTCGAAACTAAAATTTGAAGTTTGAGTGTGTAGATTACTCCAAGAACTTTCTAAAAAGTCCAATTTCGCGCAAATCGAGTCCTGGGGAGAAAGTTATGTTGTTTTGAAGATCACAGACCAGTTGGGAGGGCCAAGGGCCATTCGTTGCTTCCACTCATTCCGAGATTTGATCGTGCACCGCTGCCCTTTTACATCACTAGTTTCCACATGCTTTACTTCACCCTTTTTGTGAAGTAAAGAAATCCATTTTCCCACATGACTCCATTGGGCATTTTTCTTTATTACGGGAAATTATAGTTACCTTCTTTGCCTTGGGTGGCGAGTCATCTTGCCAACCAACTCATCATTGAACTTGGCTCTTGGGTGGTGGAATCATGCATTTCTTTGTGTTGAATCCCAAACCCTATGCTATACTAAGTAAGGACCCCTTATTCCACCGTAATGCACTATGCAACTCACCCAACTCAACATTTGTTTGTTGCGTTGATTGCACTCTACCTTACTTGCATTGTGGCGAATTCATAGTACTGCTGTTTGCGTCAAACTCTAACCACATTATTATTTTATCAATATCCCTTCTAATCATCAAGTTTAGCTATGGCTCACTTCTCCCTTTGCATCAAACTCGAGCTTACTCTAGTCTCTCATTGGTGAATTTGACCCCTCTTAATATTCTAGTAAGTGTTGGAATCGCCGCTCAACACTTTCAACTCGACAACCTTATTGGCTCAAAAGCGATGATCTCGAATGGATTTTTACCTCGGTGCTTCCAACACGAAGACTCATCCCACCAAAATTCGATCTACATCAAATCACTCGTCATTCATATTGCGTTAAACTATATTTCCTTTACTTTTTTTACGAATAGCTCATTGAATGAGCTTGGCCCTTGCTCGGCCTTCCTCATATTGCCTTGTGCTCAAACCACTTCCCGAACAACTTGATTCTTCTCTCATGAATGCCTCTTTGTCTATGATGTGCTCTCGATGGTGTTTGTGAGCTCGAGATCGTGCAACGACCCCCAAATTCTTGGTCTCCATTATTAGCTTGCTCGAGATCCTTACATGCGAGAAGCCCTTTCAACCTTGGTGAGCCAACTCGCCCAAACTCGCAGAGTGAGTTTTGCCTTAACTCGCACCTAACTCACCATTTTATCCCTTTCATTAGCTGATCCCCTAACCTTAGTTATATTTCTTCGTAGTGTTATGTGTGGGTTGGGTTCGAGCTCATTGTTTACACTATGGCCACCGAGCCATTCCACAATATGGTCGGCCTCCATGCATGACTTCAACATTCACGAGTTTCATCCTTGACTCCCAACTAAGGTAGCTTGGTTTTCTACCTCCCTCCTTTGAGCTTCCCAAATGATCTTAACTCTCCACGCATACCCAAAGACTTCCAACCATCACCCTCACAAAGCATCTTCCTCGGCTGAGGTTGGGAGCTTGACCCTAGCTCACCAAACTTCGTGACTCACCGGGTTTTAACCAAATAATTCTCCTCGCATCTCGCCAACTTTGCAAAACAATGAGCTCACTGAAATTGCTCCATGAGCTAAAAATTAGCTCGACCCCTAAATGGCCCATTTGGGCAATTTTATATCATTTTACATTTCGGGGTTCATTTTGAATTTTCACTGGTGTCGGAGACCTCTATGATGGCTCATTGGAATGCCTAGAAACTAGTTTTTGTAAATTTTGTCATTTTGAATGCTTTGGCCAAGTGTGGTCAAGGCGGGCCCGCATTCCCATATTTTTTCAAGTTGATCTTAAGGGTCAAAACCTAATAAGAGGAAAAATTCATCAAATATGATTTCCATCTGTTGAGTTCCTGGATGAGCTCTCGAAGCCTCGAAATCATCCGTAATGCAATCTCAACTTTAGGTGCCCTTCTCGCAGTGTCTAGGTGTACTCACATTCCCGTTGTCCATTTTTTGCCTAGGGGGCAAAAATGGATAACATAATGTTTGTTCTCCTTCTACATATCATCTTCATACTCTATCTTCTATATGTGCTCATATTAATGAGCCTCAAGTCATACCATTACCGTGAGCCTCTCACCTTTGATTGCAATGTTATGCAACATGACATTCTTCACCGAGCTCCCGAGTCATAAATTGATAGCTTTACCGCCTACTCAAGGCTATCCTCCTTCATCGACTTGTCAACTATCGTGGTCATCCATATTGCAATTATCATCGAATCAATGGACATAATGACAATGAATTCTATGCTTTATGATGAAGAATCAAGCATCTTGAGCGTTAAGGATTTATCTCATTTGTTGCACAACATTTTGTTGCATGCCCATCTACAATTGTTACATCCCAATGGGTTCCTAAAGTTGATTCATCTATGTCTAATGAACACCATGCCATCACCTCTCACATTCCTTCTACGGAAAATCAAGCATCGCCTAAGCAACCTCCATTAAGAATCAGTCCAAAACCCCCTCCTACTAAGTCATCTATGACATTACAAAGTCCAAATATGCAACCGCTCTCAAAATCAGTCCATCTTCTTCTCCTATCAAGTCATCTGCAACGTCATCAATCCCACCTAAGTTACCACCATTCAAGATTCCTCCCATCCTGCTCCACTTCCATTTCAAATTCATTTTGTCAAAGAAAATACTCCTACTGATAGCCAAGACACATTTCTACCACCATCACATGGTCTTGTTGTTGCTTTTGCCACACATGCTTCCACCACTTCACGCAAACTTGGTCTTTGGTAGGTGAATCTTGTCACCTTACCCCCTGATGACACACTCACGTTCTTACATTTCTTACATGACTATTAAGGGATCTCTTACAATAAGAACCCCGTTTCATCTTCACATTACATACTTCATGGACATCTCTATATATTACATAATCACTCCTACATACATACATATATGACCATCTATTGCTATTCACGCATACAATACGATCTCTCCTCATTTCTCACATCACTCAATCAACAATACACTATCTATTATACTTTATCACCCTCATGCATCACCTATTTATCATCGAATAACACACTCATCAACATACACTTGGGAGGCATTGTACTTCCCCCTCTCTTCTAGCACCATCAGTTGTCTCGCATCTTACACATATCACATCTAGTCTTTTACATTCATCATACACTCTAGCATCAACATTATCCACGATGAGACACTCTTGTGCTTTGGTTCACACTTGGTGTTGAGAATATCATATACACATGAACCTCACACACTACATAGTAGACACCACACATCACACATCTTCACACATATTACATACATACATCCTACATCCTACATCTACATCTTACATCTTACATTTACTGCATCTACATATCTTATCACCTACACATCTTACATTACATGATATACTTGTTATGTTACACACTGCATATTACACATCACGTGACGATTTCTCATCACGATATCTATTACACATATTACGTACTTTACACCTTTACTTTTACATGCTACACTCACTATGCTATGACACACTCTAGTCTCATGGTCCATACGGGATTGTTGACAATATTCATCACAAATGGACCCCATCACACTCACATGTTCACCATTCAATATTTTTTTCACATGACATTCCTAGGTTAGTGACATATGCCATAGGCTACATCATCACTTCCACTTGCATCATTTAGTGATATACGCCATAGGCTACATCATCTCTTCCACTTGCATCATTTATTGATATACACCATAGGCTACATCATCACTTCCACTTGCATCATTTAGTGATATATGCCATAGGATACATCATCACTTCCGCTTGCATCATTTAGTGATATATGCCATAGGCTACATCATCACTTCTTCTAGCATCCATTAGTGATATACACTTTAGGATAAATCATCACTTCTTCTACTCATTTTGTGATATACGCTTTAGGCTAAATCATCACACATTATCACACTTCATCTCTATGTCACATATCATCACTACACATTCATCACATCACGCCACACATAACACATTGTTCGAACCATTTCTCGATGACTCACTCTCTTTTACTATTCATTATTCACTAATTAGGGGCATAAACAAATGAACCTCACTACATACAATTCCATTCACTCGGGGGAACGTGACTCCTATCATTCACTCTGCATTCCATTCCATCCATCCACAATATACTACATATCTTGGTTTCATTTACTCTTGCTTGCATTTACTTGTACATGTTCACTTTATTACACATGCTAGATAGATATCTTGTATGTCATTATCTTTATCATACACACATGTGCGTTCACTTGCTTTCTAGTTGTGATTGCAAATTCTACAGATCCATTACACACAACATGGATGCAGTACGATTACCTAGTACTGTCCCACATCGCTCTGAGGGCATCCAATTTTGTACACTACAGGTGTTATTATTCCATTTTGTTTCGTAACACACCACTTTATCAGATTATACACGCTTTGACATAATTTTTATCTTCCTAACATGTTAATGGGTGCTTTATGTGTAACATTTGTTTTGTAGGACTATTTGCCACTATGGTTATCTGTTATATTGCTTGTACTTTCTTATCAATTTATGTCATTATTTGTGGGCTTAGCCCTTTATCTTGAATGCACACTTGTATGATTTTGGCTTCATCAGCCTTGATTTATTTGCGACATCGTGACTAATGTCAATGTTTGCAACCCGCATTTCACGATGCAATGTCTTCTTGTGTGTTTACTTGTGTCTTATCTTACACATTATCTGTTTAGCTTACATTTTGTCTTATATATGAATTTTTCTAGTACTAACACTTCTCTCCTAGCCATTTTGTTTGCATGTGCCTTGGTTTCCACCAAGCACATCCCCTTCCCCCTATAGCAGGCACAGTTTAATGGTCGGTCCTCCTTTGGGACACATTCTCCTTCAACGGTGTCGCCCCAAATGAGGGGGCATAATTAGGGTAAAAATCACCCCATATAGAGTATGCACAACACAATACCGATACAATACAATTTTTAGATTTTGGGGCTCAGAATCAGACTTGGGTCCATGACACAACGACCTTTCCTGGATTACTTGAGACTAGGGGGCATATCACACAGTGATTGGTAGTTCAAAGACTGATCTACAAAACTCCATACACAACGGATTTTACAGTAAGTGCATAATCCTTAACACTCGTACACACCATATGTAGTGGTGTTTTATACAACGAGAAGTAGTTAAAGGTTGGAGGATGACACCAAACAATTTCTCCCTACACTTCTTCCATTACATTAGCATGAGTGTAAGCTAGGAAAAATACACTACTAACAAGGAAGTAAAATATCAATAATCATACCTCCTCCTTCGCGTTCCGTAGCAAACTTTGGAATGGGCTAGGAAACTTGGATTGAGCTTTGATTGTATGATATGTAGGTGATTTTTTCAAGACGAGCAAGACCTTCCTACAACAACGATCCTCTTACTTTGCACTGAGATGAGAAAAAAATGATTATGAGGCTATTTGGGCATTAAGACGAGGTAAAAGATGGTCTTTGCTCAAAAGATGCAAGAACTTAAAGATTACATTCAAGCTTATTCTCCGTGTCCTTAGGGGAGGGGTAAGGTTGTATTTATAGCCTAGGGGAGTGATTAACTTAGAGTAATTTAATTAATCATGGTTTGAAAATGTGGGCAAGATTAAGTGAGTGGTTTGAAAATGTGGGCAAGATTAGGTGAGTGGTTTGAAAATGTGGGCAAGATTAGATGAGTGGGGGCCATGAAGAATGGGTGAGGATTTAAATTATATTTTTAATTCATAAGTGGAGGATTTTAGGTGAGTGGGGTCCACGAAGGGTGGGTGAGGATTTGAATTTGAATTTTTAATTCAATAGTAGAAAATGATGGAGAATAATGACATGTGGTGAGGATTGGGTTATTTTTTAGATTTTGAATGGATAATTAATCAAATTATATTTGATTAGTTCAAAGTGTATTTTTGTGGGAAATGAGGAAGGGGAATTAATTGATTTATGATAGATGTGAAATTAGGGTGTCTAGATTTGCCCCTCTTTGGAAGGGTACTATGAAAGTAGTGTCCTTTCAAAGAAAGTAGAAGGTATAGGGGAAGAATTCAATCTACTTTTTTAAGCAAAAGGTAGAGCGCATGTTTGTTGGGGAGAATAGAGAGTGGTGAGTGACGAATGTCATAGATCCTCAAGACAAAAATGTCATGAGAAGATGTGATTATGGATAGACATGGTGATGCCCCCTCGAGAGGACCGACGAGAATGGAATATACAACATAACTCTTGAAAAGAAGAGAAATGAATTATGCGGAGAAAATGACGATAATGGAGTGAATGAGACTGGAATGACAGCAGACGAAAATGGAGAAAAGATTCAATCGGCCTTGAATGTTAGGTGAGGGTGTGTGGGAAAGAGAAAAGGGAATGGATAGGATTGGAGGTTGATTACAAGAAGAGTAAGGGAGATAGGGGAGGGGGAAAAAATGAATGAAAGAGGTAGAAATAAGATAGAGGGATGATAGGGGAAGAAGGGAATGATGAAGGACAAACAAGATAAAAACAGGAAAATGACAGAGTAGAGGGTGAAGGGATAAAATATAGAGATGTATAAAATGAAGGAAGCAACAGAGATAGAAAGAGGGATGCGTGAAAGTGAAAGAAATGATAGAGCTAAGAGAAAAGTAGGAAACAGTAAAAGGATAAATAAGAAGGAGAAAACGAGGTGGGAGTAGGGGTGAAATAGAAGAAATGGAAAGAGGACGAAAGAAGAAGTAGTAGAACGGAGAAAAAAAAACTATGAGGGGCGAGGAAAGTGTGAAAAAGAGGAGAGAAAAGAAGAGAAACAGATATAGAATGAACGAAAAGGTAGGGGTGGTAGAGAAAAGGAGAAGTGGTAAGAAGAAACGTGAAAATTAGGGGAGAGGAAAGGAAGATAGAACAAATACAAGGAGAAGATTGAAGGAATCATGTCATTGCGAGGAAGACCAAGGCAAAGAATATGGAACAGACCGTATGGAGATGCATGTGGATGGTGGTATGATAAAAAAGATAGGACAATGCTGAAGAGCTAGGTTATTGATGGGGAAGTAAGGAGGAAACGTGATGGAAAAAGGGGAAGAAGATGATACAGGGGAAGGGAAATAAGACGAGGGGTGGGAGAGAGAAGAGGATAACAAAGAAAATGATGTAGAAGGAAGGGAATACAGAAAGGGGGTAATAAGTGGAAAGGGAACAAAGTATAAGGAATGTTTAGAGAAGAAAGAGGGGAGGAATGACATCGATTGGAAAAGATGCGGAGATGCATGAAATGAAGATGCTAGGATGACGAGAAAATAAAAAAGATGTATGATGAAGACAATAAAGATATTGAAGAGGGCGAAGAGAAGATGGAGAGATGGGTAAGAAGCGACAAGAAAGGGTGGGATTGAGGGAAAATAATAGGAGAGAAAAGAGAATGGGGGATAGAAGAGGCAATGCCAATGAGGGGACGTTAGGGAAATCCCTTTATAATGAGTGGTGGGGAAGGGTGAGAGAAAAATGAAGAAAATGAGAAAGCTAATGAAGATTGGAAAGGGTAACGCCAACAAAGGGACGTTAGGGAAATCCTTTTACATGAGTGGTGGGATTAGAGGAGGGAAGGAATGAAGGGAAACTCTAGAAGGTTCAAGGGAGTGAATGAGGTCATGCGGAATGAGGATTGATGATTTTTAGGAAATCCCATTTATAATTATTAAGCATGGGAATAAAAGATGATGATGAAAGAATGATAGAGGAATGTGAACAATAATGGTGAATGCATGTTTCATTAGGGATTATACGAGGTGGAGCATATTTATTTCTTGATGGAATATAGTGATCATGTCGATCATTCGTCCTTCGAGGAATCTACAATACTCAAAAGGTTGGAGATCTGCACGTAATGTAAATTCCTTGTCCAAATGAGGAAACTTAATGCATTGGTGGAATGTTGATGGGATGGCTTTCATGGCATGAATCCATGGTCGATGACGAGAGTGTCATATACACCTTCTACATCTACCACATGAAAGAATGTGTCTAAGGTGATGGGTCCAACTTGGAGAGGCAACGTGATTATGCCTTCAGACTTTCTTTTGCTATTATCATACCCACGAATGGTTATGATATTGTTTTGTAAATCATTTTTAGTGTAACCTAGACAATGTAAAAGTTTCATGGAACAAATATTTAATGATAATCCATTGTCGATTAAGACGCGCTTGATTTTACGATGAGTTACATAACCCTCGACGTCTAAAGAATGATTATTAGCAATGTTGGGATTAAGCAGGTCAGCGGGACCAAAAGATAAAATAGGATTGGGGACTGTAAGATGTGCAATTAAATCCTGGAATTGTTGTGAATTGATGTCCTCAGGGACACGAGCGTTATTCAATGTTTGCATAAGGATGCGTTGTAGTGTGGGAGAAGAATTAAGTAGTTCCACGATTAAAATTTGTGCGGCAGTATTCTCTAATTGTTTGACAATATTAAATGATGGCATAGGTTGTGGAGAGGAATTGGCGGCGGAATTAGATGGCGGATTAGGAGGTGATGCCGGGGACGAAGTGGCATATTTTTTTGTTGTAGGGACCCACATTTTTTTTCGTCTAGTGGTGATCGCACAATCAGTTCTAATATTTATAGTTTCCACTAAGTCTTGGTCATAATCTATGGTCGAGATGAATGAGTCATACTCGACATTGCTTGATGATTGACCCTTATCTTTTAAATTGTTATCATGGTTAGAGAACCGATTTTTAACATGTGAAGTTTTTCATTAGGTGTTTTTGTCTCAGAAGTATTTTCAACTTCTATGTCTCCACATTCAATCAGGTCTTGGACGTAATGGTAGAGTTGCATGCATCGATCTGTGGAGTGCCCTTTTATGCGATGGTAATCACAATATTTGTTGTCTTTATACCAATTTGGTTTGGGTTGTCCTTCTTCGAAGGGTTTGACAATGGGATATGTAATCATATTAGCATTTGCCAAATGACGAAAGACACTAGATAGACTTTCTCCGAGAGGAGTGAACTCTCTTCATTGATCCCGAGAAGGAACTTCCTTTCTAGGGATAATGATTGGTTGTTTAGATTTTAATGTGTTGGTGGGATGGTTTTGGACATTTCAGACATGGCAGAATCAGTAATGCCATCATTGACGATATTTCAATTCCGGTTAAAGAATTTAGATTTTTCATGGTTCTGAGGAGTGTCTCGATAAGGTTGGTCTCTAAATGGTGCTTTAAATAAGCCCTTAGAAATGAGGCCTTTTCGATTTATGTCCCCTTTTCAATGACTTCTTTAAAACTATTCAGACAATGTATTTACATGTGTAATGATAATTCGACATTGAGATTAGGGACAAAAATGCTAACTAGTTGTCTCTCGGCATCGAGGGAAATCGGCTTGCAATTCCATGCCATCATTGTAAAAACGAGGCAAAATTTTCATTTGGCCTTTGCCTAGTGTTGCAGAGATTAAGCATGGCTATTTCTTAGTCTAGGTTATAGGAAAAATGTTTGGAAAATTTCTCTGATAAGTCTGCAAATGTCGTGACCGACCCTTTGGGTAGATGGAAAAACTAGTCTAAACCCTGTCCTCCTAAACTTTGGGGGAATAATCGTAAAAGGTACGTGTCTCGATAGGTAACTTCCTGACATTGCATGTAAAATTCCTTGACATGTTCACATGGGTCACCTTTGCTTTTGTATTTATCAAACTTAGGGATTTCGAAGGATGATGGAAATGGTAATCGTGATATCTCTGTATCAAATGGATAAGGACACAATTCTTCAAAGTTGAATTATTTCGATTGTTTTTGTAGTCCCTGAATGGTGTCTTTCATGAGTTTCCATTCTTTGGCGAATGGAGAAGCGGGGGACGGTTTATCAAACATGTCATGAGTATTGGAATCTACATTGAAGTTTTTAATCTTTCAGCTCTAGTCGTTGCTTCCTCAAGTTTCTTTGTTAAGTCTTGGATTTTAGTGAATAACTCTTCGGTCGAAGAACCATTTGGATTGTTTGGTATTTCGTTGTGATAACTTGATTCACCGTTGTCGATGAGTTTGTTTAAATTTTTTGTCCTAAAGTCAAGGGGTAGTTTTTCCCCCATGGCTAGGATGCATAACATATATTCATTTTTGTTTTGTTCTATCACCCTATTGACTTGTTCTTGTTCTTCATTGGTGAGTTCTAGTTGTGCGACTTCTTCATTATCATTTTCATGATTGTGATTGCGAGTGAATACCATGATGAAATGTGTCTGATTAAGCTAAAAAGTGGGTAGAAATTTTGAATAGGTGTGAGGAAATGAGAACTCGATTATTTTGGATTTATCTCGAATAAGCTCGTGATGAATGATAAGGAGAGTAACTCAAACAAGTTATCTCAATATGATGATGATGTAACTCGAGACGAGTTATTAGAGGATTTGTTGCACGTTGTGTAGATTTGGCTTAAACAAGCTCTGGACTATTGATGGGGAGAGTAACCTGAACAAGTTAATCGCGATATGGTTGTGATATAACTCAAAATGAGTTATGAAAGGATTTATGTTATGTGATTTGGATAAACGCGATAGTGGGATGTAATAATGAGTGAACTCAAACAAGTCACCCAATATTAGTTTGATATAGTTGGAAACAAGTTATGAAGGATGTTTTGACAATTGACGATATGGGGAGTGAATGCTAGTCACTCAATATCAGTTGGATATAGCCGAAGACAAGCTATGACAAATGTATTGTTGGATGAAGAAAACTAATAAAATTGGTGCGATGTTTTGGTCTGTGTTGTTGGATTGTTTGGATGTTTTCCTTGGTATTGAATTGGTCGAGAACTAATTATTTTTGTGGAACACAACTAAGGTCCGAACTTTTACAATGAACACATTGATATCACCAAGTTTTATGATAAAACAATGCTAAACTATTTTGTTTTCAAACAGCAAGCAATCATGTGGATTCAATTGTTTTGGCTTATGAGGTAAATTCTTCATGAATGATCATTGTTTCATGCAATCATACAAGTATGTTGTGAAATGGTGGATGTAGATCTTATTACTCCAAGAAGATGCGTCCTCCGATATACCCTAGTCCTGATATACCTAATTCTATACGGGGACAAAATTGGTACGGGGAACCCTTATAAAGACCTTTGGAGGAGACTCACCAATTCTTAATTTCTGTTTTGAGTGAATCACCACATCTAAACACAAGTTTTGTTAAAAGGTGGAAGGTGATGGAGGGATGAATGTGTATGGTGTCCTTCTAACTCCCCGAAGATTTACAGAGGACGATGCCTAGGCTTCGTTGTTCTGCTATTTAGGTGACTCACATGCGTTGCATGACAACATTACTCTGTAAAGTGAAGAGCAGGGGTGAGGTAAATACCGACGCCGTGATGAGACTAGGTCTCAAAGTGTAATGCAAATGCAAATGTTGTTGTGTGTGGTAATCAAGTCCATATCACCGGTGTAGCTTTGGTGGTGATGAAATCCACCTCGCCTACATGAAAAAACAAAATTATAAAGTAATTAAACGTAAGGTTCTTTCCAACTTGAAATAAATCACTAGCGAGAAAATAATTACGTATTTGAGCGTTTTTTTTTTTCAGCAATTTTCTTTGAATGGTGGTATTTTTGGGATTTTTGTTGTTTTTTGTTTTTGTTTTTGAAAATATTCCAAAGAACACGGTTCTACGAGAAAACAAATTAGTAGTTATCCCGCAAACGAAATGTTAGAAAATGATCGTGGTCGCTTTTTGATTTTCCAGATCGCTCGAAGGCGTAGGAAAAGAGCATACACAACCAACGACCAAACAAATATTAATAATATGAAAAGGAAAATAATTATTGAAATGATAGTTGGAAAACAAAACTAGAGGATCCCGTAATGTTAGAACAAGAAACTAAAAAATTGGACCGTTTCGATTTTCCGGATCGCTCGAAGGAGTGCAAGAAAAGAGCATACGCGGATACAATTGAAATAGATTTTTTTAGTTTTTAAATATTAATAATTATTGAAAGTAATTATTATTGTGAAATAGCAATAATGATTATTTTCACAAAAAAGAAAAACGATAAAAGAAGAGTGTGAAAATATTACCTAGAAGAGTTGTTGTGGAAAATTGAATGTAAAGCAAAAAATTAAAAATTAAAAAATATATATTTTGCAGAGCTCGGGTGGCCTCATGTTTCTAATTTCCAAGATCAACTTTTGAAGTGCGAGGAAAGAGTATACGTGTGAGGTTGTTACGTGAAATAAAATTAAAAATATTATAATTTTGTTGTTTTTTGTTAAAAAGACAGTGTTAGAAGAAATGAAACCAAATTTTTTTGTAAGTCTAAATCAAAAATTATTTTTCCATTTCATAGAAATTTTTAATACCTTTCCGTTAAAAAAATGAAGTCATTTCGAGTTCGGGAGCAAAATTTATGGCTTCGGAAGATGGGCTATGGCAAAGACTGAAATGAAAATTTTAAATGTGAGAAGAACGTCCGGGAGCTTATTTTTTTATTTTTCACTTCGTACTTCACCCGAGGAGCTAAAATTTTGACAACATGGTTAAAAAAGAACAATAAACAAAAATAAATAGTTAGATCACAAAATGATTGACTAAAATAAAAGAAAAAAAATGATTAACTTCCTACAAAGTAGTTATTTTAGTAAAAATAAATAAATGCATTTTTCGGATTGGTTGTCCCATGATAGTAAGATGATAAACTAATGACTAGTTCATGTGTTTCTATAGATTACGAGTGAATAGAAAAATCAGAACTGGGAACTAAACACCAAGCACCGAGGAGATCAAAGACAGGATGAGCTTCATAGTTTCATTGTTGTTATAACCTGCAGATACACCACAAGACACCACACAACAAAAACACTACCCAAAGCATGAAGGTTAACCAAAGAAGGCCATAAGGAACATAAAAGGAAATAATAACGAACAATAATAAACAAAGAATAGATAAAACCACTAATTGGGAAATTAATGGTAACAGATCGAAAGTAACCCGGGTGTGCTGGAATGTAAGCTAGGAAAAATACACTACTAACAAGGAAGTAAAATATCAATAATCATACCTCCTCCTTCGCGTTCTGTAGTAAAACTCGGAATGGGCTAGGAAACTTAGATTGAGCCCTGATTGTGTGATATATAGGTGATTTTCTTCAAGACGGAGCAAGACCTTCCTACAAAAATGATCCTCTTACTTTGCACCAGATGGGAAAAAGGATTATGAGGCTATTTGGGCATTAGGATGAGGTAAAAGGATGTTCTTTGCTCAAAGGATGCAAGAACTTAGATATGGCATTCAAGATTATTCTCCGTGTCCTTAGAGGGGAGGGGTAAGGTTGTATTTATAGCCTGGGGGAGTGATTAACTTAGAGTAATTTAAGTAATCATGGTTTGAAAATGTGGGCAAGATTAAGTGAGTGGTTTGAAAATGTAGGTAAGATTAGGTGAGTGGTTTGAAAATGTGGGCAAGATTAGATGAGTGGGGGCCACGAAGAATGGGTGAGGATTTGAATTATATTTTTAATTCATAAGTGGAGGATTTTAGGTGAGTGGGGACCACAAAGGGTGGGTGAGGATTTGAATTTGAATTTTTAATTCAATAATAGAAAAATATGGAGAATAATGACATGTGGTGAGGATTGAGTTATTTTTTAGATTTTGAAATGGATAATTAATCAAATTATATTTGATTAATTTGAAGTGTATTTTTGTGGGAAATGAGGAAGGGGAATTAATTTATTTAGGATATATGTGAAATTAGGGTGTCTACAATGAGATCTCTCAAAAACTCGCGTGCATTGACATCATAGACAAGATCCTTTCTACTCTCTTTCCTCATCATAGATCAGTGCATATGTTCCTTTTTCACATTTTCAACATTTTTACATGCTTCCTTACATGATTTTTATACAAATACATGTGTATTTAACTACTTAATCATCTTCACTTTTGCAGGTCCATCCGTATGGGAAGCAGGTATTCAATATCAACAACAACATCACACACATCGACACTAACAACATGTACAACACCACATTCACACACGCATTTCCACCCTAGGTTCATTTTCATTACCTTTTACACTTTTTCATCTTTAGTCTCCACGCTCCATATTTTTATCACTCCACGCTTTGTCTAGTCCTTCGGCACACTTTTTACATCGATCTACATAGATATCAGGCACACATCTCTATCTATTTATGTTACCGAGCTTTCCGCTCACCAACATAAAGTGGGGGAAAATGTAGACACAAAATCACGCACTTTGGGTAATTATCTAGTCTCAATCACATACTACTATTCATATGGTTCCTAAGTAAGAACGATACTAATCAAACCGACCACTTTTCTTTGTTTTATACTTTTATTTTCAGTCTTGCACTCTTACTTGCTCAGTTTGTCTTTTCACCTTTCAACATTTGTCATTCTGGACACACCGGCACCCGGTGAGGACACCAATGTCAGGTGCCCCTATCCCCTTTGGGCACCCTTTTTGCTATTTGTGCTTTGGTCACACTTTTTGGGTCATTTCTATCCATTTGAGCATCTTATCTTTTTTATAGTCGGCCTTTTTGGGGTTGATTACGAAATTCAAACAAGGGAATCATATAAATATAAATTTATGTGATTATAATAAGGACCAAGCACTAAGCATCTACTATCTCCAACTAAGGTTGCATCCATAAAATGAATTTATAGCTCCATTTGTATCCATCTACATCCATCACAAGTGAAAAAGGTTGGTTCATCCGCATCACACTTCATAGAGGGGATTTTATTACTTCCACGCACACATTATTTACATTCTACATCTAGTTACTTTTTGCTACTTAAAGTGTGGCACGCACAATGAAACTTAGGGCACAACTCCACACACACAAATAACTACATTTGGTCCGAGATGTAGTGCAACACTCAAATGTAAGGTCACCATTGTGGTGGCTAAGGATAGTCTAGACCCTCATTTTGTATCTTTTTTTTTGAGATTTTGTCTATTTGAGGGTTTTTGCAAGTGCTTTCTTCATTACGAAGTTTACAGTACCTCGGCGATCTAACAATGACATATAGGAAAACAATTATGACATCTCAAAGGAGGTTTTCTGAGCATCTACGGAGACCAAGGCGCCTAGAAACCATATCAGGGCACCCACGGGCACCCATATCCCTCTCAAGGCGCCCTAGTTATGTCAAATCTACCAGATCTACATTTTTTGGGATTTTGTGTGACGAATTTCCATCTCTATTCAGTGATCTCCACGCAAGACACCCAACAACCTCTTCGAATAAGCTAAGGCTCTTTTAACCCTCTTTGTAATTAGCGTTTCATATTTTTATTGCTTAATTGCTTAGGTATTATTTCATAATTTCATTAGTCATTCATTTATTGCAAACTTACATTATATTAGGCTATAATTTTACATTTTAGCATAATCAGTTTGTCAAAATCTACGCATGATAAGCCAAAAATAGATAAAATCATGAAGAGGAAGCTTGTTTCACCATCTAGAAGTTCTAATAATAGAAAAAAACATGCAAAAGTAGAGGAAAAGTTGTTTTTCCTATTTCTAGGAGTGTAAATTTTATTTTGGGCGCAGGATTGGATAAAAGTGAACTATGTAGATTATTTTTAGAGAAAAAAAGGGAGCAAATAAATTAGGATGCATGCCTTTCACACACAGGGGATATTTTTGGAGCAAAAGGATAGGGTGCACATGCTTTACTATTTTTACAAGCCAGACTTGCATGTATGATATTTTCCTTCTTCCTCTCTCACCGATTTTCTATAAAAACTCCAGAACGCATTGTAAAAAGGAGCTTGGCCTCCTCATTCATGTTTATGGAATAATTCAATATTCTAAGTGAGAAAGCAAGGGTCACGAGTGATTCTTTATGCTTATTCTACCTCTTGGAGCAGTAAAGGAGCTATTTTTTTACCTTCTCTATATATATTTTAGTGCATATTTTGTTTTAAACTAATTTTGTCTTCATGATACATCTTTATCCTTGGTTTAACAATTTAATCTCCCTTCCTTCATGCACTTTTTGTGTCAATTTGTAGTTCATAGATCATGTTTAACCAAATATATGCATAATTTTGTTGTGGAGACATTTGTTGCCCCTTATTTATCTTGTCACAACTCAACCCCAAACCCTTATATGAAACATTTTTTCTTTGATATAGTCACTTTTAGTTAGAGTATGGTGTGCATAGCTCTAGTGGTTCATCTGTATGATTCCAATAAGTTTGAGATCCTATAAAATTTTAGGTGTATCACCATTTTTTTAGTTTTCTCTCTTTGCTTTCTTTATCCTTTTCCTTGTTGGTTTTGGTATAATAGAGTAGTCTTAGAAATAGAAAATAGTTTAGGTATTTCACTAGGGGAACCATCCCTCTCTAGAGATTCACTCTAACATATATGTCACCCAAAACCTACAAGTGTTTCCATTTTGTCAATTAAAAGGAGATTTATCACACCATTCTTCAAAGGGTGCATTTCAAAGTGACAACAGTTTTTAGAAAGCCCGGATGGGACATATAAAGAAATTGAAAAAGAATTTAATTCTATTATTAAAAAATATTAGTGTTGCAGACACATTCATAAGGCATCTGGTGACTCCATAAGTTCAAAGCACATCCTGGTAGCAAATTAGTGCTTATTTCATGCCAAAGGTTACAACTAGATCATCTACAAAAGGTATTCCATTTGATTTCATTGAGTTACCTTTGAATTCAACTAAGAGAAGTAAATTTTCAAATTCCAAGCCATATCCTAAATATTTTCCCTCCACAAAAACCAAGTTCATTTCTCAAATTTTCCATACCCAGTCTCAATTTGAATATGGACCTCCCAAGAAATCAGATTTTTATTTCCTTCAATGATGGCAGCCCACTATTGCTTGCTCAACATGATGATATCCCAGTTTCCATTCTTAAGAGCATCCCATTTTTATTGGGGAGAATCAGGTTACACCCATAGAACATGTTAAATATGTGGTTAATATATGATCTATTTATCATGTTAATCAAGAAAATGTTGTAGTTAGATTATTAGCAGCCTCTTTCAAAGGCAAAGCGTTGCAGTGGTACAAGGGATTGACACTAAATTCCATCACTACATGGGATCAGCTAGGAGAATTTTTTTGTAGGCATTTTGAGGAAAAATAAGATCATATTTCATTAGTGGAATAATTGACCACCATCAAGAGAGAACCATAAGAGTTCATGACTGATTTCAACTACATATTCCAAAAGACTTGGGACAAAATTCCACAATTGGTAAGGCCTACTCCTTAGTATGTTTTTTTGTATTATCTAAGGGCTTTGAATTATAATATTTTAGTGATGATACAATCAATGGGTAGAAGGAAACTCCCTGTCACTTATGACATAGCAATTGGAGCTGAAAATAATCTTATACAAGTGGGGAAAATATCTCCAAGGCCTCCCATGCCCATCTTTCCATAAATTCCTCCTCCCACTTCCTTTCAAATACATGCAATAACTCCAATTCCAACACCTAATTCTCAACCTTTAAGTCAAATTAATGCAGCCCCAAGCCAATCAAATGATTTACAAGAGATACAAGGTATATTAAATTTTTTTGGAATGAGATAGTTGCTCTTAAAAGGAAACATAATCAAAATTTCAAACCTTACTATCCTCCCAATCAACAAAATAAACCTCTTTTCCAACCAAATTTGTAGGGTCAAAATTAGTTTGCTAATACCAAACCTATCCAAATAGTCAATCCCAACATTTCCAGCACATGCAAAGTAATTCTTCTAGTCTAAAACAATTTGATCCAAGTTATGATTGGTGTTATCCATGTAATCAAGCTCGTAATCAAAATTCTTGCTTAAATGGTATTCATAATCAAGCAATTATGGTGCAAACAACTACCATGTCCCAAATTTCATTAGTTGAGACACCAAAACAACATGAGGTTTCAAAAACTCATTGCAAGGTGATGCTACATTCCTAAATTGGCAAGAAGGTGATTTTGTGGAATAAATCAACTTGAGAATAATCAAAATCAAAGATCTACTTTAGTGGCAGAAAACACAAAGTCAAAAAAGAGCATTATAAGTGGAACAAACTAATGGTAAGAGCCATTCTCATCCTTCTTCAATGCTACAAGTTATTCCATTTTTAAATCAACAAAGCAATCAAAGAAGTCAGTTTACAAAAACTGAAAATCAACAAGAGACCCCAAATTTCATGCCACCAATACAAGGTGTTCACTTAGCAAGCAAAGTACAAATGAAGGTCAGTACTCAATCATTTATTATCCTTGAGCATATGAAGCGGACCAAAGTTAATATGTCAATATGGGATTCCTTGTCTCTTCCTTGAAAAAAAGATCTCTTACAATAAGCTTTTTTGGAAGCAAAATGGACTAGGGGGTGAATCAATCCTTTAAACCCTTTAAACAATTTTAAATTAACTTGCATTCACTATTAACATTCAATCACTCATTAATGTGATCTTAACAATATGCAACAACCATCTACAAGAGAATAATCATGAAAGAGTACACAATAACACAAGATCTAAGTGGGAAACCCTCAAAGAGAAAAAAACCACTAAAACTCTACTTAGCCGAAGGCATCTTCCAAAGGGATTGAGACCTCTTGCGTCGACACATCGTATTGAAGCGAAGGGTTGAGATATAAATAAATGATGATGTATTTGCATCCCTTTAGTCATCCATGTGTCATAAACAATGTCTGCTCATTTCAGCATAACATCTCTGTTATTTTGTTTTCTTCCCCTTCCCCACATTCGTTGGTCTATATTCTAACTTTTTTTCTCCTTTGTAGTACATGAAAGTAATGAGTAATGGAGAGTATTATGGTCTCATAGTTTCGGGTAATGTTGAGCTCCAGGCACTTATTGGTAATGGTGGAGTGTTCCAACCAGACGTGGATTTTCCTACTATAGATGTCGTGGAATTGCCTACTATAGATACCAAAGTGTTAGATTAAGTGTGGTTATTATCTTTACAACTCAACGCTTCCATATGGGAAAAATGGCAAAGCAAAGGACTATTTTGGTGATGTGTAGAAGTGGAATGGTACTTTAACACTTTTTAAGAAGAAGAAGACATTGTAGTGTAGTAACAATGTTCATGCTTATAATTATCATGGTGTGATATATGAGACAGGTGAATGCAACACAGACACCACAATTTCTAATAAGTTTATTTCATGTGAGGGCAGTCCTTCACTCATGCTCGTTCAACGATAGGGAATTGTTCAATTGTCAACAGATTTCCCTCACTGGAACCCAAAATCCGATCCATTACAAATGACATGTTGTGAATTTATGTGCTAGATGTCACAAGTTTGAGTGTGGCTCACTCTTTTACCATGTAGTTACTTATGTAAGTACTTTACTATCTTAAATAAGAGTGAGACTTTGTGTGTTATTAATACGGATTGTAAAAATAAATATAATTATTGTTTATATTAAAATCAAATTTTAAATGGAATTTATATATTTTTATTTTTACACTGTAGGCACCAGCTAGAAGTATGGTGGGTCTTTGAGTGTCACTATAGTCGTGCATCAATCTAGGCCATCCACTTCGCATTTCATATCAACAACTTTGAAAGAATCACGATCATCCATGTGTGTTAGGATACATAACGAGTTGTTTTCATACGCATCTAGTGTTGAGTGGTCTCGGACAAATGAAAGCGTGTGGCAATTAAATGGAGGACATGTCCCTATTTCAAAATTATGGCCAAAACCACATAGGCCACAACCCTATTTTTAAATTTAATATATAAACATATTCCAACATTCACCAAACTTTGTGAGATGAGAAACAATATTTAAATTCTTTTCCCATGAATTTTCTTTATGAAGTCTCCTAAATTATTAAAAAAACACTTCTCACATACCAAAATATAAAATGTATAATATAATGTATATAATATGTATAATATATATATATATATATATATATTGTTTGCATTTCTAAATATTCATTTATTCATATATATATTATAATTATATTTTAATAGTTTTGTTGATAATATGGTTTGTATGTTTTTAACCGAAAGCCTTGTTGACATGAAACAAATAAATAGCAAAGCTGGATTGACGAATACAATCTAACTTTCTTTGATATACCCACTCGCTTGAGGACCTCACTTATTGATGGTTGTTTCCATAATTACTTAAGATTACAACCTGGTAAAGCGGACTACAAATTACTACAAGACACAAACACTCCAGTTGGGTTTGAACCCTTAACCTTTTCGATTTTGGGTGATTTTTATTTTATTTTATCCTCTTTGTGAGATTTCAAATCTTAAATGGAGCACAAATATTAGTTATTATTTGAGTAGGAACAATTTGATCCATGCGATGGGTGTAGGACATGTAGGTATTTAATTCAAGCCTTTTGATTTCCAACATTTCATTCATGTCTATGTTTTAGTTGTCCTCTTTGTGAGATTAAAATGTTTAAATGGAGCACAAATAGTAAATATTACTTGGGTAGGAACAATTTCATCCATGGAATGGGTGTGGTACATGTAGGTATTTAATTCAAACCTTTTGATTTACAACATTCCATTCATATATGTGTTTTATTTATCAAAATAAAAAAATGTCCAATTGAAAACATTGATGTCATGAAATAAAAAAATAACAAAGCTTTATATGAAGATACATTCTACACATCAGTTGCACTCACATGACTAGTGCAAACAAGATAAAAACTATAAAGTGGAGTGAATATAGTTGATACTCTTTGCACCGAAAGAATATGAGATTTTGAATAAGTACAGTGCATGCAAGTATGCAATCTCCATCATGTAATTTCCACAATTCCCTTCATATATTTTCCTTGACTACCAAATTAAATGTCGTTTAGTTGACGAACTTGAAGCTGGAAAAAAACTATGAGTGCAAATAATTTCTTTCAAGTGACCATAATTTGGGCATACTCAATTATCAACGATCATTCATTCATCTCCTTCTTCCATGTAATTACTCAAGCTTAAAACTAAACTGGGAGCCTACAAAATTCTACATGAAGCAAGCGGTGTGGTTAGGTTTCATACCTTTTATCTTTTGAATTTTATTCTTTTTTGGTCCCTTTAAGCACCAATCACACTCATGTGTATAATGCAAGCAAGATTAAGATGATAAAGTGGAGCATGAATAACATATATTATTTGGATGGGAACAATCTAATATGTGGAGTAAGTGTGGGACATGTGGGTATTTAGTTCCCACCTTTCTATTTCTAGAATTACATTCACATCTTTGCCTTATCCAAAAAAATAATCACCACCCATTTGAAACCCTTCACACCAAAAAATAAAATATCTACCTTTCGTTGGTATGTCCACACGCTCGAGGGCCTCACTTATTGATGGTTGTTTGCATAATTACTTGAGCTTAAAATTGGTAAAGGAGGATACAAATTTCTATAAGACACAAGCGCTTTGGTTGAGTTTTGAACCCTTAAGCTTTACGAGCTTCCCACTTTTTTATTTTGTCCTCTTTGTGAGATTGAAATTCTTAAATGGAGCACAAATAATAGATATTATTAGGGTAGGAAAATTTTGATCCATGGAATGGGTGTGGGACATGTGGGTATTTAATTCGACCTTTTGATTTCCAACATTCCATTCATGTATGTGCCTTATTTATCCGCTTTCTCATATTAAAATGCTTAAATGGAGCAAAAATAATAAATATTATTTGGGTAGGAACAATTTGATCCATGGAATTGTTATGTTTGTGGAGCCTGTTTTCATGTTAGAGTTTGGTACACCTTCCATGTGTTACACTCAGATATTTTTATGGCAGTCCCGCTCGCACTGGTGAGCGGGTCAAGGGGGTTCGGGGTGAAGCCCCCGAAGTAAATTTTCATGGGTGGTTTATTAACCCATGGGTAATGGGTAACCGTTATGGGCTATTTTGGGCCCATGGTTTTTCGGTACCCATTGTTTTGTAAAACCACCTCTTCGGCTACCTATTGATGTACTTATAAATAGATGGACATACAATAGGATTTATATGAGTGTGTTTTGTGAAGGTGAATAGTGTGTGTGAATTCGGGAGGGTTTGTTGAGCGCAACTCCAAACAAGATCTAATTATTGTAATTGTGAAGACTGTTGGCTTGTAATAAAATCTGAGCAAGTGTTCTTGGTGGATGTAGCCCACATTGGGTGAACCATGTTAAATATTGTCTTCGTGTTGTGCATTTTTCATTTCTGTAATTCTATTCATACTTCTTATTATTGTGATTCTAAGGAATTATTCTGCATTAGATATTATTAATTCCTAATAGGAATGGGTGTGGGACATGTAGGTATTTAATTCAAACCTTTTGATTTCCATCATTCCATTCATGTATGTGTCTTATTCATCGAAATAAAAAATGTCCAATTGAAAACCTTGATGCCATGAAATAAAAGATAGAAAAGCTTGATATGAAGATAAATTCTACACGTTAGTTGCACTCACGTGACTAGTGTGAACAAGATCAAAACTATGAAGTGGAGTGCATATAATAGATACTCTTTGCGCTAGAAGAATATGAGCTTTTGAATAGGTACAAAGCATGCAAGTATGTAATCTACATCATTTAATTTCTAATTTTTCATTCATATCTTCACCTTGAATACCGAATTAAATGTCATTCAATTGACGACCTTGAAGCTGGAAAAAAATGAGTGGAAAATATTATCTCTCATATGACCATCTTTTAGGCAAGCTTAATTATCAATGATCATTCATTTATCTCTTTTTTCCCTGCAATTACTCAAGCTTAAAACTAAAAATATAGGGCATATAAATTTCTACATGGAGCAAGCAGTATGGTTAGGTCTCATACTTTGACCTTTTGAATTTTCCTCTTTTTTGGTCCCTTTAAGTACCAATCACACTCATGTGAATATTACAAACAAGATTGAGACGATAAAGTGGAGCATGAATAACATATATTATTTGGGTAGGAATAATCTAATATGTTGAGTAGGTGTGGGACATGTGGGTATTTAGTTCCTACCTTTCTATTTCTAGAATTACATTCATGTCTTTGCCTTATCCAACAAATTAAACACTACCCAATTGAAATCCTTAACGCCAAAAAATAAAATTTAATGGAGCCAAGTTTATGGCACTTAAAGACGTTGGTGTTGTTAGACATACCCCAACACATTAAATGACAACTCTTTATCTAATATTGACCATAGGATATTTCACAAATATTAACTGTCATCTCTTTGTTATGTGTTAGGAATGAGCATATGTGTTTCCAGTTTCCATTCAAATCTATTTTACATTGTTGCTTTCTATTATCATGTTGAATCCATAACATTTACTTCCCACTTATTTATTACTAACTTTCCATTCATTTCCTCATCAAGTATTTAAAAATAATAATGTTTCCCTATCAAAAACCTTACATTTCCAACCTTGATCAGCATATAGTCTTACACAACACGCCTTTTCTCATTCAATCAATTGACAAATATGTCATGTCTTTGTCAGAGTGTTGACTTTCAAACTACTTCCCCATTCCATTTTCCCAACAACTTCACTTCTCCCACCTCAAACCCCATCTTCTTCACCTCCCTTCCTCTCCCATTATTTATCTCCCTTCACTTTGACTTCTTCAATAGATCCCTTCGACGTTTTCATTATACACTTCAAGTACAATTGCTAGTATTACACAAAGTAAATAAATTTATTGAAGCACCAAATATAAAAGGAACACCAACGACTAGTTTAATAGAGCACTAACCCCTAATTTAGTGAAGCACCAACTCCACAAGGAGGCTAAAACTCCCGAAGATGATCAAACACCAACATAACCACATCTGGATGAAGATATCTAAAGTATTGTTGCTACCACAACTGATGGAGATCACTAATTCAGCTCACACACATTCAAACCCTCTTTAAACACTCCTTCTAACTCGCTCAAACTTTATCTTTCATGGACTAATTTGGATGCAAACCCTTGCACACAAGCTCTTTAACCTTATTCATACTTTCACACACTCTCTTATTTCTTCTTGATTTTATTGAGAAGTACAAAATGTTAGCATATTGGTATGTTAGAGAAATGGGCATTCTATTTTGGGAGTGATTTTGAATATGGGTTTATATGTTGTCAATTTTTTCAATGTACCTATCAACTGGAAATAAAATGACCATTTTATAATGTGATCCTATGTGAAAGTAATGAATATATATTCTTGTGTGCTTTATAAAATACTTGGGAAACTCGGAAAGAAAACACCAAATCAAAATCAAGACCTTAGAATAAATGACGAGCGCGGGTTTTCCCTTATGTGTGATAACCTTCATAACATAGAAAATTGAAATTTAAAGGACGAGCCTAGTTGTTTTTATACTTGTTGGCACCTCCTAGTTTGTAGGAGATAAGATCACCAATTTTGGTTATCGTTTGAGCATGTATGCTTATCAACAAAAGAAAAAAAACCATCTTATATAGGAATGGTTATGGATTAACCTCTTTAGAATGCCACTTAAAAAAATATCAAAATGATCCTAATCTAATGACCCTTGGGATTGTTACCCTTTGAGCAATGTGTTAGTATTTTTCCCTTCACTTCAATGGGATTAAAATGAAATATATTTCGGAAGCACAATGGACTTAGAGGTAGGGGTGAATCAATCCTAACAATTTAATTTCAATTTCATATCATTCACATAAACTATGATCAATTATCCATCCATAAATGTGTGTAGAACAAAATACAATTCATACAATTAATCATGAGAAAGAGAAAAACAACAAGAAACAACATGTACGGGAAACCATCAAAGGGAATAAAACATACTTACAAATTTTCTAATATTACGCACAACAAATAATCAAGTGAATATTACACATCACAAGATATTTCTTTAGTGAGGCACCAACCCCTAAACCCTTGTTGATATTACACACAACAAGAGACTTACATGAATATTACACATCACACAATATTTTGATACAGTTTCACCACTAAATATATGATGATACCACGGTTGATAGTGATTAAATATTTGTAAGCTAGGAAAAATGCACTACTAACAAGGAAGTAAAATACCAACAATATTACCTCCTCTTTTGCATTCCGTAGCAAACCTCGGAATGGGCTAGGAGACTTAGATTGAGCCCCACTGATTGTGTGATATGTATGTCCTTTTCTTTAAAATGGAGCAAGACCTTCCGTAACAACGATCCTCTTACTTCACACTAGATGGGGAAAAGGATTATGAGGCTCTTTGGGCATTAGAATGAGGAAAAAGGATGTTCTTTGCTCAAAAGATACAAAAACTTAAATAGGGCATTCAAGCTTATTCTCCGTGTTCTTAGAGGGGAGGGGTAAGGTTGTATTTATAACTGGGGAGTGATTAACTTAGAGTAATTTAAGTAATCATGGTTTGAAAATGTGGGTAAAATTAGGTGAGTGGGGACCACGAAGAATGGGTGAGGATTTGATTTTAGATTTTTAATTCATAAGTGGAGGATTTTAGGTGAGTGGGGACCACAAAGAATGGGTGAGGATTTGATTTTGGATTTTTAATTCATAAGTGGAGGATTTTAGGTGAGTGGGGACCACGAAGAGTGGGTGAGGATTTGAATTTGAATTTTTAATTCAATAGTAGAAAAACATGGAGAATAATGACATGTGGTGAGGATTGGGTTATTTTTTAGATTTTGAAATGGATAATTAATCAAATTATATTTGATTAATTCAAAGTGTATTTTTGTGGGAAATGAGGAAGGGGAATTAATTGATTTAGGATAGATGTGAAATTAGGGTGTCTACATTTGCCCCTCTTTGGAAGGGTACTATGAAAGTAGTGTCCTTTCAAAGAAAGTAGAGGATGGGGGAAGAATTCAATCTACTTTTCTTAAGCAAAAGGTAGAGTGAATGTTTGTTGGGGAGAATAGAAAGTGGTGAGTGACGGATGTCATAGTATCCTCCAAGACAAAAATGTCATGAGAAGATGTGATTATGGATAGATGTGGTGATGCCCCCTCGAGAGGGTGACGAGAATGGAATATACGACAAAACTCTCAAAAAGAAGAGAAATGAATTCTGCAGAGAAGGGGATGATAATGGAGTGGAAGAGACTAGAATGACCGCACGACGCAAGTGGAGAAAGGATTCAATCGACTTTGAATGCTAGGTGTGAGGTGTGTGGGAATGAGAAAAGGGAATGGATAGGATTGGGGGTTGATTATGAGAAGAGTAAGGGAGATAGGGGACGGGAAAAAAAAGGAATGAAAGAGGTAGAAATAAAAGAGAGGGATAATAAGGGAAGAAAAGGGAATGATGAAGGACAAATAAGGAAAAAATAGAAAAATGACAGAGTAGAGGGTGAAGGCGATGAAATAGAGAGATGTGCCAAATGAAGGAAGCAACAAAGATAATAAAGAGGGATGCGTGAAAGTGAAAGAAATGATAGAGGCCTGAGAAAAGTAGGAAGCGGGAAAGGATAAATAAGAAGGAGAAAATGAGGTGGGAGTAGGGGTGAAATTGACGAAAATGGAAAGAGGACGAAAGAAGAAGAAGAACGAGAAAAAAAGAAACTATGAGGGGCGAGGAAAGTGTGAAAAAGAGTAGATAAAAGAAGAGAAACATATACAAAATGAACAAAAAGGTAGGGGTGGTAGAGAAAAGGAGAAGTGGTCAGAAGAAATGTGAAAATTAGGGGAGAGGAAAGGAAGATAGAGTGAATACAGGGAGAAGATTGAAGGAATCGTGTCATTGCGAGGAAGACCAAGGAAAATAATATGGAGCAGACCGTATGGAGATGCATGTGGAGGGTGGTATGATAAAAAAGACAAGACAATGTTGAAGAGCCAGGTTATCGATGGGGAAGTAAGGAGGAAACGTGATGGAAAAAGGGGAAGAAGACGATACAAGGAAAGGGAAATAAGACGAGGGGTGGGAGAGAGAAGAGGATAACAAATAAAATGATGTAGAAGGAAGGGAATATAGAAAGGGGATAATAAGTGGAAAGGGAACAATATAAGGAATGTAAAGAGAAGAAAGAGGGGAGGAATGACATCGATTGGAAGAAATGCAGAGATGCGTGAAATGAGGATATTAGGACTATGAGAAAATAGTCATGATGTATGATGAAGACAGTAAAGATATTGAAGAGGGCAAAGGAAGATGGAGAAATGGGTAATAAGTGACAAGAAAGGGTGGGATTGAGGGAAAAGAATAGGAGAGAAAAGAGAATGGGGATAGAAGAGGCAACACCAATGAGGGGACGTTAGGGAAAGCCCCCTTACAATGAGTGGTGGGGAAGGGTGAGAGAAAAAATGAAGAAAAGGAGAAAGGTAACGAGGATTGGAAAGGGTAACGCCAATGAAAAGGATGTTAGCCCCTTATAATGAGTGGTGGGCTTAGAGGAGGGAATGAATGAAGGGAAAATCTAGAAGGTCCAAGGAGTGAATGAGGTTGTGCGGAATAAGGATTGATGATTTTAGGGAAAGTACACTTATAATTATTAGCACGGGAATAGAAGATGATGATGAGAGAATGATAGAGGAATGTTAACAATAATGGCGAAACATGTGTGGGTAGAAATGTGGGGGATTTGAGAAGACAAAGTGGAAAGAGTAAAGAAAATGGGAGGGATGAGTTGGGACTAGGTGAAAGTGATGAGAGGATGCGGGTGATGAGAATGAACAAGGTGAGGATGAAGAAATAAGACATGAAAAGAATGAGAAGAAACGGTATGAAGGATGATGGATCAAGAAGGGGAAAATGGGGGAAAAGAACGTGATTGTAGGTGGAAGAGATTAGATGTATGTTGTAAGAGGATATGTGGAGAAAGGATAATAGTAGGAGGAAAAAGTGGGTAGTAGGAGATACCAAGTGGAAGAAGAGATCAACAAAGTGAAGCGAAGAATGAGGCGGGGAGAAGTTCACGATGACAAGTTAAGCGTAAGGAGGACCTTGACATAAGATTGTCATGTGATGGAAGTTGTTAAGTAAGATTGTCAAGTGAGAGAAGCGGAGATGACAAGTGGTCAAGCGAGAAGTGGTGTGAAAGGATGTGATAATGGGGAATGTCGAGATAAAGTGAAGGGTGAAGGGTGCGTAGTGATGGGGAAAGGCAAGGAGACAGATCATCCTTAAGAGGGACTCTTAAGTGAGATTGCCATGTCGGGTGAGTGGTTAAGTAAGATTGCCAAGCAGAGGAGGGTGATAGTGGTGGTAAAAATATGTGATGATGGGGAATGAAGAGGAAAGATGGATGGTGAGATTGTAGAGTGATGGGCGAGTGTAAGATGACATGTCATGCTTAAGATAATCTCTTAAGTAAGATTGTCATGCTGCTAGAGAGGTTTCGTAAGATCACCTAACCGATAGGGATGATATGCAAGGAGAAATACAAAATGATATTGGGGACAAGGGTGGAATGGTAGGTTGAAGAAGATGATCGTGACGAGAGGCGGGAGAAATAAGATGGGGGAAATATGATGGGATGGGGGAAGGCCATAGGGCAGATCAATCTTAAGAGGAAGTATTAAGTAAGATTGTCATGCGGCCGGAATGGTTAAGTAAGATCACCAAGCTGAAGAAGAAGAAGAATGATGATAGAGTTTATGGGAATAGGGTATGAAAAAATGGACTGAAGGGGAACCCTCAAGTAAATTTTTCATACTATGAGAGTGTGTAAGTAGGATGATCGGCGCATAAGACGGATTTGGGGAAGGATGAGAAAAGAGTGAGTGAGGTATGTCTGAGTAGAATAGGATACGAGATGAGGTGATAACAAGAAAGAAATGAAACAAAGGAGTGTAACATGAATGGATGAAAGAATATATGTAGTGGAGGCGGAGAGTGTGAGGGTAATCCTTAATTGGGATGTTCGCGTGGTGAGAGTAATGATGTGAGAATGAGAAGCAGAAGAGGTGGAATGGGAAGATGTGTGTAGTGGTGAGTGTTGTTTGATGAGAGGGGAGGTGGTGAAGAAGCTTCTACAATGGGAAGATCTTAGGGAGAGGGTAAACCTCCACTAAGGATCCCATATAGAAGGGGTTATTAAGTAAGATTGTCAAGTGGGAAGCAGAAGGGTGAAAGGAAAGAATACAAATGGGTGAGAGGGGACAGGAAGGGTGAGAAGGGTAATATGGGGGTAAGTGGCGGAGGAGTAAAAATGAGGAGCAAGGATGAATGGATCAAATACATGGTGAGCATGGTGGGGGAGGAGGAGCTGCTAGATAGTGAATGCTACTTGAGAAAGATCGTCAAGTAGGATTCGTAAACTGCAACGGTGATCAAGTAGGATTCCCAAACTGGGGAATGTATTAGTATGGGTGAATGGATGGGGTGTAAACTAAGATGTTGATCATGTAGGAAGATACTCACATGACGAAAAGCATCTTAATTTTAATATAGCACATAACAAGGATGCATCCTTATATAAAAAGATCAGGATGACTAAGCTGTAATATGCGTGATAGCATAAACAGGGGCCATCAAAAAGTTTTAATGCCCCAGTACAATATGCAAATGGAAGAGAGCATAGATAGATGTCATCAAGAAAATATGATGCCCAAGTACAACATGCAATCAAATAACATAAGAATATTAGAGAGAACACCAGGATACATAAAATCAAGATGCCCCATGTAATATATCAAGATACAAGAAAGAAATTAATAATTTATAACTAATAATGCAACACAAGAACCAATAAACATGTCCCTAACGTGTTCCATAGTGAGGATTGATCGGATGTTCCCCAAGTAGGGGTACGAGGACATAGTAAAGTATTGGGTCATTGTCCTCAAACAAGGAAACAATGAGAGCCGGATTTGCCCCAAGCGAGGATTCATGCGAGGAGAAGTGTTTTGAATTCGGTAGTCATAAAGTGATTGGATCATCCGTTGGGGATAATAGTTCAAAGGTTGAATTGTGTTGGTATTTTTAGAGTTTTTGCGATTTTACAACATTTTTGTTTTTTGTTTATGATATATATATATATATAGATTTTCTAATGTTTTTTGGATTTTTGATAATCGTTTCTTTTTTTTTTTTTTATTTTGATTTTTTTTTTTTGACGATTTTCAAATGTGTTCGGATTTTTGATGATTCTTTCTAATGTTTTTAGATTTTTACGAGTATTTCTAATGTTTTTAGATTTTTAACGGGTTCTATTTTTTTTTAGATTTTGCATTTTTACACTTTGTTTGTGGATTTTTATACTGTGAGTGGTAATTTATGGACTAGAGTGTAGACTTACTTTTGAGAGGTGATAAACCAGGATATTATACGTATGTACCGTGTTCGTGTGGTAACTTATGCTAAGAATAACACAAATTCTCTTTCCATTGGAAGAATATGGTGGTGATGATATGATGAAGAAGTCTAGCTCCATTCTTGACTCCACTCAACTAGTAAGATGTGTGGGCTCATCACCGAGAATCAAATGACTTAGGAGGTAGATAATGAATATAGAGACAAATGCTAACAACAATACCTTTGGAAAATTGTGACTTCATTCTTCATAACGGAACCTGAACCAGGTTTCAAAAATGGCTCTCATGTTATGAGTCACGTGTTAGGCTTAGACGGTTATGTGGCTTCATTGATTTGTAAGATATGAGGGAGGGGATAGTTCTCTCTTCACTTAGGCATCTAAATTACTTCTTTGGGGATTCTATAATTTGCAAGCATTGTAAGATTTTGTATTTTGAAATGACTCCTATGCCTTGCCCCACGCTACTTAGTGAGAAGCAAGGGCTCATCACCTAAGTTAAAATATAGGTGAGTGAATTCCCTTTTTGTCTTTTTTTGTTTTTTTTGTTTTGTTTTTTTTAATATTTTGCAATGTTTTTATGCTTTTATCACCGAAGACAAGACGTAGATGAGTAAGGGAACCTTCCTCCATTCCCAGTCTCACACTACCAAGAAGAAGTGTGGGCTCAACACCGAACACTATGAAGGATGAAAGATGTGATGATGAATTATTCATAAGTTATTGAATTGAAGGATTTTACAATAGTGCTTTGTATTTTGAAAGGAATGTCTGCCCCCAATCTCAACCTCACATGACTAGTAGGAGGCGAGGGTTCGACACCAAAGACTAAGATGGATGACCAAACGAACTAGGTAAAGAAGTTTAGAGCTTTGTTATGAAAGAGAGAATGTCTTTGAAGGGAATATATTACCATCAGTAAACTTCTAGGTATGACCATAGGTGAAATTGATTGAAAATGGGAGATATTATAAGAAGTATGAAACTTAATAGGATCTATATTATCACTTGTCTCATGATGATAAATATGAAGATGTGATTTTGATAAAGAAAATATCGCACAATGAAATGAATAAATTTAAATTATTGAGAGATAAGAAAAACAAAAGGAACAATGTATACATTGTTTCTTGGAATAATGAACATCTCAAGGATAAAATTTCTTTAAATGAACTGCATTCATTGGTTCATCAAGATCTTGACCATCTTCCGTGGCCATTTTATAGGCTCAGAGCCAAATTTGTTGTAATTACATAGGGTCCTAACGATTAGACTCAAATTTTCATTGTTTTTCTCATTCTTTAGTGGTATTCTTTTGATTTTCTTTTAAACGAGGTCACCAATTTCAAATTCTCTGGTATTACCTTTTTATGATAAGCGTGTTGCGATCGGTTTTGATAGACTTGAAGATGATTGAGAGTATTAAGTCATTTTTCATTGAGAAGCTCAAGCTCTTAAAGCCGTGACTATCGAATTCATCCTCATTAATTACATCTTTAAGGGAGATCCTCAAGGATGGGAGTTCTATCTCAATAGGTAAAATGGCTTCATAACCATAAATAAGGGAAAATGGTGTGGCTCTCGTAGGCATGCGGTAAGATGTACGGTAAGCCCAAAGAGCGGGGTAAATTTGAGTATGTCAATTACATACATGTATGTTGACAATCTTTTCCATGATGGATTTTAAGGTCTTATTGGTTGCTTCCAACTTGACCATTTCCCGAGGGTAGTATGGAGTGGACCATTTAAGTTTGATGCGAAAACGTTTGGCTAGGTCTTTTACATCCTAGTTTTTAAATGATTTTCCATTATCTACGACCAGAGTGGATGGAATACCAAATCGACAAATGAGATTATTAAAAATGAATTTTGATATTTGGCTACTAGTAACATAAGTGAGAGGCATAGCTTCTACCCATCTAGTGAAGTAATCGGTAGTGGTAATGATGAACTTATGTCCATCGGACGATGTTGGTATGATTTTACCAATAAGGTCAAGTCCCCATTTAAAGAAGAGCCATGGTGTGGTTATCGATTGTAATGTCCGGAAGGTGCGTGGATAAGATTTCCATGCTTTTGACATGCTTGAAAATGTTTGACAAAATGACATGCGTCACTTTCCATGGTGGGCCAATAATATCCAACTCGTAGGATTTTCTTGGCTAAGGTGATACCATTCTTGTGTGCTCCACATATACCAGAATGAACTTTAGCTAAGACACTCGAGGCTTCTTCCTGATTAAGACATCGGAGCAGGTACCATCATATCCTCGTTTATAAAGAGTTTATGCTAAAATGGTGTAACAAGAAGTACGTTGTGCTAAATCACGTTTATGCATTAGTTTCATGTCAGTAGGAAATATTTTATCATGAATGAAGGTATAAATATCGTGGTACCAAGGGTTATTTGGACCCATGATCTCACATACCATAGTGTTTTCAAGAAGATCATAGGTAGGCATTAAGAGATGTTTGACGAAAAATGTGCTTGTGCTTGACTAGATGTGATTTCTAATAGGGATCCGATGGTTACCATAGCATCGACGGATTTATTACGAATTTTGGGGATTTGATCAAAGTTAATTAATCGAAAATAGCTTCGAAGACTATCCACCATGCGTTTATATGCGATAAGTTTTTCATCCTTGACTTGGTATTCATCGGTAACTTGCTTGATGATGAGTAAAGAATCACCAAATACAAATTAATTGTAAGATTCGAGACATAGCCAGTTTTAATCTGCGATGAGAGTTTCATATTCTGATATTATTGGTACATTAGAATGTTAAGAGAAATAATTTGGGGATAACATGTCCGTTGGGTGTGATAAGCAAAATACCAACCCCTGAGCCATGGAGATTACAAGATCCGTCAAAGAATAGAGTCCAATCTAGCGCAATGTCTACGTGTAGAATATCTCCATTAGGAAAAAAAGAACTAAAGTGGTTTTGTGCGAAAGGGGTGCCTCGGCAAGTTGGTTTGCAAGGGCTTGTCCTTTAATTGCTTTCTGCGGAACAAATTCAACATCGAATTCACTAAGTAATACGACCCAACTAGACATTCTTCCCGTGAGAATGGGTTTGGACAAAAAATACTTGAGAGGATCAATTTTGGCAATCAACTTAGTTGTGTGATTGAGCAAGTAATGACGTAACTTATGGAATGCAAAGGCGACCGCTAAGCATAATTTTTCGATTTGGGAATAACGTACTTTGTGCTCAATAAGTGTTCGACTAAGGTAATATACAACTTGTTCTTTTGCTTGATCGTTATGTTGTGCTAGTAGAGCTCCTATGGCATGTTCAGTGGTAGATGTATAAAGCAACATGGGTTTATCGACAACTGGTGACATAAGAATAGGTGGACTAGAGAGGTATTCTTTTAACTTAGCAAAAGAGTCTTGGAAATCGTGGTTCTAGTGAAAGTGTGCATCTTTCTTGAGTAACTGATTAAAGTGATGGCACTTGTCAACCAACTATGATATGAAATTTTGAATAGATTGTATCTTTCCCTATAGACTTTGTAATTGTTTTAGGTTTTGAGGAGGAGGCATTTCCATAATGGCTTTGACTTTGGCGAGATCCACTTTTGTGCCTCTTCGTGAGACAATAAACCCTAATAATTTACCAGAGGTTACTCCAAACACGCATTTCTTTGGGTTAAGATGAACCTTATACCCGTGTAGTCTATCAAAAATGTGTCTCAACACACTTAGATGCCCTATTCGTGTTTTATATTTTGCTAATATATCATCAACATAATCTTCCATGATATCATGTAACATGTCATGGAAGATGATAGTCATTGCTCGTGTATAGGTGGCACCAGTATTTTTCAACCCGAAAGGCATGACCTTATAACAAAAGGTGCCCCATGGTGTAGTAAATTTCATTTTATGTTGATCCCCTTCAACAATACGTATTTGATTATAACCAGAGAATCCATCCATTAAGGAGAGCATTTCATGTCCTACCGTAGAATCAACAATCATGTCTATATTTGGCAAGGGAAAGTCATCTTTGGGACAAGACTTGTTGATGTCGCGGAAGTCTGTGGCATATTTTGATGCTTTGGGAGTTTTCTTGGAAATGGGAACTATGTTAGATATCCATGCCGAATAATCAATAGGTTTGATGAATTCAGCTTCTAAGAGTTTCTCAAGTTTAGCTTTGACAAGCAATGCAACTTGGGGATGCATTTTGCGTAGTTTTTGCTTTTAGGTTTTGAATCTAGATGTACCACAAGATGGTGTACTACAAGAGATGGGTCTAGGCCTGACATGTCCTTATATGTCCATGCAAATATATCTTGGAATTCAATAAGGAGTGTTGTGAATTCCATGCATTCTTGGTTAGGCAGACTAATAACAAGTTGTAAAAAATTTGGCTATTTGGTGGTGCCAATGTTTATGTCTTTTGTTTCTTCTACAAGCATTTTAGATGTATCCTTTTCGGAGAACGATGCTAATGGTTGATGTAGGTCATCGGTGTCGGGTGTTTGAGGTGAGTTGGTACAAGATTTTGGTGTGTAATGTTGGAACTTTTTGTTGACATGTTTGTTGGATAGGGTGGCGGTGAGGTTTTGACTATGGGAAATCCTTGGTTTGCGCTTCTGATCCAAATTTTCCGAGGGTGAAGGATTTGAATATTTTATCTCTTCACCAAAATAGGCCGATTCATTTAGATTGATTTCAAATCCTTTTCTATGGTCGGAAGTAGGGATTTGGTCACGATTTCCAAGGAATTATTTGATGGCTTCATCATTTTGGAACATGTCCATGGCCGCATGATGTGGTTGGTCATGGTCTATGAGAGTCGGATGTGTAGGCTCAAAATTTATGACATTAATAGATAAATGTTAAAAGTAAAGATGTGTTTCAAATGAGGTCCTAAAAAGACTACATGGAGACTTGATTGTTAGGAATTAGAGAACAAATATAAAGAAACAATTCCCCAAACCATAGTAGTAGGAAACTATATAACGAGAATTATACTTGCGAAATATAACAACATAAATAAATAATGCATAAAAGAAGACAA
This sequence comes from Taxus wallichiana var. yunnanensis, assembly GCA_018340775.1. NCBI lineage: Eukaryota > Viridiplantae > Streptophyta > Pinopsida > Cupressales > Taxaceae > Taxus > Taxus wallichiana. The sequence goes on from CM031239.1 coordinate 1,000,377,343, forward strand.
GACAAGATTTAACATGGTTCACCCAATGTGGGCTATGTCCACCAAGAACTTGCTCAAATTTTATTATCAACAAGAGTAAAAAAACTCTCACAGTCTTCTCTCAGTTATGAACTCACAACAGAATTCCAAAGATGATAAACCACATCTAAACCACAATTAACACCCAATTGCATAACCTTGATCACTCTTGATCACCTCTTGATCATTAAGACTCAAGACCTCTTGAACACTCAAGATATCTTCAAGATACCATAACACCTCTATTTATAGGATTACAATCCTTTTAAGAAGTCTTAAAGCCGACCCTAGAAGTTTGAAAGTCGCGATCTTTCAACTTCCCATGACTGGAAAGAATAGTCTCGATGTTAGAGCTAATTAACAACATGTTAACAAAGAATGCGCAGCAACGGACACAACGATCGCACAACAACGTCCAGCAAAGCGACTACGAGAATACTCTTGAAGTCTCCAAACTTAACCGTTCGAGCTCTAAAGCACTTCAACATTGATTCAAGAAGACCAAAAATAGGCTCCACACCCCAACAATCTCCCACTTGGAGACTGTTTCCACTGAGCAAAGTTCTTAACCCTTCATTATCAACCATGAAGGCCAATCAAAGTTGAACACAACTTCAAATTCTCCCTTGTGACCGCCTTGGTCATCATATCCACAGGATTCTAACTAGTATGAATCTTTTCCATCTTCAACTTATCTTCTTCCAAAGTCTGTCCTGATGAAATGATATCTCAGTTGAATGTGCTTCATCCTAGAGTGGAAAGTGAAGTTCTTCGCCAAATGAATAGTGCTCTGACTATCACTGTGTAGTCTCCCAACTTCTTGCTTATGACCTAACTCATCAAGCAACTACTGTAGCCAAATCATCTCCTTGCTTGCCTATGTGGTAGCAGATACTCACCTCATGGTTGACAAAGCCATAACCTTTATAACTATGAAATCCAACTCACTATTGTATCACCAACCGTAAATACATAACATGTCGTGCTCCTCCTACTTGTCCAAATCTCCTGCCATGTCCGAATCTACATATCCACGTAATGTAGTGTCTGATCCACCGAAACACAATGCTGCTCCCATGGTCCCTCTCAAATATTGAAGGATCCACTTTACCGCCTATCATGCTGCTCTCACCGGATCACTCATAAACCTACTCATTGCTCCCACTGCATGGGAAATGTCAGGCCTAGTGCATACCATAGCATACATCAAGCTACCAACTGTTGATGAGTACGGTACCCTAGACATCTGGATTTTATCCTCCTCAGTCTTGGGACTCTGCTCCTTTGATAATTTAAAGTGACATGCCAAAGGAGTACCAACTAGTTTAGCATCCTACATACTAAACCTCTCCAAGACCTTCTTTATGTACTCTTCTTGAGATAATACCAGCTTCCTCTCCTTCCTATTCCGATTTATTCTCATACCAAGGATTTGTTTTGCTGCCCCCAAATCCTTCATAGAAAGGAGTCACCTAGCTACTTCTTGAGTACCTTTATTTCCTACATGTTCTTCCCTGCAACAAGCATATCATCTACATATAGGCACAAAATAATATAACTACCATCAAGAAACTTCTTGATGTACACGCAATGGTCTAAGTGACACCTAGAGTAACCCTACTCCTACATAAAATTGTCAAACTTCATGTACCACTATCGTGGAGCTTGTTTTAGGCCATACAAGCTCTTCTTCAATTTGCACACTAACCTCTCCTTCCCTTTGACCTCATAACCCTATGGCTATTGCATGTACAATTCCTCCTCCAACTCACCATGAAGGAATGCAGTCTTCACATCCAACTGTTCTAAGTGTAGGTATTTCTATTGCAACTAAACCAAGAACAATCCTAATAGAAGTCATTTTAACAACAGGATAAAAAATTCATCAAAGTATATACCTTTCTTCTGTGTAAATCCCTTGACCACCAACTGGGCCTTGTATCTTTTCCTTCCTCCATCTTCCTCTTTGATTCTATACACCCACTTGTTCTGCAATACTCTCTTGCCCTCGGGTAGCTCCACCAGATCCCAAGTCACGGTTTTCCATAAGAGATCTATGCTCTTCATCCATGGCTTGCTCCCACTTCTTCTGGCATCCACCGCACTTTGCTTCTAAAAGCACTCGGCTCTCCACTGTCAATGAGAAATAACTATAATTCAAAGATGGAGTAAATCGTTCGGGTTCCCTTCTTACCGTAGAAGACCTTCTCACCTCGGGAGTTTGGGGTTCATGATGCGTAGGTACTGAATTGGCTATGTTAGAACATGTTGAACATGAACCGACCCTTGGACACCTTACTATCTACAATGTCCTCTAACATTGTGTATTCTTTCTTTGATTTCTCTTTATGTTCCTGCAACTAATCTTTATACATGATTTTTTCATTAAAGACAATATCTCTAGACCGAAATATTTTCTTGTCTTTAAGACTCCAAACACGGAAACCAAAATCATCTTCACCATATCCAACAAAGGTGCATTTTTTAGACTTAGCCTCTAACTTGGTCCTATCATCTTTATCAATGTGAACAAATACCTCAAATCCAAATACTCTAAGAAATGAGTAATCAATTTTCTTTCCAGATAAAGCCTCCTCGGGTATGCCTCCATCCAAGGCCATAAAGGGTCCTCTGTTAATCAGATAAATAGTTGTGCTTACCGCTTCCACCCAAAACATGAGTGGCAGCCCCACATGTAACCTCATGCACCTAGCACGCTCCATGATTGTCCTGTTCATTCTCTCTGACACTCCATTTTCCTGTGGAGTATTTGGAACCGTTCTTTGCCTGCGGATCCCATTTACCAAATAGTAATCAAGAAATTCATTGCTGCAATATTCCCCTCCATTATCCGACCTCGAGACTATATGACGGAAAAGTGACATGCGAGCATGGGAATCTACAAGTGACTCTTCCTCACACCCGACCTCCCGAGGTCGTGCCGAGATAGCCGGTGGGTATGGAATATATGTGAGATGCAGACAAACTAGTTAGGCAATCTAATGTCTTCAATACGCACTAGCGGAATTTGTGAGTCTAAGGCAAAGAAGGCCCTCCTAACTTGAACTGGTGTGATAGATCGGTCAACAAGGATGACTGCTCGAAGGCTCCAATCAATATCGAGCTCTGGCGTGATTCGATCTATAGGTTGTGGAATACGTGGAAAATGACCGGGATAGTTTCGTGTACATGTCTCCGGATAGGGTCATGAAATGAATGATGGATATAGTTACTTCTATGGGTGATTCTCTGGCCTAGTCCAAAATTCCCTAGCTCTGTTAGTTGTTGTGTCTAGCAAGGATAATTGTTCGATGATGATAGGTGGAAGTGGAGTAGACCGGAATACTAGTGTGCGTAGGCCAGTGTCTATGTCTAATTCTCCTATGGATTCGTTGGGCTGCGGGATTTGTGGGTCACAACCGTAGATTCTTAGTTGTTGTGGACCTGTTATGGTCATGCGTTAAATCAAGTCCTAATCCCTAGTATCCAGTAATCGTATGCTTTCTCAGCTTCTATATTTAGGATCAATAACTGTGTGATTTTCTCAGAATATCTTACAGGCGTTCGTGCAACCTGGATTCTTAGGCTGGTATCTATATCTAGAAGAGTGTCTCTGCATCTGGTTGTGGGACAAAGGATCACAACCAAAGGTTTGTTCTCTTTCAAACCCTTCTACAGTCATATGAATGTTGCCTAGGGTAATCTGTAGTTTGGTTGATTCGACCAAAACGTGTGTGCTTGGTCATCTTCTATGTTTAGTCCGCTCAACTGGGAATTGATTTGTTGTAAGCTTACCGTTGTTTGGAAGACTTGGATCCTAAGATTTTGATCTATATCAGTTATCACTGTGATGAGATTGGGCTGAGGCACGATTGGCTCGAATACGTATTCCCTGGGCTCTCTAGGTCCCGTGATTGTCATACAAAAGCAACAATGTAAATTAACTGTAGCAAAATGAAATTTAACTATGTGAAGTATATCTATAGCATATATGATTTCTCTATTTTTTTGTATTTTCTGATGAACTTTATGAATTTAAGAAAGCAGCTATTTAAAATATCTAGAATTGACAGCTAAAATAACAATTTAAAACAAACAAAATAACCGAGTGTAGCTATTTGTCTGTGTAATTTGTAGATCTATTCTAAACAATAAAATAGCTTATCTAATCTATTTGCAAGACTCTCGATCCTACCTCAGAAGTGAGGAGTGAATCATAGTTTCTCAGAAACTATCAATCCCCCATGACTTCCCGGCAATATCGAGAGTATAATTTAACTCGAAATAAAGCAATTAACTACTCTATTTGATATGATTCTAACTAGAACTTTGAAAGCTAGAACCTGGATTCTGCAGAATAGTGGCGAATCCGATGGTGTGTGTGATCTTGTCCCCTTAGTGTGATCTCCTCGTTCCTTCGTGTTCACGTGGATCCAGAAAAGCGTGTAATGCTAGCATCAACAGAAGTAGATATTGGGATAAAGGTAGCTCAGAATACACTGACTGAATATAATGCGAGTAGGAGAGGGATAGCGCAAGAGTACAGAGCTTGGCTTATGCAATTCCTAGTGGGATCTATTCATGAGTCATGCAACATAAAGCATCCAGAACTTGAAACTATCTGTTTGAGGAGCAAAACCTACAACTTTAATGGCTTCCTATTGAAAAAAGCTATTATATTCCAATGGATTGGATAAAATAACAGCAGTACTTGCACAAGATGGATATGTGGCTTACTAACAGTAAAACAATGCTAACTAAGCATGCAATGAAAGAAACTAAGAACTCTAAGAAAAATGAAAACTAAATCTATTGCAAAGAGAAATCAGAGGCAAATTTTGAGGGGCCATTTGCTTGAGCACAAGCCAACTATTTATAGCATTTGCATTTACCCAAGGTAAAAGCCAAATAGAACTCTTAAACTATAAACAATGGCAAAACACTATTCCAGGGAACCAGAATCATAAATGCAAGCTTATGGCGGTGAAAGAAAATCTGGTAAAATGTTGAAATTACGTGAGTCGTGTTAAAAGAGCTTTACGAAAATGCGTAAAAGGACCGCCGCCTGAGCAGGGCGGTGGTTACTGAGACCGCCGTCAGGGGTGGTGGTCACGGACCGCCGCCCAGGCAGGGCGGTGGTTTCGTCACTAAAGAGAAAAAGGCCAAGAAAAGAGGGGAAAGGGAAAAACAAAGCACGTGGGGGCTAAGCGGGGCATGCGGGATGTTAATGCACACTTGGAGAGCTTTTCGGATCCCGAACACCTTACGAGGAGACCTGTATCATCATTGGGGCACATGTCACGTTGTTACAGTACCTTACAATTTTGGGTACGTACATATTGCCCCCTCGGAGAAGCATTTTAGCCATGAAGAGGCGTAAAACGGTGGGTCCGAGTATGGCGGTCCCGAAATGGGAAGTTAGAAGTTATACCTGATACATCCGTGTGTTGAAATGACGCCATCCAAAATTCCCGCTACCTGCAAAACGAAAAGAGAACTCAAGTGCAGATAGACACAATAGTTTGAAAAATAAACGCTAAAATAATAGGAAATGAGAACGTACCATTTGTGTGGGGATAGGAACTTACCTCCGTCGGTGCTCCAAACCTGTGAAAAAGTCATTTAAAACGAATCAGGGCGCTATATATATGAAAGTGGGCCCATTTTCCTATTCATTTGCGAGTCGATTTGATTGATTTTGAGCTCTGGGACCCACGGTGACGGTTTCTTGCGTGAGTAGAGTCAAAATGTCCGTGACGAGATAGCGATCATGCCTCCACGTGCGGAACATCGACCCGTGAGATCACATGTTAGTTTTCTTCAATTTATCCTTTTTACCCCCTTAAATTTGAAATGCTAAATACTTTGTCATGGGGGGGTAATTTTTGAAAATGTTAGTGTTAAAAGGTCCACCTAGGGGGGGCGCCTACTGGGTAGGCTTTGTTTTTAGGTAAAATGGTCATTTTTTGCACTTTTTAGGCTTTTTAAGTTTAAAAACCCGCGTGGGTTTTCGGACCATGACCGCCCGCCCGCGGCCACGACCGCCGCCACTTCTATTGGTGGTTACATGACCGCGCCCTTAAGGTGGCGGTTACAAAACCACCTCTCTGCTCAGGGCGGCGGTTTTGCACAGAATGCAAAAGGATCATCTGTTTGAAATTGTTTTTGCTTTTCTAGCATTTCTACGTGTTTTCATGATTTTTCAGTGTTACTCGGATGCTAACTTGCTCTGTTTTGTGTGTTTTTGGGTGTATGCAGGCGAGAGAGGAGTATATCCGGTGGAGTAGAGAGAGGGAGTGTGATTGGCTCCTAGGGGTACTAGATGCCCTCTCACAGGATGAGGAGGACACTCTTCAGTGGGCTGGGATACTACGCATTTCACGCGTGCCCCATGTTACACCATCTAGTCACATCCTTTGTGACTTGTTCTCATACTGGGATGCAGATCGGAACACCTTCCGATTGCCAGGGGTCCGCGGTGAGTGGACTATTACATTGGAGGATGTCTATCGCATTCTGGGGGTCCCGATCATGGGAGATGACTCACCCTAGAGACAGCAGGTTCACGGGCACAGATTGCACAGTGGGCTACATATATGGGAGATGCAGTCATCTCCACGGGGTCGAAGAAGGGGGTTAGAGTTTGATCCATTCCTACTTTGCCCATCCCCTTACTTCGCTAGGCCATCATGGGGATCCTTGCCTCGAGACTGATCGGGGACAAGGGAGGAGATACATTGTTATACTGTTGGTCCCCCATTATTGCACAGATAGAGGGACATGGTCGGATATATGCCTGGGGAGCAGACATTCTTGGGACCACCTACCATGATCTTATAGGGTAGTCCGTTTACAGGGGTAGTCCTTGAGCCACCCGACCCTAGTCATGAGTTGGGTCTATGAGCACTTCATCCCCTATGGAGCAGGTGTAGGAGGGTGTAGAGTGACAGATCCGGAGGAGCATGTGAGGGCAGCCAGATGGATAGACATGTCGGTGCTTAGAGCACCTCATCGGCCTGATTGCCTCCCGACTTTTACCGACATGGAGGCCACACCATACCTTACTATTAGAGTTGAAATGACTCTCGGACTATGGCAGGCATATGGGGCGAGGAGGCTCTTACCTTGATCTCTGCTCCACCACAGGGCAACTTATTGATAGAGTGGGGCGAGTGGAGATGCACCCCTTTGGCCGAGTTCCTCGGTGCAGTTTGGCTACCATACATGGGTATGCTTCCCAGTGGCGCCAGATATACGAGATCGGTCGAGAGGCGAGGGGGCCTAGAGGCGGGGTTGGGCAGTGGTTACTCCTGGCATTCCTATTGCAGCCAGGAGGATAGTACGTGCCAGAGGGAGAGTCGGTGCGCCTCGGGCACCTTGCTTCAGATTGCCGCGGGTCCTACCCATAGCAGCGATGACCCCATTGAGGTAGACTCCGAGTCTGAGGAGTTTACTGGGGAGAGATAGAGGAGGAGACCGAGGACAGTGATCCTGAGTGGCACGACACCCAGGATATCATGCAGCGGAGAGGGCCGAGCAGAGTGCAGAGAGGGTGACTCTGGTTTCAGAGGAGCCACTCTCCCAGGGCCATGGGGAGGATGAGTTTGTTGTGGGGCATTACGTTGCTCCAGCCACAGGAGCAGCCCCTCAGTCGGCAGTGGCATCCGTGGCAGTGCGTTGATCCCATAGATCCATCCTGGAGGCCTGGTGATCCGAGTAAGTTACCCTCTCTCCCTTCTAATGTTTGTTTTTTTTAGTTAGGATCTCCTAGTTGTTATCTTGTATTTCTAATTTCTTGTTTGGTTTCTAATTTGTTTTCTCCTTTGTTTGCAGAGACCGCCGATGAGTGGCGAGATTTGATTCGTAAGGGTATGCACTGATACCCTGATGATCCCCATGGAGAGGACCCGCGCAGAGCTGTCCGTGGATGTTGGGGAGCCTTCAGCAGCCGGTAGACATACTGATGTCTTCACCTAGTCTGGCATGTGGCCAGGATGGTATCGACTCTCCGCACAGAGTTAGCGGGGTATAGGACGGCCGAGCACCTGATGAGGAGCCATTCTCGTGGTGAGACCGCGGCTGCCCCTCGGGATCCAGAGCCCTCTGTGCACTCAGAGCGCCGGCGTAGCCGGAGTCCTAGGCATGGGCGTGTGCCTTCAGAGGGGTCTCGTAGGGATTGAGAAGCCACTTGGCTCTCGTAGTTTTTTTGTATGATACATTCTTTTGTATATCCGGGCTCTTTGAGCGTTTTGACCATGCTTAGTGCATGATGGCATTGTACATAAACGTTGATCATTTATATATATGTATATTTGTTCTGGATCAAACTCTTGGCATTCATGGCTCACTTTCTATTTCCAGTTTCCTTATGTATACTATGATGTATGTTTATATGTTTTTAGAATGTATGCAATGGTGAACAAATGATGCAAGTGTTTTACTTTCCTTTTTTGTATTTCATGATGCTGATATATGATGATGTAGATATAATGTGATTTTGAATCTTAGTTTCTGTAAGCAATTTTGGATACTTCATATTTGTTTTGGCAAAGTGATGAAAATAAACCGGTATGATGAACAGATAAACCTGCCCCTACCCCCAACTCCACGCAACTAGTAAGATGCGAGGGCTTATCACCAAGAGTTGGGAAGGGCGCAAGTTATGAGATGTAGTGAAATGATAGTGATGGAAGACAGACAAAGCTTTGGTGGAACCAAATTAGGATACCACAAGTCCACTCCACGCGAGTGACTTCATAGTTTTGGATGCAACTTGCTTTGCGGTTTATCCAGACTTAGATCCTTAGATGGCCACATGGTAGACAAAATCTAGGTTTTTAGGATTTTAACTCTCTTGGGATCTTGAACATCTGATTCATTTGTTTTTGACTCAAAGCTTCAAGGTTTGAATTGTTTATGTATGACCTTTTGCATTTATTTGTCAAGAGGACCCCCTACACTTTGCCCCATGCTACTAGTAAGAAGCGTGGGTTTATCACCATGGGCAAAGCATAGGTGAGTAAGGGCATTTCCATCCTTTCCCAACCCTACGTCACTAGTAAGAGACACAAGCTCATCACCAAAGGTTGGTGGGGCAAGGAAATGTGTAAAATTAAAATTTTCTGTTTGATCAATGTTTGACTTGTTTATTTGAGTAAAATGTCGTATGTGTTTATTTCAAAGAGATATACATATGGGATAGATGTGACACCATGAAGCTTCTAGAAGCAGGACCATAGGCAAGACACCTACCCTAAGAAGAAACCAAAAGTGAGAATAAACTTGTAGATCTTGGTATGGTTACCGTTAAGACTTTGTCATGTCTAGCTTTATTTGATAAAATGATTAGAGATAATTTGATGATATCATGAAAATGGAGAAGTATGATTAAAGTGTTTATGCCAACAACATCATGAGTTTGTAATGAATTGCTTTGAGAATAGATTCCTTGATCACAATTTGTGTATGAAACAAGTGGACAATATGATCCTAATCTATATGAAGATGCAATGTAGATATATATATAAGTAGTGCTAGCTGCTTACGCGTAGAACCGCTTGAGGTGCAGGGAATTGACCATTTCACCAAATTCCTCACCTTCTAGCGTACATAAGAGGTATGCACCATTTCCATAGTCCTTCATGACTCGGTATGGGCCCAACCATTTAGGCCGGAATTTCCTTCCTTCGCCGGTCTTCTTGTCGATCCGGTTGTCTAGCCTTAGAACTAGATCACCTTCATATATGTCGCGTTCATAGACTTTCTTGTTATATTCCGGCACATCCGGTCAGCATAGACTCTATGTCGTTGTTCAGCATCTAACCTAGCTTCATCTAGGCTTTCTAATTGGGAAAGATGTGCTTCTCTGTAAGCGTCTTCATCCAGAATCCCTTGTAATGAAATGCAGAGATTGGGTATTTCAACCTCGAGTGGGAGAATTGCCTCTGCCCGAATACTAGTGAGAAAGGAGTTGCTCCCGTTGGTGTTCTTATTGAGGTTCGGTGGGCCCATAAGGCCGGATATAACTTCAAGTGCCAATCTCATTTGTTTTCTTTCACCGTTTTAAGGAGAATGGCTTTTAGTGTTTTATTTGTTGCTTCAGCCTGTCCGTTGGCTTGAGGGTAATACAAGGAAGCCATATGATGGCTTATCTTAAATTTATTGCATAGTTCGTGAACCTCTTCATTCTTAAAAGAAGTTCCATTATCGGAGATAATGATTTGCGAGATACCGTACCTGCAAATGATTTGGTTCAAAATGAACTTGGTGATTACAGAACCAGGTACAGTAGTAAGAGGCATAGCCTCTACCCATTTGGTAAAATATTCGGTGGTGTGATTATAAAATTATGGCATCATATGGACGAGGGAGAGAATTTCCCTATTAAATCTAGGCCCCATGTAGAAAAGGGCCATGGAGTAGCGATTGGTTGTAGAGATGAGCTTGTGCGGCATGTGGATCTCATGGGAGAATTCTTGGCACTTATGACACTGCGTATGAAAATCTCTTGCGTCGTGTTCTAGAGTAGGCGAGAAATAGCCCATTCGATGTATTTTACGAGCGGTGGCATGGCCACCAAAGTGGCCTCCACACATTCCACTATGAGATTCATGGAGAATCTTCTTGGATTCTTACGTGTCGACACATCTTAGAAGCATTCCATCGAATGCTTTTCGAGATAGAGCACTTGCTCTATAATGATGTATTTAGCACGATAATAATGTACCGCCTTCTTTGTTGTGGTGTAGCCCTTACGGATACGTATGGTCCATGATATAATTAATGATATCGGTGTACCGGGGACACTCGAGAGATAGAGGTGGGTTTTTCAATGTAGTATACGCACTCATCCGGAAAATCTAGATCTACTAGATCACCTCCATCTAATGGGTTATCACTAACCAATGCGATGATTTGTCCCTTAACGATTTCGATTTACAAATGTTAATTTGAATTCTCCCATTAAGGTTATAAAACGTCGAGCCTTCTTAGATAAGGACCTTGTGTGAGAAAAGTTCGTAAATGGTCCGTTTTTACCATGACCCTTGTTTCTTGATTTAGCATATAATGTCTTAAGCGTTTGGTTAAAGACTATGGCGAGGCATTCTCGTCTACGCTTGTGTATAACGTGTTTCATAGTCGAGCAACGTTTGGCTAATGAAATAAATCACACGTTCTCTCTTGCCATCATCTTCTTCTTGAGCCGGCCAACATACAAAGCAAGGGAGACCATTGGTAGCTCATGAATATAAAATTAACGAAAGGGTCTAGCTTAGGTGGCATTAGTGTAGGTGGTGATAACAAGAAACGCTTCTGCGTTGAAAGCTTCATTGCAATCTTCACCCAATCAATGCTATAATCTTTCTTGAGTAAATTGTTGATTGGATGAATGGCGAAACTTAAGTCGGGATGAATCTTCGGATTGCACCCACTTTCCGAGAAATGACACGATTCCGATTCATCCAGAAGGTGGGACCATTTGAGAGGACACCTAAATTTTGATTTTGGTCAACATCTATCCCTCGTGACGATATGATGTAACCTAGGAGCCTCCCTCCTGTTACACCAAAGACGCATTTTTCTAGATTTAGCGTGACTCCGTATTCTATCAGACGTGAGAGAATGACGCGGAGTACTTCCGGATGGTCACAACGCTTTTTGGCTTTAGCCAACAAGTCATCTACGTAGGATTCCATGATTTTATGAATTAGATCGTGGAATATATATGTCATAGCTCACTGGTATGTAGCACCAGCGTTCTTGAGACCAAATGGCATAACAACATAGCAATAAGTTCCCCAAGGAGTTATAAACGTGGTTTTAGCTTGATCTTGTTCAGATATTTTAATTTGATTGTATCCCGAGAATCCATCCATGAGAGACAAAAGTTCAAACCCAGCTATTGCATCAACAATGACATCAATGGATGGTAATGGGAAGTCGTCTTTAGGACATGCTTTGTTGATGTCTCAGAAATCTATGCAAGATGCGTATCTTCCCATTCTTCTTGAGAACGGGAATGATATTAGATACCCATTGGGAGTAATCAACTGGTTTGATGAATCCTACTTGGAGGAGTTTTATTACCTCCTCTTTTACCATGAGAGCTACCTTGGGTTTCATGGGTCTCGATTTTTGTTTAACTGGCTTTGCATCAGATTTAGTGACGAGGTTGTGCACCGCAATGTGGGGTGCAACTCCTGTCATTTCCTTATAATTAAATGTGAAAGCCTTCTGATGTTCTCTGAGAATTCGAGTGTGTATTTCTATTTCCTCTGGGGTTAACGAGGATCCTAGTTTCAATATCCTTGGTTCATCTTCCGTTTCGATGTTAATATCAATCGTTTCTTCGATTAGAGAGGCGTTACCTTCTTCAAACTCAGGTGGCGCTGGAGGTAAATCCAAATCATCCCCATTTTCTACTGTGTATATGCTAGGTTCCATTTCTGAGGGAAGATCCATCATGGGATTTCCGAAGTAGGAAGACGAATGTGGGATTAAGGACAAATCTATCATATGATAGGAGAGATGTAGTGCCGCATAGGCGTTTAAGTAATTGAGTGGCCATATCACTATCAATGTGGTCTCAGGATAGTAGATAGTAGACCTTATTTCCATTTAAAAGAGAATTCGTCATTGTTTTTATCAATGGTTCATCACGAAGGGATACCATGAAACGGGTATCCTCTAACTCATTGCTTGGAGTAAAGCGTGATCTTTGAAGTTCTTTATTGAATCGGCGAGAAGATTTTTCTCGCGGGATTGCTTCAATTGATATGAAGTCAAACTCCTCCTAAAGAACTTAAATCTAAACAGAAGTTTTTGTAAAGTTGGTAAGTGCTCAATGGCTTTGGTTTCAAGGATATATCTTTAGGAGACTTGTTTTACATTCGAAATTTAATTGCGAAAGTCTCCTAAGACTCGATGTTATCTTTCCATTCGCATTCTTATGGAGGCAATAAGATAGGCCAAGGAGGATGTGGGCTTTCAGAATCTTACTTGGAGGACTCGACAAAATTTTCCTCCATAATTTCTATTTCATTAATGTATGTATTAGGAATAGGATGTTGTTAAGTATAATTAGTAGTAGAGGTTCGATGAAGATAACCACTGATGTGGGTGCGGTGTGCCAATAATGTGGAGTACGATGTCAAGTCAAAGTACAATAGGAATGTTGTAAAAAGTAAATATTTGTAAATGTAAGTGGATCCGAGTAATGTTAAAATGTCAAAGTTTGGGTAATTAGAGAAGTAGGGTCTATATGATTAGGAATTAGAAATATTATATTCAATAATAAGGACAAGGAGTGAGGTCATAAATATTTTGTGTATTTTATTTGTAAAAATTCTAAAAATGTGGAACCCATGTAAAATGATAAGGTTTATCTTATCTTAATGATAAGCTTACATGTACAGATAAGAGTTAAGGTATGGAATATGATTCGTAAGAGTGGATTTCTTATCCTATCTTAGAGATGTAGATGGATAAGCCTGGAAGTTCTATAAAAGAGAGGCCACCCCCTCATTTAGCATAGAAGGAAGTAGTGAGAAATATTGTAAGAAGTGTTGTCAAAGGAAGCCATCGGTTTAAAGGTGTGTTGAAGGAAGTCATTAAGAGGTGTAATTGTAAAGTTTCTCCCATAGTCTTGGTGAAAGCAAGTGAAGTCAATAACACTTGAAGTACCTCATGGGTGAGATTGTAACAATTTCATGTTAATATTATAATTTACTTTGATATTTCAGATTATGTCATCAAACTCCTCTTATCAAATCGATGGTATTTTTGTGTTATGTTGTTGTTTTGTTTCATTACATCCACCAAACTAAAGGTTGTGCATTAGTAAATAATCATAAGACGAGGAGTTCACGGTGAAGAATTATCATAGTGTCGGATTGCAAGATGCATAGGAGGAGTACCCCGGTGCCATTGTTTGTGCACTCGAAATTTAGTTTAAAGGCAAAAGGTAAGACTTTTCCTTGAAGGAAGTAAACATTATACCTGCCCCTGATCGCTCCGTAATGAACATCTAGCTCCATCAAAATGGAGTTTCCAATATTTTGGGAGAATAGAAGGTGGGATTTGTTGTGTTTGTATATTCTACTTCCACCATGCAAAGAGATCCTCTCTATGGAAGAAGAGAGCCAACACCTAGGGAATATCCTATGCCTACTGAATCGAATGGTAAGAATATTGGTAGATCTTTTCTAGCAATTCAATGATTTTTGTAGTAGTTCCTAATGATACTATTTCTACAGTGTTAGCCTCATCTTTGGGGGTTGGGGTTGCTTTGGCTAGGCTCATAGTTTCAAGATCTATCGTAGGTACCAACTTTTCTTTTTTTTGCGTCGGTAGGTTTATTAAGTTGGTTTGTTGGGAGTTCAAACTCCGAGTGCATGCCTGGTCTTTTCTTTAAGTCAGCTAGGTGTACATCAAATGGTTTTGGATCACCTTTGGCCATGAATATCTTTCCTAAATGTAAAAACCTTACTTCTTGAAATAGTGTAGAAGGGATTGCCTTCATGCGGTGTATCCATGGTCGGCCGAGGATCATATTATAGTTAGTTTCCCGATCTATAATATAAAACTCAGTCAAGATGGTTTTGGGTCCTAAGGTGACCTGGTAATATTATAGTTCCAATCGAGGTGGCTTTAAGGCTATCATAGCCCCTTAGTGTATTTCGAGTTGTGGAACAATTGGTTTCTCCATACCCTAGCTTTTGAAGGAAAGAGAAGGGGACTATGTTAACCGTTGCCCCATCGTCTATCATTGCACGCTTTACATAGTTGTTATAAACCCATACTTGCAAATGTAAGTTAGATCACCTCGTGTGATCTCAGCATCTGTCGGCATTTTGTTTATCTCGAATATGAATTCGACGTCCCTATCCTTTGCCCTAGAGGATGAACATCAAAGTCCACATGATTTACCTATGTTTCAGGAGGTGGAGTGATGTTAATTAAATGACCTAAACCTAATGCTTCTAAAAGAGCAGCCCTGTGAGTAGGAGAGTTCTTTAGTAAGTCTAAGAATGAAATGTGTGAGAAGGTTTTTGTTAGGTCGTTAATCAAATCATAGGCACCCACAGGTTTTACTACGATTTGTTGGATGTCATCTGCCTTTGGCAGGTGGCTTGGACTTGGCTGAGAGAAATACTCTCGCGTCCTTGTTATAGCTTCGATGGGTAGTTCAGCATCTAACTCCACTAAACCGACTACCTTAGGTCATGGCTGACTTCCTAGTTGTGGCGCAACTAATGGATTTAGCGAGGTCGAGGCTTCATGATCATTGTTTCCTATCATTACACCCTTGTTCATCCTAGTTAGATTTAGCTTGTTGTTATCGTGATTTGGGAGTGGATCATTAAAGATCTTCAGGGGTGCATTTTGAGGGGAAACTGCCCCTGAAAAGGTATTTGACGTTGGTGACGTAGGATCTGCAAGAACATATCCATGAAAAGTTGTCTTTGTTCATCTGGCAAGCGTTGCATGAATTTATTGTAGTCACAACATGTTCTAGTGTCATGGCCCTGAATTTTGTGGAAACCACAATACGAATTAGGATTGTAATTCCTAGTTTGTTGGTTTGATGTGTATTGTGGCCCAAAATTTTGATCAAACCGTTGTCTATTAAAATTTTGCGTTTGTTGTCTTTGGTTTGAATTCTGGTTTTGGTACCTAGTTGAATTTTGGCTTGGACCCTGTATGGGATTTCACCGTTGTTGTTGTTGTTGTTGTGGATGGTTAAA
Organism: Taxus wallichiana var. yunnanensis; assembly: GCA_018340775.1. Lineage (NCBI taxonomy): Eukaryota > Viridiplantae > Streptophyta > Pinopsida > Cupressales > Taxaceae > Taxus > Taxus wallichiana. The sequence goes on from CM031239.1 coordinate 1,000,393,107, forward strand.
ATCCACTGTATTGATTGTCGGGGTAAAGTTGTTATTTCGTTGGTTGTTTATTTGTGATGGAGTATTGACAACATTTACCTTTTTAGGCTGGTCGGTTACTCCATCTGTTGTTACACCCCAATTTTTGTTAAGGATTTTAGGTCCTTGATTGACGTTCGTGGTAGTAGGATAAGTTGTAGTGTTCTGGTTGGGGGCGATTAACCTCCCATTTGCTCCATATGTTTTGCGACCACTATCAATTGTTGCTTGATCTATTCGAAGAGCACTCTCAAGTACTTCATCGTAAGTTCTTAATGGGAACTTTTGGACTTCTTCCTTCACTTCTCTGCTAAGAGAATGAAGGAATAAATCACATAGTTCCATTTGATCCATGTTTGGAGCACTTTCGAAGAATAAAGAACTGTATGCCACCTTTGGATGAAATGGGCGACAGATTCGTTGTGTTCTTGTTTGATGTGTAAGAACTCCCTGATTCCTGTTCTTAATAATTTGTTCATGTCGAAGGCCTTGATGAACTCTGACACGAGTTGTTTGAATGAATGGATGGAAGCCTCAGGTATTCTATAATACCAATCGAGAGCGATGCCTTCCAAGGTTTTTGGGAATATTTTAGCAACAACCCCATCCCATGGGAGTAGTTCTCGAATGGCCGTAGCATAAGCTTTGATATGTGCATTTGGATCTCCCTCACCTTTGTATTTGGGAAAATCGGGAAGAGGTCTTGGAAGCATGACGCTTCGTATGGTGAAATCAAGGGCTCTTTCAAATATTCTGAGTAAGTCCCTATCGCATATGTTTCGACCATTGATGGTGCCTGTTGAGGGAGCGGTGGTGGAATGGGTTGTTGATATGGCGTAGTGTATGCATTGGCAAGGGCATAAGGAAGCCCCTGTGTTTGAGAAAACATGTTGGGAGAGGAGAACATATCCCCTTGTGGTGATTTGGAGTACATGTTTAAGTATGATGGGGTATTATCCAGGAATGGATTGTTTTGTACTAGACCGGGAGGAACAGTGTTAGAGATGGTGGGTCTAGTTGGCATTTGTTGTGAATACTGAGGAGTCATGCCTAACGTGCCTACTCCTGTGAGGAGATCTACTTGGCTAGGATGGTGTGGAGGATTGGAACTTCCTGCTTGCATGAATTGCGAATTTTGACTTGCTTGGGCAAGTTCTAACCCTCTAACCTTTTCTATTAGAGTTGAAATGACTTCATTTGGTGAAGTCACGATGTTTTTGCCGTAGTGGCATTTGTTGTATACCATGGTTTTGTATAGGCACGTGATACCCCGCTATGAACTGATCACTATCTTGCCAAGTTTCTCCGAGGGTATTTCCTATATGCAGTGGCATAGAGGTATTTTCTTGAAAAGAGACCTCGGGTTGTGTTTGTAAACCTCCTATAGGTGGATACATACTTCGAGAACGTTGGTCGTTCCTGGCATAACGTACCGAATATTCATCGTCTAAACCTCGGTATGAGTCTGATTGTCTACTAATTTGTGGTCTAAGTAGCATCTGAGGAGATGAACCAGATTCTCCGGTGAACGTCATGTTATTCGAGCCTGAAGGCTCTGTTTGTTGCATTTGAGCGAGCTGATCTAACTCCTCAGTTTGAAATGATGAGTTATATCTGATTCTCAGAGTTTGTGTTGACAACTGGTTAGTTGAGTAGTTGTCACCCCATACTGAGAGTGAGGGTGATGATTGTCTATTTTGCTGGGTGTAGTATGCCTCAAGACCCAAGAGGGGTCTGCCATATGCATCGAATCCCGACATATTCGGGGGGTATATGAATACCCGCAGAATAATGGGAAGGAGCGAAGGTGATGGTGAAAGCTAATGAGGCGGAAAAGATGAAAATTATACTAACTTGGAAGGACACGTAATAATATGACTCCGAACTAGAAAGTAGGAAGTTTCACGTCGGGTTCACCAATTTTGTTGGTGAAGCTGATGTGAAGGCCGATGAGACGGAGAAGACAAAAGTGAAACACTTTGACAACACAAGTAAGAATAAGATTCCAGATTTAGAAAGTAGGAACTTTCACGTCGGGTTCACCAATTTTGTATGACGGAAAAGTGACATGCGAGCGTGGGAATCTACAAGTGACTCTTCCTCACACCTGACCTCCCGAGGTCGTGCCGAGACAGCCGGTGGGTATGGAATATATGTGAGATGCAGACAAACTAGTTAGGCAATCTAATGTCTTCAATACGCACTAGCGGAATTTGTGAGTCTAAGGTAAAGAAGGCCCTCCTAACAGGCGGGTGTGATAGATCGGTCGTGAGGATGACTGCTCGAAGGCTCAATCAATATCGAGCTCGGCGTGATTGATCTATAGGTTGTGGAATACGTGGAAAATGACCCGGGATAGTTTCGTGTATTTCTCCGGATAGGGTCATAAATAAATGATGGATATGTAGTTAATTCTATGGGCGATTCTTTGCCTAGTCCAAAATTCCCTAGCTCGTTAGTTCTTGTGTCTAGCGAAGGATAATTGTTCGATGATGATAGGTGGAAGTGGAGTAAACCGGAATACTAGTGTGCGTAGGCCAGTGTCTATGTCTAATTCTCCTATGGATTCGTTGGGCTGCGGGATTTGTGGGTCACAACCGTAGATTCTTAGTTGTTGTGGACCTGTTATGGTCATGCGTGAAATCAAGTCCTAATCCCTAATATCCAGTAATCGTATGCTTTCTCAGCTTCTATATTTAGGATCAATAACTGTGTGATTTTCTCATAATATCTTACAGGCATTCGTGCAACCTGGATTCTTAGGCTGGTATCTATATCTAGAAGAGTGTCTCCTGCATCTGGCTGTGGGACCAAAGGATCACAACCAAAGGTTTGTTCTCTTTCAAACCCTTCTACAGTCATATGAATGTTGCCTAGGGTAATCTGTAGTTCGGTTGATTTGACCAAAACGTGTGTGCTTGGTCATCTTCTATGTTTAGTCCACTCAACTGGGAATTGATTTGTTGCAAGCTTACCGTTGTTCGGAAGACTTGGATCCTAAGATTTTGATCTATATCAGTTATCGCTGTGATGAGATTGGGCTGAGGCACGATTGGCTCGAATACGTATTCCCTGGGCTCTCTAGGTCCCGTGATTGTCATACAAAAGCAACAATGTAAATTAACTGTAGCAAAATGAAATTTAACTATGTGAAGTGTAGCATATATATGACTTCTCTATTTTTTTTTTTGTATTTTCGATGACTTTATGAATTTAAGAAAGCAGCTATTTAAAATATCTAGAATGAAACTAAAATAATAATTTAAAACAAACAAAATAACCGAGTGTAGTTATTTTACGTGTAATTTGTAGATCTATTCTAAACAATAAAATAGCTTATCTAATCTATTTGCAAGACTCTCGATCCTACCTCGAAGTGAGGAGTGAATCATAGTTTCTCGAAACTATCAATCCCCATGACTTCCTAGCAATATCGAGAGTATAATTAAATAAAATAAAGCAATTAACTACTCTATTTGATATGATTCTAACTAGAACTTTGAAAGCTAGAACACGGATTCCGCAGAGTAACAGCGGTGGTGAATCCGATGGTGTGTGTGATCTTGTCCCCTCAGTGTGATCTCCTCGTTCCTTTGTGTTCACGTGGATCCAGAAAAGCGTGTAATGCTAGCATCAACAGAAGTAGATATTGGGATAAAGGCAGCTGAATACCGGATCGAATACAATGCGAGTAGGAGAGGGATAGTGCAAGAGTACAGAGCTTGGCTTATGCAATTCTTAGCGGGATCTATTGTGAGTCATGCAACATAAAGCATCCAGAACCTGAAACTATCATGTTTGAGGAGCAAAACCTGCAACTTTAATGGCTTCCTATTGGTAAACAGACTATTCTATTCCAATGGATTGGATAAAATAACAGCATGAGATTTGCATAAGATGGATATGTGGTTTACTAACAAGTAAAACAATGCTAACTAAGCATGCAATGAAAGAAACTAAGAACTCTAAGAAAAATGAAAACTAAATCTATTCCAAAGAGAAATTAGAGGCAAATTTTGAGGGGCCATTTGCTTGAGCACAATCCAACTATTTATAGCATTTGCATTTACCCAAGGTAAAAGCCAAATAGAACTCTTAAACTATAAAAAATGGCAAAACACTATTCCAGGGAACCGGAATCATAAATGCAAGCTTATGGCGGTGAAAGAACACTTGGTAAAATGTTGAAATTATGTGAGTCGTGTTAAAAGAGCTTTACGGAAAACGCGTAAAGGACCGCCGCCCTGAGCAGGGCGGCGGTTATAGACCGCCGCCTGTTTAGGGCAGCGGTCATGAGACTCGCCGCCTGTGCAAGGCGGTGATTTCATCATCAAGAGAAAAAGGCCAAGAAAAGAGGGGAAAAGGGAAAATAAAGCACGCGGGGCTAAAGCGGGGCATGCGGGATGTTAACGCATACTTGGAGAGCTTTTCTACGGATCCCGAACACCTTGCGAGGAGACTGTATCATCCTTGGGGCACATATCACGTTGTTCGACGATCAATACCTTACAATTTTGGGTACGTACGAGAGACATTTTAGCTTGAGACATATTTCATTCTCAACCAAGGCTTTCCATCTTTTGAAAGTTTTAAACACATCATATTTATTTCTAATGCAATATACCCAAACTTTTCTAGTTGCATCATCAATAAAAGTGACATAATAACATGAACCACCAATAGAGTTTACCTTAGCTAGCCCCATACATTTGTATGCACTAACTCCAACTTACCCTCCTTCCTGGTAGGTCCAACCTTGAGGAATCTCACCCGCGATCTTTCCCAAAACACAGTCCTCACTGTAATTCCAAATCTAGCTCCTTTAATCAAGGCAACCCTGTCCTTTATAATATGCATGCCCTTATGACTCATATGACCGAGTCTTTGGTGCCACAAAGTGTATCTCCATATACAAAGAACTAAATTGCAATAATCAGCACCACTGTTAAATACAAAGTACCACTTTTCTTACCTCTTGTAACCACAAGAGCTCCCTTAGTAACCTTCCAAGAATACACTCTAAAACTAACCGTATAGCCATCACTAGCCGTTGTCCCACCGATATCCAATTCCACCTCAACTTAGACACATGCTCAGCGTCCTTAAGTATCCATGTGTTCCCATTCCGCATTTTCACCCGAACACAACCTTTCCCTACTATGCTTTGCATGGTTCATCATCACCAAGATATACATGTCCAAAATCACCTTAAACAAAATCAGTAAAGTAATGTCTATGTGGGGTGGCATGGAAAGAAGCCCCTAAATCTAACACCCAAGATTCAACAATATTATCTAAAGAAAGAATTAAGGCATCTTGACAAACATCACCTACTGCCAAATTTACCTCTTTAGTTTCCTCCTTGTTCTTCTTATCCCGAAGAGCCCAAGCAATCTTTCTTAGCATGACCAACCTTCCCACAGTGCCAACATTCTAACTTACTCTTGGACTTTGACCTTCCACGATCATTTGACTTCCCATGGTTACCTTTCCCTCTGTTCTTTTGTCTCCCTCTGCTCTCCACCGTCAAAGCATTTCCAGAAGTAGAAGAATCTCCGGTGCTCTTCCTTCACATTTCCTTGCTTAGGATCATGCCTATTACATCCTCAAACTTCAGCTTTGAGTTATTAGAGACTGAATTACTTACAGCCATAACCAAGTTGTCCTAGCTATCTGGTAAGGAGCACAAAATCAACAAAGCCCTAACCTCATCATCAAAGTCAATTTTTACCGAGTTTAACATACTCACAACCGTATTAAATTCATTCAAATGATCAGCAATAGAACCATTCTTAGACATCTTCATATTAAATAACTTTTTCATCAAAAATATTTTATTAGAGGTAGAGGTTTTTTCATATAACTTCCCAACACACTCATGAGACCTTTCGTGGTCTTCTCCTACGATATGTTGAAAGAAACCGAAGATGCAAGGCATAAACGAATTTGCCCAGCGCCTTTCTATCCAAAGCAACTCCCAATCCTCATCCGACATGGTTGTAGGTTTCTTTGCTTTTCCAGCCAAAGGAACATGGAGGTCCTTCTGATATAAGTAATCCTCCATTTGCATCTTCCACAAACCAAAGTTCTGCCCATTGAACTTCTCAACCCTCGATCTTGCCCTCATCTGCCATAGCTCCCACTCAAGCTTAACTTTCCCTGTGATTTACAACTTTAGCAAAAAACCACCAAAGCTCTGATACCAATTGTTAAGAATTAGAGAACAAATATGCAGAAACAATTCCTCAAAACTGTTGGTGCGAAAAATTGTCGGTTAGGTAGGTTGTGGGGAAATATAACAACAATGTGCGGTAATAGCCCTTTTTGAGACAACAAAGCAAATTTATTGCTAATCTATCAAACAGGCATCTATGTAAATCTACACTATTCTAACTTCGGGGGTTTGGGATCTCATCCCAAAGAGGTAGTTCCAACTACGAATGTAGAAAGGTAGGAACGGAGGAGAGTAGGTCTCGAAGGAAGATTTAAAGAAATGAATTCAAGACGGAAAGGTCTAGAAAGTTTATTCTTTGAGCCGGTAGTAAATGAGCCAAACGTACTTGCATAAATGATTAAAGCAATCGATGAACATATGACAATATTAGGAATGAATCCAACAGAATACAAACATAGATCTAACTTAAGAAAGATCTGCAAATAACACATACAAATAAGCACAAAGTCCGAACATATGTATTAATATTTCTTTTACATAAGAAAACACAGTCTTTCTCTCCTCACTTCTCTTTTCATACAAAAAAATGTCCACCTTTGAATACAACAAGTATTCAAGTATTTATAGAAAGAGAGGAGGGAAGAAGACAAAATCAAACCAACAACTTACAAAATATCTTACAAGATATTTACAAAAGGTCTAAAATATCTAAAAAGTCAACAGTTGACTTGGGAAAGTTTTTAGATGACAACATCCCATGGTGCAACATGGATGAGGTCATCATGTCTACCAACATGCTTTTTAAACATTTTACAAAAAATATCAACGCATACGTGAGACGAGAAACTACTCCTCATCATCCCCATGTTCAAACTTGGTGTCTTGCTTTTGATCAGGAGAGTCGATGTGACACTGCACTCGATATTCTACAAACTTGTTGATCATTGCTTGAATTTGATCATGGTTGGGACCATTAAAATGGTTGTGAATGACTTCGCAAGTTTCTTTCTCGTTCTTGAGCTTGTCAGGTAACTTGGCGAAAGTTTCGCATGCATCGATTAAAAAGCCAATGAAATCGTGGCAGGCCAAGAGGTTATTGATTGACTCTCGGTCGAAAGTGACCTCTGGTTCCAAACCTTGAGTGACAATAGCCTTCAAGCAACGGAATGTATCATATGCTTCCCTCAAGTTATACGATTCACTGAGCATCCCTAGAGACATTTTTGTAACTGTCTGCTCCATGTTGTATCGTGCATCTAGGGCTTCATCTTTGATTTTATTGATTCTCTCCTAGGATATATTCCATCTGGTCAACCCGGTAATCTAATGCAATGAGAGCTTTATTATGTGCATGTGGGTGATCGATAACATGACCTTGATAGGTCATCACCAAGCGATTAACTATTGCTTAGAACGTTTCATGTTGTAACTGGCGTTATCTAACTCTTTGGATAGGGCACTTGCTACTATTTGTAGCTCTTTATTTGCTTGAGTTATATCCTGATAGAGCAATGTGAATTTCCCTATCATTTCTTCACTATCTTTGAGGATCCGCTTGATCCAAGATGATATCGCTGCGCTGCAGGTGGTCCTTGCCTAGAAATCATCCATGTCAATATGACCCAGCTCAGAATCTCTGATGTCAATGTCACTCTCTACATATGAGTCGAGCATTCTGACTCTCTGGTACTTATACTTCATTTCTTGATCTGATTATTTAGCTTTAGCTTTAGCTGGTTTCTTGCTTGATGAAGACATATGTGAGCTTGAGGACGGATGTTGTTGTTCTGTAAGAAGAATCAAGAAGGTCCAACAAAGGACCATGTCAACCGTCATGTTATCCATAATGGAATTTTGAAGAATGACAAAACACTTTAGAATGTGTGAGAAAATAGTTAGGTTTAGCTTGCAAGGGAAACGAACAATTTTAGACCTCGGGCGTAAGGCGCGTAAGCTTATAGCACTTGTAGGGGCTTTTTTATTGCTAGGCACACTTTCTAGGGTGTCAGCATGTAAATTCTTACGCTAATCACATTCGGAAAGTGTCAACATGAGGAAAATTACACTTGGTGTTGACATGGGAAAAGTGGCACCAAATTGGAAAGGGCTCAATTTGGAGAGGAGTTACATGAAAAAATGTAGCACCATTATCAGGGTAAAGCGCGAGGCATGGATCTGCGACATACAACATGTCATGTCGATGTTGTGGAAGTTGCGCCTGTGCCTTATAAAAATCTGCTAAGTGTTCTTTTGGTTAGGCATGGAAAAAGGTCGTGTTACATGGGTTTAAAGTGTACATGCCATACAAGGTCTGACTTTGGAAGATGTAACATGAAAAACAATGCAATAAGGAGTTTTTGATTTGACAATTTTGGCAATTTTCTTGATTTCCACTACTTCTCTCTTTTTGGATTTATCAGATGGCTAGGAAGAGAGGTTTGTTGCAAAGCGAAGGAGATATAGATGGTTTTTGGTTGATTGGCGTGGCGAGCCCTTCTAGATTTATAGATTTGGAAGGAGAGGAAAAGAGGGTTTCAGCTAGGAAGTTGTGGATTTTGAATGGATTCTTTTAGATTTTATTTATTTGTTATAAGCCCTATCATTCAACACAACAAAATGAAAACCACAAATGGGAAAGGAGCCACTCACCCATTTATAAAAGACGATGAAAGACGCGGGGTCCACAAGTTCGAAAATGACATGTGAGGGCTGACAGGGATGGCTAACACGCGCAAAGAAAATACCTTTCACAATTTTCAATTCGTGAAAATGACATGTGGTAGGTTCATATTTATAAAAAAAATTAGCATTTATGATCTCACCAACCACTTTGGCGCACTTTTGGGAGCGTCGACACAAGGAAAAGTGCGCCAAGGAAAATGTATGGCGCTAGTTGCTGGATGTCAACATAAAGATCTCAGCACAAAAGGATTTAATGGGGCACAAAATTCTTGATGTCGACATGCGAAAAATTGCGCCCAACAAAAAAGGGCACTACTTTGGTGATGTTGACAAGCGAATTTCTGCGCCGAAGGATTTTAAAGTGGGCGTGATTTTTGGGATGTCGACATGAATGAAATGGCACCCAGTTCAAAAAGGCACATTTTTGGGAGTGTTGACACACAAAACTCTTTGCACCGAAGGATAAGCTAAAAAATGGCTAAGTTCTGAAACAACTTGATTTTCGAAAGGGAGTTTTGGGCCATTTGAACATCATCAAACTTCTCGAGGGCTAAAATAGAAATTTGGTAAATAGTTACACCGCAAATTGCCCTTGTCAATTTTACAGGATAATGCATAAATATAACAACATAAATAAATAATGCATAAAAGAAGACAAGACAAGATTTAATGTGGTTCACCCAATGTGGGCTACGTCCACCAAGAACTTGCTCGGATTTTATTATCAACAAGAGTAAAACAACTCTCACAGTATTCTCTTAGTTATGAACTCACAACAGAATTTCAAAGATGATAAACCACAATTGACACCCAATTGCATAACCTTGATCACTCTTGATCACCTCTTGATCATTAAGACTCAAGACCTCTTAAACACTCAAGATATCTTCAAGATACCCTAACACCTCTATTTATAGGATTACTGATCCTTTTAAGAAGTCTTAAAGCCGACCTAGAAGTTTGAAAGTCACGATCTTTCAACTTCCGATGGCTGAAAAAAACATTCTGGCGTTAACAATGACTAATTAACAAAGATGTTAACAAAGAACGTCGCAAACAGCGACACAACAATGCACAACAACGTCACATCAAATGACTGCAGAATGCTCGTGAAGTCTCCAAACTTAACTGTTCGAGCTCAGCACTTCAACATTGATTCAAGAAGACCAAAAATAGGATCCACACCCCAACATTGATGTCATTATCGAATGGTGTCATCATTGTCACTTGAAATTATTATGGGAGCAACATCAAACACCTTGAAACCTAGACCATATTTATCATGATGTTGTGTGCAATTTATCGGGTCTAAAAAACCTTTTTCATTTGGACCAAGTCATTTACCTTTCCATCGCATGTTTTTCATTATTCGGTGAGCTTTGGTAAATTGAGGGACTCATAACATGGAGCAAAGTTGTCATTATATAACCAAGATCCTGAAGAACTTGGAATATGTTTGTTGTGAAGATAACCAAACTTTTTCCAAACTAATTGTCCCATTTGGTAAGTGGGATGGATTCTCAAATGTGGAGCGTTAGGTTTGTCATAGCTATGTGGGGATTTTTTCATATAAAAGGAGTTTGCCATATTTTGAAATTGATATTCTTTGCATCCCTGTGTCAATGATTTTAAATGTATGGGATGGGGACTAATAGGTACCTCACGTGGTGGGGAAGTCAATTTGATAGTTTTAAAAGATAAAGATAATGGGTTATAAGAAGAAGGGGGTGGATTGAAGGATGAAGTTTGGTTATTCACAGGAGGAGGTATCTTAATAGAAGAGGTGTGGTTGGATGAAGAAGGTTGGCTAGGTGAGGAAGAAGATGGTGTGGTGGAAGAATAACTGTTGTTGGAAGAAGAAGCTTGATTAGTGGAAGAAGATAATTGATTAGTGGGAGAAGGACTGGTGGAAGATGGTTGATTTAGCGAGAAGATGGTGGACTAGCGAGAAGATAATGGATTGGAAAATGTGTTTTGGTTAGGAGATGATAGTTTCAGATCATTGTTAGGGAGTGTATCAGGATCAAAGCGTGTTTTGTTAGGGATTATGCGAGGTGGAGCATATTTATTTGTTGATGGACAATAGTGATCATGTCGATACCATCATTCGAGGAATCTACAATACTCAAAAGGTTGGGGATCCGCACGTAATGTAAATTCCTTGTCCAAATGAGGAAACTTAATACGTTGGTGGAATGTTGATGGGACAGCTTTCATGCAATGAATCCATGGTCAGCTGACGAGAATGTTATAGGCAACTTCTACATCCACCACATGAAAAACCATGTCTAAGGTGATGGGTCCAACTTGGAGAGGCAACGTGATTGTTCCTTCAGACGTTCTTTCACTATTATCATACCCATGAATGGTTATGATATTGTTTTGTAAATCATTTTCAGTGTAACCTAGACAACGTAAAAGTTTCATGGAACAAATATTTACTGCAGATCCATTGTCGATTAAGACGCGCTTGATCTTACACTGGAGTTACATAACCCTCGACATATAAACAATGATTATTAGCGATGTTGGAATTAAGTAGGTCAATGGGACCAAAAGATAAAATAGGATTGGGAATGTAAGATGTGCGATTAAAACCTGGAATTGTTGTGAATTGATGTCCTCACGGACACGAGCGTTATTCAATATTTGCATAAGGATGCGTTGTAGTGCAAGAGAAGAAGTAAGTAGTTCCATCATGGAAATGTGTGTTTCATCTTCTCTAAATGTTTGACAATATTGAATGATGGCGTAGGATGTGGAGAGGAATTAGCGGTGGAATTAGATGGTGGATTAGGAGGTGATGCGGGGGACGAAGTGACAGATTTTTTTGTTGTAGGGACCCACATTTTTTTCTATCTAGTGGTGATTGCACAGTCATTTCTGATCTTTATAGTGGTCATAATCTATGGTCGAGATGACTGAGTCATACTCGACATTGCTTGATGATTAACCCTTATCTTTTGAATTGTTATCGTGGTTAGGGAAGGGATTTTTGAACATGTGAAGTTTTTCATTAGGTGTTTTTGTCTCAGAAGTATTTTCAACTTCTATGTCTCCATGTTCAATCAGGTCTTAGACGTAATGGCGGAGTTGCATGCATCGATCTGTGGAGTGCCCTTTTATGCGATGGTAATCACAATATTCATTGTCCTTATACCAATTTGGTTTGGGTTGTCCTTCTTCGAAGGGTTTGACGATGGGATATGTAATCATACTGGCATTTTCTAAATGTTGAAAGACACTAGATAGACTTTCTCCGAGAGGAGTGAACTATCTTCGTCGGTCCCTTGAAATAACTTCCTTTCTAGGGATGATGATTGGTTGTTGGGATTTTAATGTATTGATAGGATGGTTTTGAATGTTTCGAGACATGGCGGGAATCAGTAACACCGTCATTGATGATATTTCAATTCCGGTTAAAGAATTTAGATTTGTCCTAGTTTTGAAGGGTGTCTCGATAAGGTTGGTCCCTAAAGGGTGCTTTAAGTAAGCCCTTAGAAATGATGGATTTTTTGATTTGTGTGCCCTTTTGATGACTTCTTTGAAACTATTCAAATAATGCATTTGCATGTGGAATGATAATTCGGCATAGAGTAGGAACAAAAATGTGAACTAGTTGTCTTTGGAGTACTCGAAGCGGGGAAATCGGCTTGCAATTCCTCGCCATCATTCAAAAAGGAGGTAAATTTTTTGTTTGGCCTTTACCTAGTGTTGCGAGAGATCAAGCATGGTTACTTCGAGTCTAAGTTAGAGGAAAAATGTTTGACAAATTTCTCCGATAAGTCCTGCAAATGTCGTGACCGACCCTTTAGGCGAGATGGAAAACTAGTCTAAACCCCTGTCCTCCTAAACTTTGGGGAATAATCGAAAAATGTACGTGTCTCGATAGGTAACTTCCTGACATTGCATGTAAAATTCCTTGACATGTTCACAGGGGTCACCTTTTATTTTGTATTTATCAAACTTAGGGATTTCGAAGGATGACGGAAATGGTAATCGTGATATCTCTGTATCAAATGGATAAGGACACAATTCTTCAAAGTTGAATTGTTTCGATTGTTTTTGTAGTCCCTGAATGGTGTCTTTCATAAGTTTCCATTCTTGTGCGAATGGAGAAGCGGGGGACGGTTTATCAAACATGTCGTGAGTATTGGAATCTAGATTGAGGTCTTTTAATCTTTTAGCTCTAGTCGTTGCTTCCTCAAGTTTCTTTGTTAAGTCTTGGATTTTAGTGAATAACTCTTCGGCCGAAGAACCATTTGGATTGTTTGGTATTTCGTTGTGATAACTTGATTCACCGTTGTCGATGAGTTTGTTTAAATTTTCCGTCCCGAAGTCAAGGGGTAGTTTTGCCCCCATGGCTAGGATGCGTAACAGATATTCATTTTTTTTTCTATCACCCTATTGACTTGTTCTTGTTCTTCATTGGTGAGTTCTGGTTGTGCGACTTCTTCATCGTCATTTTCATGATTGTGACTGCGAGTGAATACCATGATGAAATGTGTCTGATTAAGCTGAAAAGTGGGTAGGAATTTTGAACAGGTGTGAGGAAATGAGAACTTGATTACTTTGGATTTAGCTCGAATAAGCTCGTGATGACTGATAAGGAGAGTAACTCAAACAAGTTATCTCAATATGATGATGATGTAACTCGAGACGAGTTATTAGAGGATTTATTGCACATTGTGTAGATTTGGCTTTAAAAGCTCTGCTAGACTATTGATGGGGAGGGTAACTGAGGCAGTTAATCGCGATATGGTTGTGATATAACTCAAAATGAGTTATGAAAGGATTTGTGTTGGTTGTGATTTGGATAAAGCGCAATGGTGGATGAGAATAATGAGTGAACTCAAACAAGTCACCCAATATTAGTTTGATATATTTGGAAACAAGCTATGAAGGATGTTTGACAATCGACGCTATGGGGAGTGAATGTTAGTCACTCAATATCATTGGATATAGCCAAGACAAGCTATGACAGGATGTATTGTTGAATGAAGCAAGCTAATGAAATTGGTGCGATGTTTTGAGTCCTGTGTTGTTGGATTGTTTGGATGTTTTCGCTTGGTATTGAATTGGTCGAGAACTAATTTTTTTGTGGAACACAACTAGGGTTTGAACTTTTATAATGAACACATTGATATCACCAAGTTTTATGATAAAATAATGCTAAACTATTTTGTTTTAAAACAACAAGCAATCATGTGGATCCAATTGTTTTTGGCTTATGAGGTAAATTCTTCAGAATGATCATTGTTTTATGCAATCATACAAGTATGATGTTAGCCCGATGGATGCATGAGCTCTTATTACTCCAAAAAGATACATCCTCCGATATACCCTAGTCCCGATATACCTAATTTTGTACGGGACGGAATTGGTACGGGAGCCCTTAGAACACTAGAGGAGACTCATCAATTCTTACTTCCTGTTTGAGTGAATCACCACGTCCGAACGTAATGTGTTTTGTGAAAAGGTGGAAGGTGATGGAGGGATGAATGTGTATGGTGTCCTTGTAACTCCCCAAATATTTACAAGCTCGATGCCTAGGCTTCATTATTACGCTTATTTAGGTGTGACTCGCATGCGCCACACGACAACATTACCTGTAAGTGAAGAGCAGGGGCGAGGTAAATACCGAACGTTGTAATGAGACTAGGTCTCAAAGTGTAATGCAGATGCAAATGTTGTTGGTGCGTGGTATTCAAGTCCACGTCACCGGTGTAGCTTTGGTGGTGATGAAATCCACCTTGTCTACGTGTAAAAACAAAATGATAAAGTGATTAAACGTAGGGTTCTTTCCAACTTGAAATAAATCACTAGCAGAAAATAATTATGTACCTGAGCATACTTTTTTTGTTTCAAAGCAATTTTCTTTGAATGGTGGTATTTTTGCGGGATTTTTTTGTTTTTTTGTTTTTTTACAATATTCCAATGACACGGTCCTACGAAAACAAATTAGTAGTTATCTTGCAAACGAAATGTTAGAAAAGTGATCGTGGCTATTTTTTATTTTCTAGATCGCTCAAAGGCATAGGAAAAGAGCATACACAACCAACGACCAAAAATATTAATAATATGACGAAGTAAAATAATGATTGAAATGATAGTTAAAAAAAAAATCTAGAGGATCTTGCAATGTTAAAACAAGAAACTAAAATTCATGAGCTTCGATTTTCCAGATCGCTCAAGGCGCAAGAAAATAACATACGTGGATACAATTGGAATAAATTTTATTTTTTTAAATTTTTTTCTTTTAAATTTTAATAGTTATTGCAATTAATCATGATTGCGAAATAAAGAATAATGATTATTTTCACAAATAAGAAAATGACAAAATAAGATTGTGAAAACATTACCTAGAAGTGTTGTCATGGAAAATTGAAATGTAAGGCAAAAACAAAATTATTTTGTGGAGCAGGGTGGCCTCATGTTTCGATTTCCAAGATCACTTATAAAGTGTGAGGAAAGAGCATACACATGAGGTTGTTACGTTAACAAACAATTAAAATTTAAAATATATATATATATATATATATATATATATTTTTGTTAAAAAGACAAGTGTTAAAAGAAATGAAACCAAAAAGATTTTGTAAGTCTAAATCAAAAATTATTTTTCCATCGCATAGATATTTTCAATACCTTTCCATTAAAAATGAAGTCATTCCGAGTTCGGGAGCAAAATTTATAGCTTCCGAAAGATGGGCTATGGTTCGCACTCGAACGAAAATTTGGAACGTGAGACAACACCCTGAGCTAGTTTTTTTATTTTCGATTTTTGTACTTCACTTGGAAAGCTAAAATTTTGACAAAAGTTAAAAAAGAATAATAAATGAAATAAAGAGTTAGATCACAAAATGATTAACTAAAATGAAAGAAAGAAAAATGATTAACTTCCTACAAAGCTAGCTTATTTTAGCAAAAGTAAATAAATAAATGCATTTTCCGGATTGGTTGTCCCATGACAGTAAGATGATAAACTAATGACTAGTTCATGTGTTTCTACAGATTACGAGTGAATAGCAAAATCAAAACTGGAAACTAAACACCAAGCACCGAGGAGATCAAAGACAGGGATGAGCGTCATAGTTTCATTGTTGTTATAACCTGCAGATACACCACAAGACACCGCACAACAAAATGCTACCCACAACGTAAAGGTTAACCAAAGAAGGCCATAAGGCACGAGAAAAAGAGATAATAACGAACAATAATAAACACATAATGGATAACACCACTAATTGAGAAATCAATGGTAACAGATCAAAAGTAACCGGGCGTGCCAGAATGTAAGCTAGGAAAAATGCACTACTAACAAGGAAGTAAAATACCAACAATATTACCTCCTCTTTCACGTTCCGTAGCAAACCTCAGAATGGGCTAGGAAACTTGGATTGAGCCCTGATTGTGTGATATGTAGGTGTTTTTCTTCAAGATGGAGCAAGGCCTTCCTGCAACAACAATCCTCTTACTTTACACTAGATGGGAAAAAGGATTATGAGGCTATTTGGGCATTAGGACAAGGCAGAAGGATGTTCTTTGCTCAAAGGATGCAATAACTTAGATAGGGCATTCAAGCTTATTCTTTGTGTCCTTAGAGTGGAGGGGTAAGGTCGTATTTATAGCCTAGGAGAGTGATTAACTTAGAGTAATTTAAGTAATCATAGTTTGAAAATGTGGGCAAGATTAGGTGAGTGGGGACCACGAAGAATGGGTGAAGATTTGATTTTAGATTTTTAATTCATAAGCAAAGGATTTTAGATGAGTGGGGACCACGAAGAATGGGTGAGGATTTGATTTTAGATTTTTAATTCATAAGTGGAAGATTTTAGGTGAGTGGGGACCATGAAGAGTGGGTGAGGATTTGAATTTAAATTTTTAATTCAATAGTAGAAAAATATGGAGAATAATGACATGTGGTGAGAATTGGGTTATTTTTTAGATTTTGAAATGAAAAATTAATTCAAGTGTATTTTGTGGGAAATGAGGAAGGGAAATTAATTGATTTAGGAAAGATGTGAAATTAGGGTGTCTACAATATTCATCTCCAAACTCTTCCAAACCCTTGCTCAAACCCTAGGTCTTCAATCTTACACAATCTTGCTCTTTCTTCACTTCTCAAGGCTTCAAAGTCATGTATAGATGTATGATAATCTTACTAAACATGTTATACACTTGATATGACCTCATTTAATGCTTACACGCCTACAAAAATCTCACACCTAGGTCACACTTCTTGCACACACACAACTAGCTCCAAAAGCACCCAAAACAATGTTTTTATAAGCTCCTCTTCATTTCAAATTCAAAAACAAACTTTTTCCATCCTTTGGCTCGACCCATGCATCATAAAAACATCCCAAATTCAAAACATAACAGTCACAAGTGACCCAAGTAGGTCATCCTAGCCAAAATCATCATTACATGCTCCAAAAATACTCAAATCCCCATGGGCACAAAGAGAAAAATGCCCTAACATCAAAACCATACTTATTCATGACCCATAAATCACCACACATGTTTAAATTAAAATTTAAACATCATACATGGTCACAATTTATCTCAACCAATCATAATATTTCATTTAATGGGACCATTGCTCTTTGTACTTCTTAAAATAGTTGTTTCTACACCCTTTACGACCACGAAAACATCTTTCGCCATTAGATCACTCCAAAACATTCAAAATATGTCATGTGACCACTTAATGGAAATTTCATAACCTTTATAACACTTATAAACAATTTATAATTCATGAAACAATCACCTGCTCAAACCTCAGCCACTTTTGTCTTCACCAAATCAACTTGCCCAAAAAGTTGTTTTAAGTTATATAAAATCTCATAATCATGAAAAAAAAAATTATATCAATGGAAATATATCTAAATTATATTTTCAACAAAACTTTAATCACCTCCTAAATCCACTTATAGCTCCAGTTATGCTCACTTTACTGAACACTACTTTTATGGCCTCAAAACTTCCCTTTGACTAGTCAACCTAAATGGAGCTCATTTGACCATGAAATTGCATCAAAATGTCCTAAAACATATTTTTACATCAAGATAAACTCACATACATCACACAATTCCAATTTAGCTTGCAACTCCTTTAGACAACCTTGTCCCAAAACACTCTTCTTTAGAAATTGACTTGTTTGAGTGGGGCCCACTCATCACCATGACCTATACCATACCTTTCTGGAAATATGAAGGATTTATCTACATTTTCCAATCAAAATTAATTCACTAGGAAGAAATTATTGTCACTTAGGAAGCAATTCTTCCATACCGCTTTCAAGCTAGGGTTTCAAACTCATAAATAGTTGTTTACCTTCTTAACATTCGTTCATAAAAACCTGGATGATAAAAATACCTAATTATTTTTTTAAACCTTCTAGAATAAATTTATAAACATCCCTAAAATCCACAAGTTCCCATGTAAAGCACATAATTCATGGTGAGCATCAGAAGTTCCAATTTGAGCTGGAAATGCACTAGTTCTTGACCCTATCTCACCAAAACTGACATATCTTGAAAAATTCACATCATAACATCTGAAATTTTTCTCAAAGCACCATGAAACATCATAATAACATATAAAATCATCATAAAGTCATCATCATCTCTCAAACTCTGCAGCCTATCTCATTTGCATAGCTTCCCTTTAGGGTTTTACATTATAGAAGCTAGGGTCAATTGGAAAACACAATAACTCAACATGAAATCTCTCAAAATTACCAAAACATACCTAGTACAACATAATACACCTACATACATGAATTAATGAGCTTATATAGTTCCATACCTCAATCTCATACCTCCTAACATGCATACATACTCCAAATGAGCACCTGAATCATGGTGAATCACTTGTATCTACACCCTGTAACTGATGTGAGTGCCCAAGAACTCTCCAAACCTATTATCCATCATTACAACATGCTTCTAAAGCAACCAAGAATCTCATACCACCATGCAACATCACCTAGGCACCTGAATGGGCTTGCAAGAACAAATAATCCTCACTGAATCTCCTTGTATCATCATGAAACATCACGAACCATCATGTCAACACCATCCATAGCATCATCTGACCCTAATCCATCATCTAATTTTTCATTAATGTGGTTTTGATCAATGACAACACCTATAAGACCACATGCCAACAATCTCCCCTTTGTCATTGATGGAAAACTACCTGAACTTCCCCCTTTTTACATAAATGACAAAGGAATACATGTAGAAAAATGTTATTCACCTTCCATAGCTTCATAACATCATGCTTTGGTTATAAACATCAACCAAAGATCTCAAACAAGCTCAAGACCTTGAATTTTCACTCAAAACCTGATTTTTCCTTCTTTGCAAGCATGTAATCACCATGCTCCCCCTGGGCCAAACATATACACCATCTGGATGCATCAAGAAAACATGAATACAACATCATATTACCTTTCTTGGAGCCAAAGCATCACTTTTCACCTTCTAGGCATGCAAAAATAGTTATTTTCTACTCAATCCCTATTTTAGACTTCATGTGAACACTGTAGCAAACCATAATCTAAGCCATACATTCTAAGAGCATAATAAAAATTTCATGAACAAGCATAAAAATCTACCTTACCTTCTTCCTTGAGCATACACCATCTTTTCTAGGCATAAGACTAGCTTTACAATGCTCTTTTTAGAGCTCTACCTTTAATAAGGCTTTCTTAATTACCTCTACATCACCAAATTTTCACTTTCTTGCTCTCCATACCATACTAGGACTAATGTCCCTAATCAGACTTCTCAGTAAATTTTTAACCAACTTTTTCACGCTACAACATGTCATACATGCTTTGACTCATCAAAACAACAATCCCCCTGAACTCAAGACCACTGTATCTAGTGATCAAGCAGAAAAATTGAGCTACTAACCTTGGATTCTTGGCGTAAAATCATCTTGATCACTTTTACTTTGCCCTAAACTATTTATTCAATCCTTAACAATCATAATTGACTAAGATCATGCATACAAGGAACAAAAAATTTCCAATTCATTGTGTAGACATACTATACATACCTCAAATTGCCTTTAGGTCTTCATATTACCATCTAGAAGCAATATTACTTGTTCCCCTATCTCTAGTAAGTACATATACACTTCATCCACCTATAGGAGAAATTTTCTTCATCACAGTGACATTGACATCCTCAAACAATCAACTCATCACCAAGCCAAGCTTCAACAAGTCAAGAAAGTGACTTTCAAGCACATAAACTCACTTAGAGTGCCTTGAAGAGGCACACATAGATACTCCCCTTGTTATGAATGTTCACTACATACCTTTCTCCTAAGAAGACAACCTGAGAAATATTGTAGCACAATATACACTAATTCTGAGACAACATATCAAGAAACCTTTTCAAGGGGTCAAGTTGACTATCACCCTAAATGTATTCAAATTAGCAATGTCACAAGAACTAAAATGAGATCATCTTACCATTTCAACAACCGAGTCAATGCACAAATATGCATGAGAATATCCTCATACTCTTTCCTTCACCTGTAACATGCTATTTTGCACTGAGGAGTAACAAGAGAACCCCATCAAAGTTATACCTCGGGATCATCTTCAATTTTACTTCCAAAGCCTAGTGATGTCTTTACCAATGCATAAACATGGTTCTAAGGCTATGACACAACAATAATATGCACAACTCCCATACATGTAGATAATTTCATACTCTACCTTTTGTACGTGTAGGATCTCATTTTGTACTTTCATACTGTCATAGAATATCTTAAGCAACTTCAAGATAACTTAACACTTTCAGATTTTTTCCTTTATTCTTACATGATTACTTTAATAACTCAGACCCACTTTGAACCCTTGATCCATAACACACAACTTGATAGTAATCATCATGATTTTGTAAGCTTGTAAATTCATCATGAAGAACATACCTTGTGACACCTGAAGATGGCATTTCACAACATAATATTTTAAACACTTTAGAATCTTCATGTCCTTGACTGAGATAACACATACCAAGGATTTTTGATGTTCTTCTTCATTAGAATCCTAAACATATATTATTTATTTGAACTATAAACACCTTGGCTCTACACAAACCTTGAGCTTCTTGTTCCACTAATTTTATAAGGACAATATTATTAAGATCCTTAACCTCCTCAAGGGAAAGACAACATGAATTGTCACTATGGCATAAATGTTCCTTATGTACCATGAACTCTGATAAAGGACACACCTGGGTTCCAAAATAACATGAATTGGCCTCAACTATATTTCATACCTTTGTAGTTTTCATCATTCTTTCATAAACATTATCATGAAGTACCACATACTAATTTCAACTTATGATCACCCCATTTGAGCAAGATAATTTATCTTATCATGATCAAAATATTTATCTCAGTTACACTCAGCACACTAATTTGGAAGACTCAAAGCATACCAAATGGAGATGTATAGACATGTGATAGATTAAGCATACACAGACCCATTCTTGAAGCACCAAGGATCACATAAGATCCAAACACACTATACTTTCCCTTATTCATCATCTAGAGCCTCTTAATGGACTTCACAATCTCATTTATGGCACAAAAACTTCTGAGAATAAAAGGAGTCTCACTTTTTTCCTTACACCATCAAAAACACACTTACAACCTACAAGTCCTTTAAGTAGTGAGAAACACATCTAAATTTTGATACACATACCTTTGTGAGGATATCAAGCCAGATAAGGATACCCATTTATCCATATTATCTCTATCTTAATCCTTGGACCAAGCTCATGAAGTCATCTTACCCAGTTTTCACTTTTCTCTTTAGCAATTAGGCCTTCTTCATGCAAAATATCAATCCACAAATTTGTCATGTCAAGAATTACCATGAATTTAGACATACATATGACTTCAAACCTCTTAAATCTTGTATCCCTCCATGTCTAGATGATATGTTCAAATATTCAGCCCTAAACTCCATTATTATGACATTCAAATCTCACTTTCCACCTAGACCACTTTGAGTGCACCGAGGAAACCGGTTAGAAGGCGCAGAGAATCTTCAAAATGCACCAATTTGTTATTTTCACCTCAAGGTTGATCATAGACACTTTCAAAACTATCAAAATTTGACACAAAGACTATGAGTACAATTTGTATATGAGTTCTAAACCACTTACATACTTCTTTTGACATAGCAATGGGACTTGTGAACATACTAAGACATCTCATACTAGAAATTTTCATGATAATACAAGACACAAGATGTGAGGACTCGAATCGTACACCTTATCACTACAAAATTAAGATCATGACATCTCATGCTCAAAACCAAAAAAATGAACCATGATAGCATACTTAGAGACACATAAGGACATACCTTAGGCATATGGAGGAGTCACACATACCTGACTCAGAAAACTTCCCTCACACAAATGCTTCATTTGCACTAATATACCTCCAAGAAGCATAGTGGAGATATATGATCACCAAGAATACCTAAAAGAAGGTCTTGAAGAGGTCCCAAGCCTTCTTGGGAAATTTTAAAAATCCATCATCCTCTCTCTTATGATCAAAACTATGTGTTTTTCCTCTCATCCCATCATCACAAGCTCTTGAAGCAACAATATGGTCTCTTCTTAGTTCCCAAGTCCTTCTAGGACCACTATCATGCATTCTAGGCCTTTGAAGACTCTTGTTTTTTCTTGAGAGACCTTGATAGAAATTCCTTGCAACATGACCAACTTTGTTACAGTTGTAGCACACTATTGAATTCTTCCTCTTGAAACCATCAACATATCTAGGTGGATCATTCAAGAAAAATCTAGCAACATGGCCTTTCTCATTGCAACTGTAGCACACTACACTCTTAGCAAATTCACTCCTATTATCTCTCCATGAATGAGTATCTCTAGAATACTCGTTGATGATTATCTTTGCAAATAAATCACCAAAGTCATGGGAAATCTTAGAGATGTGGGACATGGCCCCTAAGATAACCTCTCAGATTTTATAGAAGTTGGCTCTTCTCTGATTTGTGTTGAGATAAGGGTTAGAGAGAAAACAAAATAATGTGAAGATCCTAACTAAGGCGATGTGCCAAATTTTTTAAAAATAGCACAGAGACTAATATTGAAACATCTATTAGATTAATCGAGGAGCGTTAAGCATGATCAACTATTCTAGAGATATCTCAAATTATCAAAGGTTGAATGTAATAAAATATGACCATGTAAATGAACATATTTATGTAAATTTCTAAGGGCATATAACATGATAGATATTTAAACATTCATCTAAAACTAAATAAAATTAATAGGAAGAAACAAAGGACACAGAATATTGTGAACTTGTAGGTGCATAGAACAAGAACTCTTATATATAGAAAAATAGTACATAAGGCCAAAATGGCACAAATTACAACGTTTCTTTACAACAGAGCCTTGCTAAGGCCAATGGACACAATAGACTAAACCTAAATTCTCCTACGAGCTCGAAATTCTTTTCTCCTCTCTTCTCGTGTTTTTATACGGCACTATAACATTCTTATATAGACCCCGTGGCTCTTGATTCAACGTGCCTCCATTAATATTTCCACCACCCGCATTTAGTTCTTACCTACGAGATCTTCAAACTTTGGAGTAGATCTCAACTGCATGCTTTGGGACTTGAGACAACATTTAATCCTTTTGATCCTTGAGCCCTTCACTTCTTTGATTGGTCCTTTTGACGGTGATGGCTTCCTTCATGAAACATGGTGATTGCGTGCTACTTTGGGCCTTCTCTTTTCTCTCTCCTTTTAAACTTGTGTCTAGGCAACACGTGGAGGCATGTGCGCTTCTCCACTTAGTATTTTGAATTTTCAACCCGCTTGGGGCTACTTAGTTGTGGCCACGTGGAGGATTGTCTCTGCTCGAAGACTCCCGATTCTTTGTGCCTCCTCCAAACTGCACCGAAGGGACACGTAGATAAAAGAATTCCAAAGCAAAAGGGGCCGGGGTGATAAAGGTGGCACTAATATAAGAGCCCCAAAATAATGTAGAAATGATTCTACAATACCTTCTACACTCTCTTGCCCTATGACAAAATGCATTACATGAATAATAATATCCATTGAAAGTTCTTTCATACCTTGAGGCATTAGGTTGCCTAATTGGCTTTGCTTTCACATTGTCCTTGATGAAAGTCTTCTTATTTTATTCCTTGGTTATTGGTTCACCAATTTCCTTGCATGAGACCAGGTCCTCTTGCTTCATTTATTTGTTCTTGACTTCATATTTGAAGCCCAAACCAGCTCTATCACCTATAAATTTTGATTGCTCAAGAGATCATCAAGAGCCTTGGTACTTTCTTAAAACCTTTGAAAAGACATAGTTTTCTTACCAACCTCTAGCAACTCAACCCTTAGAAACTCTATATCTTCTTCAAATTTTGTGCACACACTCTCTTTATCCTTTAAACTTGAGACAAGATACTTTACCTTCTCTTCTAATAATCTGATTGACTCACTTTGCTTTCTTGATTCAGACTTGTACACTTATTCTAGCTTGTGCATATGAATTTCATACTCTTTGAACTGAAGTCTCATCTTCTTGTTCTCTTTCTCAGCATGTTTTAGTTCTCTTTGAATGTCATCAAGAAAATATTTAACACTCTCATAATCTTCATCAGAATAATTGCAATAACCTGAAATAAAGTCTCCTAAAAGTGAAGAACCTTTACTAGAAGACCTCATATCATCATTAGTCATGAACAATGCCTCATTTCCTATATCATCATGATCTGATTCAGATTCAGAATCTGAAACACCACTACTAGCATCAGACCAACAATCATCTTCCTTTGTATAAAAACTCTTTTTGTCCTTCCTTTTGTAATCAAACTTCTTAAAGATTTTCTTTCTCTTATCATACTTTTTGTGCTTGTTGTCATGATCACTATCATACTCATGTTCATCATGATCTTCCTTCTTATTCTTATGAGGAAAATTAATAGAAAAATTTCCTATCTTACCACATTTGAAACATTTATAAGGAAGCTTACCTTTGTACTTACAGATCCAAGTTTCAATCTTCTATCCATCATAGCAAAGAGCTCTTCATCTTCAATTTCAAGAGTAGAATCATCATCCTTCACCTTCTTGTTATTAGCCTTCATATCATATTTGAAGGAAATCTCTCTCTGTCTCGATTTAGGATCACTTATTTTGTTAGGTTGTGGAGCATGTTTTCATGTGAGAAAGTGTTGAAGACCGTGCACCGAGAGTAATGTACACTTTCCACGTTCTCTCACCGGGGTTCGGAGGATCGGGTCGGGCCCCGAGTGGGCGTCTGGGGTGGTAGCCCCTCAGTAGAGGGGTTCGGGGCGCAACCCCGAGAATTTTTTTTTTTTTTTGCCTTAAAACATGCCCGATATATCGGGAAACATGATTTTCTCATATGGGTGGGATTTTGACCCATAGGTTTATGGGACGGTTTTGGCCCATGGTTTTGATACCCATGGTTTTGTAAAACTACTTAAGTAGTTGTCTATTTATATGGTTTTGTGCATATGGTAGGTAATATAAAAACATTGCAGATGTGTTTTGAATTCAGTGTGAATTCTGTAGAGTTTGTTGAGCATAGCTCCAAACAGATCTGGGTATTGTATTGAGAGAGTGGTGGCTTGTAATAAAATCTGAGCAAGTGATTTTTAGAGGACGTAACCCAAATTGGGTGAACCACGTTAACTCTTTGTCTCTTTGTGTTGTGTTATTTTATTCTACAATTTTATTTTAGATTTGTAATATTTTTCGCATATTAGTTTCTCTTGTTGTTGCGATCTGTGAGGGATTATTCCGCATATTTTATCCCTTATTTCCTAACATTATTCTCATCTCATAAGCAATCAAGGTACCATGCAAATCATCCATATTCAAAGTAGTCAAATCCTTTGCTTCTTCTATGAAGATACTTTGGAATCAAACTTTGGAGTTAGTGACCTTAGAACCTTTTGAACAACCACTTCTTCTTTTACTTCTTCTCCTAACCCTTTCATACTATAGTAACCTTAGAACCTTTTGAACAACCACTTCTTCTTTTACATCTTCTCCTAACCCTTTCATACTATTGACAATTTTTTCAACTCTAAGTAGATATGTAGCAATGGACTCTTCATCATTCATCTTAAGAGATTCAAACTAATTTCTAAAGGTTTGAAGTTTAGCAATTCTTACCTTTGAGTCACCTTCATATAGGACTTGCAATTTCTCCCATGCTTCCTTTGCTGATTTGCAATACATTACTTTTCCCAACTCAGATTCTCCAAGACCTGAATGATAGCATTAAAGGCCTTAGAATTGTGTTCATATGCATCCTTATCTGCTTGACTAGTAATAGGAGTGACAGGAGGAGTATAGCCATCTTCCACAGTCTTCCAAACATCAAACCCTTGTGACATAATGTAGGTCTTCATCCTTAGCCTCAAAAATCATAGTTTGTTCCATCAAACATTGGTGTCTTTCCTATGACTCTAACACTCATCATTTTGTGCTTCAGGATCTCCTTTCAAGTCTGAAACTTCTCCAAAAGGACCTTCTCTAATACTAATTGTTGGAAGCAAAATGGATTGAGGGGGTGAATCATTCCTTAAAATTTAATTTCAATTTCAGATCATTCACATAAACCATTGATCAATTATCCATCCATTAATGTGTGCACAACAACATATAGCATTCATACAATTAATCATGAGAAAGAGAAACAACAACAAGACACAAGATGTAAGTGGGAAACCCTCAAGGGGAAGAAACCCCGATGAATTTTTTTATGATATTGCGCACAACAAAGAGTCAAGTGAATATTACACATCATAAAATATTTCGTTAGTGAGGCACCAACCCCACAAGGAGCACCAAACCCTAAACCCTTATTGATATTACACACAACAAGAGACCGTGTCCCATCTACTAGTACATCCACACCTAATCAAAATCCTTCAATTAAATCTCAATTATCTATCATATAATTCTTGTAAATCATTTTCTTCATCCAAAACCTTTGTCGTCATCGCCCCTCCAAACACTACTTCTTCCAAAGAAAGTACCCTCTATTTATCAATGTTTTCATATCGCCACATGCTCTCGTCCCCATGATTCTAAACCCCTACTCCATCCAATCCCAAAGTTTTCATCACCCCTCAATCTAGTGATCCCACTCCATCATCTTCTTAAAAACTAACGTATCCATCCTAATTGTTCTACGTGCCAAAGAACCCGCTATTGAACAAAGTATTGTGAATCAGCTCCATCAAGCACACTGTAAAAATGTCACTTTATGAGATCATCCAAAGCTCCCCCAATCACCGAAAAACTCTCATCAACACTCTACAAAACTTCACCATCAATATCCATGAGACTCAACATTTTGTGGCCCTTGTGGGAACACTCACAACATCCACCGCCATTTCTTTTGATGACTCGATATCCCACCAAGGACCATGATCTACACCTTTTCATCATTGTTTGCATTAACGATACATTCATTCGATGTTCAATGATAGACAATGGAGCCAACATCAACATCATATCATCCCATACCTTTAATAAACTCAAGCTTCCCAACTTCGTTTTTCTTAATCTCCCCACGAGTCCTTCGTGCTTTCAATGACGTTGTGGTCCCCACTCTAGGCATGGTTATCCTTCCCATCCGTGTCGGTGAAAGACTCTCGCATGAGATCTTTTACATCATTGAGGGGAATTTTCAGTATAATATCTTACTTGGATGACCATGGATCTGTGTCATGCATTGTGTCCCTTCCACCCTCCATCATTATATCAAATATGAGCATGAAGGGAAAATCCTAACACTCCCCACAGACATTCCTCCCTTCAAAGCATGTCACATGACTTATCGACCAAATGATGTGTTTGTCCCTAAACAATATTCATTTGAAGCATCCACTAGCTCATATGTCTCTGCATCTAAGCTTCCTAATGAATATTCGATCAAAAATGTGGTACAACATCTTTTACTTGGGTGAGTATCGACTTCTTGCTCTTAATTCCCTTCGCACACCTAATCGACTTGTTAAACTCCGATAAAGCACTAATGTATCAACCTAATGTCAAGGACATCATTTCTTTTGGACCACCTCATCTGTGAACCAATCTCATCTATGGTGGTATCGACTACCCTTCTTCTCACATCGACGCTCAACCTCACACCAAGCCATACACCAATGGATTTGATTTCCTCTATAATAAATCATTTTCCTACACCTACCTCCATCGTTGTGCATGGAAAGGATTTGGTATGGGGCGTTATGAACAAGGAATGCATGATCTTATCATCAACCAATCTCGTAAGCCCCATGAAAATTTTGGGTTAGGGTTTAAGGAGAAATCCATTGACTCTCTTGCACCTTCTCCATCTTCATCTCCTATGAACATCGATCCCTCATCCAACTCCTCCCCATCCAACAAACCCATGGATACGGATGATACCATGTCCATTTATTCTATTTTTTTAATCTCTATGATCACTTTGGGACCACTCATTTATCAGTGTGAAGGTGAAACTAGGTCCCTTCCTCTTCAATTTACCGATATGGTAGAGGAAGATTCCCCTACCATTGACATTATTCAATGCACCGATGATGATTCCATCCTTTCCTATATGGGGGGTAAGATTCCTATCTTTATAAGTCCTTACCTCCAGACATATCTACTCTCCTTAATGAATCCACCATCGACATCAACATTGGGACTCCACAAGATCCCCGCATCCTCAAAGTGGGTCAATCCCTTGATCCTCAAGAGATTAAATCTTTCATTGTCTTCCTCTCTAAATACATCCAAGCCTTTGCATAGTCCTACGTCGACATGTCAGGTCTTGATCCTTATATCTTCGTTCACAACATTATCACCATCTCTAACGCTAAGTTGGTTAAGTATAAGCTTTTTCACATGCATCCCGGTGTTAGCCTCTTTGTCAAAGAGGAGTTGCAACGCCTTCTTCTTTTGCTAATTTCATAATCCTTATTAGACATCCAAAGTGTGTTTCTAACATCGTGCCCGTTTCCAAATCCTATGAAAAGTTCTACATTTGTATCGACTTCAGAGATAAAAATCTCACTTCCCCTAAGAATATAAATATCACTTCCCCTAAGGATGACTTTCCCCTTCCCAACATCGACCTCATGACTAGTCACGAGATGCTTTCTCTTATGGAAAAAAATTATATCTATAATCAGATCCTCATCGCACCAAAATACCAACATAAGAATTCTTTCATCACTCCTTAGGGGACCTTGATTTACCACATCATGTCCTTCGGTTAAAAACATGGGGGCAACCTATCAACGCATTATGACCTACATCTTCCATGACCTTATACACAAACTTGTAGAGGACTATGACGATGACCTCTTGGGTCAATCCAAGCATCGAGTGGGATCATCTTTCCATCATATAAATCCTTTTCACACATCTTATCCATTTCTTTCTTAAATCGAATCCATCCAAGTGTGTGTTTATATTTTTAACTGGAAAAATCCTTGGCTTCATTATTTCTATTAGGGGCATTAAATTTGACCCTACAAAGATCAAATTTATTCTCGAGATTCCCCTCCTTCTACTCTAAAGAAGCTTCATATTCTTCAAGGCCGACTTCAATCACCCACCGCTTCATCGCACTCTCTCGACCATTGTCAAACTTTTCACCATCTCCTTCACAAAGACACAATTTAATTGGGATGACAATTGTTAGAAGGCCTTCAATGATATCAAGCAATATATTTTATCCCCACATGTGCTCACACCTCCACGTAAGGGGGGGATTTCTATCTTTATATCCCGCCTTTCGATCATGTTTTTGGTGTCATGTTGACACACCATGATGAGTAAGCTAGGGAACATGTTTTCTATCACATGAGCCACACCCTTCATGAATATGAGACTGATACATTGAAGTTGAAAAGCTATGTTGCACTCTTTTATTTTCCGCTTCTAAACTTCGTCATTATCTCCTTAATCACAAAACATATGTCATCACTAGCTTTCATCCTCTTAAAACCATACATTCAAATCCTTATCATAATGACCAAATCACTCAATGGATCATGCTCATGAATGAGTTTGACCTAGAGTTCATCTCTAAAAAATATATCAAGGGCCAAGCTATCACTGATCAACTATCTAAAGCCCCTCTTCCTGACAATCATCTTCCTCATGAGAAATTTCTGACGAGTCTATCTTCACTATCGACCATAAATCTTCTCCCCTTTAGATGACACTCTTATTTAATGTATCTAAGTGTCAAAAAGGGGGAGGCATCGGTGGCATTATCATCCTTGGGATACTCCTATCCCCATCTCTTACAAGCTCAATCTTGAATGTACTAACAATATGGCCGAGTATGAAGCCCTCATCTTGGGTCTTGAAACTTACCATGCTTGGCGTCTAAATTATCGATATCTATGGTGACTCTCAGCTCATCATTAACCAAGTCAAAGGAACCTATCAATGTAAACACAAAGTCCTTCAAAAATGCAAGGACATCGTTGAGTTCCTTCTTGAGGATTTTGACTTCTACACCATCCAATTGTCCTCGCTCATCTAATCGATTCACAAACATGATGGCATATCTCATCCCATGGGAAACAAAGGAGTCCAAGATTTATGTTGTTGTTTGTCATCTTTATCAACCATATCATGTCCATGAGCTTTCTCATATTAATCATATTGACACTAATCAATCAGATCTCTGGTATTTTCAAATCTTTGATTATCTATCTCAATCTAAACTTCCCTTTGACCTATCCAAAATTGTAGGAGGTTATTTATTCAATGCGCTAATTGTTTTTAATCCTTAGCGGCATCCTCTACAAATGTGGGTTTGATGGTATTCTCTTATGTTGCCTCAAATCTCATGAATTTACTTGTGTTATCCGAGAAGTCCACAATGAAGTCTATGGTGGGCACTTTAGTGGTTTCTGTTTTTGCCAAACATGTTATTTGTATGGATTATTATTTTCCCATCCTCAATCAAGACTTTTGTGAATATGCCAAAAAGTGTGTCATGTTCAAGCAACATTCAATCTTTTCTCGCATTCCTAGTCAGGCCTTATAGTCATCTCAGGATCTTTGGCCTTTCTCGCATGATGGGGTTTTGACCTCATTGGCCTCATCAATATGTGTTCTTCCCAGCACCATCATTATATCATCACCATGACTGATTACTTCACCAAATGGGTGGAAGTCATTCCACTCGCATCCAATAAAGCTAACAAAATTGTTGACTTTGTTTATTAGCACATTATATGTCGCTTTGGTGTTCCCCATAAGATCATCACAGAAAACATAAAGTCCTTCAAAAAAAAATACCTTAATAATATTTTTGACTCTTTCAACATCAATCTTATCTTCTCATCTCCTTATTATCCTCAAGCTAACGGTCAAGCCGAAGCCACTAACAAAACTCTCTCTGCAACATCCTTTCCAAGACTATTGATAAATTCAGGTCGCATAATTGACATCTTCACATCCCCTTCACTCTTTGGGCCTATCGGACTAGCATTCGCACCTCTATGGGCACTACTCCTTTCTCTCTTGTTTATGGCTCTAAAGTCGTTCTTCCTCTTGAAGTCCAAATCCCATCATTATGAATTTCTCTCCGCGACTTTATCTCTGATGAAGATTATCATCAAGAGCATCTAACACAACTTGAATTGTTAGATGAGCATCGCTTAATCACTCTTCAACACCATCATGTATATCAAGAGTGCATCAAACGTGCTTACGAAAACATCTCAAAAAGTGTGACTTTAACATTGATGATCTTGTCTTAAAATAAAATCAAAATGTCACTACTCTAGAAAAAAGTCAACATGGAAAGTTTGCTCCCAACTGGATTAGGCCATACATTATCACACATAAGTATGGGTATGGAACTATCATTTAGCGTCTCTCAATGGTAAACCGGAAATAGTTTCTCTCAACACCTTACACTTGTGACCGTTCTATTGTTAACACACCTACCAACATAGTCTTAGTCACTACCTAAGATCTTGTTTCCATCAGAAGCCTCCTCGTCTCTCATTGTAATGATTTGGAATTGTGTGGTCTACCGTCACTTTCCTATTTATGACCTTAAATATGGGCACCACGGCTCTTCCCATAGCATATTCCTTATGGACAAGTTCCCTTCTAGGTGGGACAATCATTACATATGTCACCCTCTTATCTACCTACTATAACCATGATAAGGGTCTACACGGTGTCGCTTGTACATCTTATCATCCCCTCCCCAAGTGGTTTACTCGGCTATCCAGCCCTATCCTAAATTCTCGGATGCTCATATCAAAATCTATCATATCCAAAAATAGATTGCTCCTTGAAGAAAATTTGTTCATATAAATACAAAAAAAGTATAGATTGGTCCCTTTAAGGACAGGTTATCATGTGTATCTTATCCTTCCATCTAAAAATTCAAAAGTCAATAAGAAAAAAATCCTAATGTAGACCACTCCCTTGAAGGATGGCTACTATCTTATATCATGGCAGTAAAAGGCTTCCCGCATTGATCATCCTTCCAAATCTCAAAGAAAAAGTAAAATATCAACAACAAGCATCAATAGAAAGCTTCTTGCATCGATTATCTTTCCCATCTATAGTAAACTTCCCGCATTGATCAGTTTGTGCCATATTTCTCAAAGATGGGGCATATACCTAGGACTACCACCTAAGGAGAACCTATTTTCCCCGTACAAGATCCATCTTAACCCCTTTGTCATGTCTACAATAGGTTTATGAGCACGCATTCTATCTTTTCCTCGTGATCTTAAGTCTGACTAATTACCATTAGTTATGTGTTAACACTTGTCAATGGTCACAAATTTAATGCTTTGCATTGTTCCCTTTAAATTTTACCTCAAACCTTGTTCAAAGGCGTCTTTTCTACGTCTGCTCCTCTTTATAATGAAGTGTACTTTCTCACATTTTTTCCATCCTATCAAGGTCACGTCCTATCCAATTACGATCCCTTAACCACAGTTATCTTTCCCCTATCTAAATCTAGAAAACATCATCTCATCTTTGTCTCATGTCTATCTCTATTACTATTTATCAAACATCCTCATATCCAACATCTAACCGCATCTACATCGTCATCTAAGCATATGTGAATCCATCATCCTAATCATCATATCTAACCCATCCAACTTAATGTATACCCTTCCCATCTAAATCCATCATATCTACTCTAGTCCAAGTCATATTGTCTCCTAATTATCACACCACAAACACCTCTATCGTGCTACTTAACAATAAATCTCATCACATCAAATCACATCATCTAATAATCATAAAATCAAGCATCACATAACATATCTAAGATCAAATCAAAAACATCACATCATCCATATACATGGCATTATATATAACATCTAAACTAACATCCATACTATAATCAAATAATCCACATCCATCATATTGATCATCACACATCTCATATGAGCCATACACGAAAAAATCATATATATATATATATCCTCATCAAAATGTGTATATACATCCATAATAGGCCTCTATCTCAAATATATACATCAAAATCTCTCATCAAAATATACATACAATGTTCACCCTCTACTCGGTGAATTGAAAATCACACACTCGGGCTCTAAACCTTGCCCAGGTGGGGCAATACCTACACATCTCTTTGTCTTCCCTCTCCTCTACCACCTGGGCTTCATATATGGCACCATTATGTTTGCAAGCACCGTGCAATGACCATGGAAATCTTGCCCATCGAAATTTGGTAGTGCATAGCATGAGATCGCCATCATAATCATGCATATCAACCTACTCCTCGGTGTCCTCGGCTCATATTGTGACTCTATGAAAAAATCCCCATATGTAAATGTGATATGTGGGGCGTTGGCTCCAAATATCCATGTCAATACACCCAATCTCTTATCTATTGTAATTAGGTCATGGGATCCCAATGTATCGGTAACCTCAAAATATGGTAGACGTCTTCAAGTGTCACCATTATTTCCCATGTCTGAACCAAAATGTATTATTCATCACATCCCATATCTCAATCAGTGTGATCATCAATATGACATCCCCGGTATCCTCGGATAATGGAGGAATTCACCAAGTCCTACCGACTCCAAATGACCCCACTCAACATCAATCACATCACCTTTGATCTGATCATACATAACAAGGACTTTGTCTTGAAGATATAATGTGTCCCTAGCCTACTGAAAACCAATTAAACACGCAATCATTACCATCCAAACACGTGCAACTCGTCATAAAAATAAAAAAATTCCCATCTCAACCCGGTCAACGTCGTCTCAACTCGGGTCAATGCCACCTAGTTTGGGTCGCCGCCACTTGGCTCTGAATTCGCCACTTTTAGGCCCTAGTCGGAGGAAATTGTGTTCATTCGCTACCATGGCCCTTAGATCCCTCATAAAAACACGAGGAAAATGTAAAAAAATAATTTAAAAAACAACTAAATAACTTAAAAACTAAGCTAGGGCTTAGGCACTTACCATCCTCCGAGTCCTTTGGCACTTCCTCGCTACTTGATGGCCTCCATCTCGCTCCAAATATCAATCTCTCTTTCACTCAAAGCTCTCGATCATCAAGTCGCACGGTCTGCAAATGAACTTCATCGGCATCCTTCGTCGATTATATAGGCCATCGACCCTAGGTCGCAGTAAAGCCGCCCAACTTAGTCACCGTTGACCCAATCCTAAATTTTATTTCCCATCCTATTTCACCCAATCCATCTTCTAAATTATCTTTTTCTTCTTTTTGACTTGTGTTTTGTTGATCACATGTCTTTATTTGTCCCTCTAGACTCATCTAGATATCTCTAAATCTATCACGCATCCTTCATCACATCCAAAGAACCATTTATGTGATCATCTTTGTGTCCCTCTTGGGGCACCATATTTCATCCTAATCCCACCATTATGGCCATATTTTATCTTCGTCCCCCACAGACGCTTATTTTCAATTCCTCATATATGAAGGATCTCACATCCGCTTCGCCCCCACCTTGTCAAGACCATTGTCTTGACCATCCTCGCATTTGTGTGAACGTATTTTGATTTCCGACTTTGGCCCATTGGTCCCAAGGCTTGCACATCCATATAATTAGATTCCCATTGGATTCCATCTATATTTCCATAATATTCACGACTCACGATCCGTAGGACATTGTCATTGTCTCTATTGAGGTCGTAATTTTTCCCCTACCAAAGTGATTCTAAAATCACCGCCATATTTTGTTTTTGGTTTTTTATCACTCTCCAATTGGGGCATCTTCTTCCATATTCCCTTTTTTCTCATCCTTTCCATCCTTTCTCCCTTCATCTATATCTTTCAAACTAGTGATTGATTCTTCTTCGTATCATCAATCCCTACTTTAAGGGGGAGCACCTCAACCATCAAATTTTATCTTTTTGTGTTTTTGTCTCATGTCTGCCCAACGCAAAGTGCTCAACAAAAAGGGGCAAATGTAGACACCAATTTTTGGTATCCTTATCCCCTCCGCGTCCGCTCCCCTTCATCATCATTTTCTATATACATACCTCTCTTTCCCTTCTAAATTCCATTTATCCCTTTCATTATTTTTCATCTTAACCCAATCTAATCCTATCATTTATTTGTCTTCTCTAAACATCCCTAATCATCATTAATTAGTCCTAAATCTTCATCTAATCATTTTATCCTCCCTAAACCTCATTTTTATCATTCTTGTGTTCCCATCTACCTTCATTTAATGCTTTCTTATCTCCCAACCACTTTTATCCCCCATAGGCAACCCTAATCCTTTTTAACCACCGGAAACCCTAATCTCACCTCATAGGGGATCTTTTCATTGAGTTGATCAATCCTTCACCACCCAAATCAAAGCACTATTGTAGTCGCCAACGCACCCATCCTTATAAATATGTCCATACACATCCTTTCATGAAGATGTAATTTTTGAGACTTTGGGCTTTCTTGCGATCTTAGCTTTGTTTCTTGCTCTTCTTTGCAGTTATTATCACCACCTTGGATCTATTTTGGATATCTTGTGCCTCACCTTTGAAGACTTAAAGTTATCTTTTTATTTTGCATGCTTAGATCCCTCATTGCCATCCCATCATTCTTCCTCATCGGTTTTGCGGGTCCATCAACCATCTCATATCTTTGCATCTCGCATCGGTCATCTTCATTTTCTTTCTACCGGTCATCATTCCCAACCATCTTTATCCATTAAACCCTAAACCACTCCGGTCACGGCGACCCTACCCTGGTCATCGTCGACCTAGTTTACATATGTTTAATTTCCTATCATCCACTCTGCTAGTTTCCTGTTTTTTATCCCTGACTCCCATTCTTGCCATTACGCACACCGGTAATTTCAGATCTCATCTTCACTGCATCCATTCTTCGATCGGGACCATGCAATCGATCGATTTGTGGCAAAGACTCTCATTTTCTTCAATTTTCTTACATCCTTTATGTTCCAATCGTATCCAAATTATTTACTTCATCTCAACATCATTTTCAGTTCCAAATTAGTTTCATAACAACCCCTTCATATCTGTCTTTTATGCATATATTTTTGGCCTACTATGTCCCAGAGTCATTGTCATTGTGCTTTGTAGTCCCGAGTCACTGTCGACCCGAGCAAGTTTGAATCCTTTTTATCATTTACTGGTCATCAAATTTGCATCTTATCTTCCCTAACACATCTCTAATTTTTTATTTCATTTTATATTTTTTATCACTTATCCATTGTTATTTTATCTATATTTTATCAAAAAGTGGATTGACATCCATCCTAAGAAGTTTTCACTTCTCGGGACCAGCATAGTCGGGTAACCCGCCATCTAATCTACTAAGCCTTTTTCGTGTTGAGTTTCTATTTTGTTATACAAATAATAAAACTTGTTGCGAGGAGGATCGTTTGCGCTTGTGTCCATCATCATCTCTTCTAGAGGTAGCCTTAAACCCTCTCATATTGGAGTTTCTTATTTTCTTTGTTACAATTTCACTAATCTGAAACAAGAGAAAGAAAATTTGATCAACATCTATATTGCCAAAGCTCTATCATAAGGAAAGCTATTCACTTTGTACCATGATCTATAAATTCTCAAACAGATTTTCTAAATTTTTGTCAAGCTTGTTTCGTAATTTTTTTCTTTATAAAGGAGAAGGCATTAAAAAATCTCACATCTTCAATTTGAACCCAAAATAATTGTTTGACATAGATCACCCAATGAGAAAAAGTTATTCATGGTTTCCTACAAAATAGTATTTGACCTAATATTTTCCATATACGGGTTATTGTTGCACACTCTAAGGGATTATCAAACATTTGAATTGATCGACATTTAGAGGAGAATTCAATTGATCAATCAAATTGTCCTTGCTTAAAATACCTGGAATATTCATTTCATTGATATCAATATGCTTACAAAAATGCTGAATCAATGTATTCTATCTCTTGTGGTAGTCTTCCTGCAATAATTTTTTATTTTGGACACTATTCCAATAGGTGGGATTTACTAAAGCCATTGCTTCAAGTAAAGAATCCCTACTAAAATGTTCCCTTATTTCTTCTAGTAGGGAAACTATAATTTCTCTTAGCCTTACCCTTGTTTATGATACAATGTTATCAAAGAGTGTCCTTGTGACAATTACCTTCTCAACATTACCGGTTACTATTCGAAAGAAGTGCATTGTTATCTCATATCCACGTATGTAAGCACATACTTATCCAAACAAGTTTAACCTCAGAAATCTACTTGGATTTCCAATCTTTATCAAATTATTCCAACTATCAAATTTTGGACCTGAAAAGGCAGTCTCGTTGAGAAAAAATATTTTATCAAGCCAGACAGACATGTTTCCTCAAACTAGAAAAATCATCAATATATATAGTTCTTTGTTGGGCTTGTTTAATTAAACGATGCATTTCATCCAATATATGAAGGAGACTACACAACATCAGCAATGTCTCTATATCAGTCAAATGATGTATCAAATCATGAGCCTTTTCCACTTCCATGTGATTCTACCACATTAGTCTCAATAAGGATTGATACTCATCATACACCCTACGAACCAATTGATATAATGATATCCACCTACTATCGACATCTTATAATAATTTATGCCCATTTTTCAGCCCTTCTACAAAGATTTGGAATTCCATGAACCTTTTAGGACTACATGACGAAATAAGCATGCACCTCTCGAACAAGTTCTTCAACTTTTGCTACAGGTTTAAATTTATTGACTATTTTGTATGCTAGATTCATTCTATGAGCCATACAATGAATGGAAATCATATACGGGAAATGAGATGTTTGGAGTATTACACACAGACCATTATGATGACCTAGCATTACAAATGCCCCATCTACCCCAACACACACCAACTTTGTTGAATTGTATAATCATTCATGCCATTGATCTCCCGCAAACTTCTTATTACTAGTTCACAAAGGTCTTCAACATTGGATTTCTCTCTCATCTCGTGAATAACAAGTGAGGTTGTCTCACAAGACTCTCAATAGTATCAACATTCATACGAGACCATTTTGTATGCTAGATTCATTCTATGATCCATACAATGAATGGAAATCATATACGGACAATGAGATGTTTGGAGTATTACACACAAACCATTATGATGACCTTGCATTACAAATGCCCCATCTACCCCAACACATACCAACTTTGTTGCAATTGTAGAATCATCCATGCCATTGATCTCCTTCAAACTTCTTATTACTAGTTCACAAAGGTTTTCAACATTGGATTTCTCTCTCATCTTGTGAATAACAAGTGAGGTTGTCTCACATGACTCTCAATAGTATAAACATGCATACAAACCCAAGAAGTATTATATATTGTTGTAACCTCATCAATAGACAAAGACACGTATCATACGGATGTATAGTACATCCGAGTTAGCCTAATGGTGAGGAACACGTGCTTTTGTAAGAGAGGTCACAAGTTCAAATCCTGCAAGGGTTGGGGTATGTATGTCTTGTATTTGAATCACGGCTTAGGTGCCTCATGTGTACTAGGAGTAGTCCCATATGTTGTCAAGCCGCCGCATACCCAAAAACAAGTTACCTGGCATCGCGGACTATAAAACGATCATTATTATTATTATTTCAAGTCCTCTTTCTCAACAATAGCTACGCATTTTTCCCAATCCCAACCACTACTTTCATATCTAGAGAGAATGAGGAAAGTGTGGGACACCAAGAAAATACAACATCTTCTTATGTTTAAGAAAATCTGTTATAGGACAACCTCTTTACAAAATGTGAAAAATAGTAGCTCACGAACTGTACCTAAAAGATGTTTTTAATGACCTTGTTGAATTGAGATGTGATTGTCCTCCCATTCTCTGCAACTATTCTTTCATGTCTCTTGTGTTCCTCAATTTATTTTTCATACCTAATATGTAAACAATTTGCCATAATTTTCCATATAACAACATTCTTCACAACTATGTCGATAGTTTGTTTTTCATATATCTTTCCTATGTGTTTCTCAATAGTATCTAATTTAAGTTGCAATATCTTGTCCATGTCTTATTTCCAGATAGAGATTGTACATTTGCATTCTTTGGGAGGTTTAGATTTATTTTTATTTTCAACAGGTTCAATAAATGGAAACTTAGATACCCACTCTAACATGAAACTCCTTCTCAAGTCCCATGTTCTTACCTTTCTCTTTCTTCGAGAAATAGGTGTCCCTTGAGTATTTGTTGTGATGGAGATTAAAATTTGTTGACTATCAAAAGTTTCACCTCCAACATTCAATTGGGACAGTGAGTCTAACAACGTCCTAGTACTATAGTAGAAATGTAAATCATCCAAAGTGATGTAGTTTCAAATTCATTCAATGGGATGTCTTCAAGGGGAGGCATTTCATTGTCATCGTCATTGATAACGTCAGTCATCAAATCATCAATGAAATCATTCTGAGTTTCATTTTGAATGCCATCATTATCCCTTGATTGTGTTGGTCCTATTGGAGAAGGATGGGATTCGTAGATGGTTTCTCAAAATAAGATGTGATTTTTCGTATGTCAATACTAGGAAGCATTGAACTTATTTTTTTTTCCGAGATTCCTTTTTAGTTTCCATTTTTCTATGAGGACAATTTTTAATTGATGCGATGAGATGAAAATCAACTAAGGCATTGTAGTGTCACATGACATGAAAGAAAAATGACATTGGTGATGATGCACAATGCACATATACTAGTGGTACCGTAAAATCAAAAAATGACATATTTTAATAGATTATAACATTGTTAACAACCTAACTTACAAAAGAAGATAAAGCAATGCGACATGATAGAAAATAGGTTTTAAATTGGATCAATATTGAATAAACTTACCTACACTAAGTACTTGTAGGATGTAAATTACAACGTTGTAGCTAAGCAAGACCTTGATTTATTTGATTTTTGTAAGCAAAATGTTGAATCCTTTTCTACTACTTTGCAAATTCGCAAATTGGAAAAGATAAAAAATGTTTGTTTGATTAGTCTCTAGAATTTAGATTATGTATATATGGCAAATTCAATCAAATTTCAAAATTTTCTCCCTAAAAAGTCAACAATTGAAACCAAAGGTTCCATAGAATTCTTGGTGATCCAAGATTTTTTTGAAATCTCAGTTGATCAATTACGTGGCGATCTATTAAAAAATAGAGATTAGGATTAGAGATATGTTGTCTATTTGCATAAGACAAATTACCGTCTTTGAATTTTTGGGCAAAACGTGGGAAGTGACATAGTCATCAAAATAGCCAAATGTGTATTCCAGAATTCCTACTATTCACCAAATTATGTAAATTTTCCGCTAAAATTTTCCCTATTCTCTTGTTGCAGATCTTGTTCTTTCTAGGTCAACTTTTTACCCTTTAAACATTAGGGCGTTATATGTACCATGCCTACATTAACGTACTTTGCATGCATAACCTCTAACAGTGCATGACATCATCAACTATATGTGCAAATATCTTGGGCACCTCAATTTAGTTCTTGTCATGTGGTAAGCCGGATAGAGCTTTAAAAGGTCAAAATTAAAAATTATTTTTAATAACATAACCTTCTAGAGCTCATAACTTTTGATTAGTAGCTCGTATTAAGGCGATCTTTTGTTTTAAATTATGTATTTTCTCAAGATCTACACATTAGTGTTATTTTTATATTCATATTTTATTGATAAAAGGTAGCATTATGCCTTGCAAGATTTACATGCACTAAATATAAAGTGTCGCGTTTGTAGTTTTGAGAAGACCTTTTTGTAATGGAGGAGGATGATTATGAGTTGGTTCATTTTTAAGAAATCATTTTTAAAGACCGGATGGTGGGGCATGGTTTGTAAGAGACCAAACCCCCTATAATGACTTGTTTGTGTCATTTCTTCTTTTTGCAATAAACATGTTTAGTGCATGTGTTACTCTTGTGTTTATTTTTCAACATCATGAAGAATTTAGTACATGCATTGTAAATGGGTATCTAAAAAGGCACCTATTACTAAAACCCATATTGAGAATCATTGTGTGTCTTTCTAATAGTAGTTGTGGACTGTCGAAGTACTCCCTGAATATGGCATGTTCACACAACTTCTCCATTGGAGCAATATCTACATTCTGGATATCTTTTATCCGCACTTCATCCAATTCTACATTTCAGTGAGTAATTGATCAACATGTCCTTGAGTTCTTATTGAATTGTCTTATTTCTTCTCATTTCATTATTTTTTGTACTTGGGCACTTAACATGGCCTTATAGCCGAGACCTAATTCTTCTATCCACCTAAGCTTTGCTTAAGGGGAGTGTTGGTGTAGATTTTATACCCTTAGTGGTTTTTCTTACACTTATTTAAGTTTATTTAGTTTGCCTAGTGAAAAATGGACTTTACCCAACTAGTGCATTATCGAGCCTTTTTCACACTCCTAGTGTTTTTGTGCCCGTCTTAGTGTACATAGTTTTGTCCATGTCGGGCATATATATGCACATGCATTATAAAGCAAGCTAAATTTGAATTGTATATTGATTGAATATTGATAAATGCAATTCAATATCTTGCATTATTTTCATTTCAATTGTTCATCCTTTTGCAACTCTCTCAAAATCGCTCGAAGCTCGCATTCGATTTCATTGCATCAAAGATCTTTGTGGTTAGTATTCATTCAACGTATTTCGATTCTACTTCAATCTTACAAAGTTGACGAAAGTGTGGCAATCATGAAAACTTTGTATGGTATAGAAAATATGAATATATAATATTAGAATATAACATTTAGTGAATCAACTGACTAGTGCGTTTACTTTATATATACTCCTTACAAGATTTATGAGAATACCGATACACTTGGTCCTCTCAATTTTTATGACCACACGCTTATACTGCAAAACCCCATAACACCCAAAATGTCAAAATAGCAAGCATAGGATATACATATAACAATGCTTCAAATTTAACGAGTATTAAAAGCCTGGAATGTTAAGGAGACTATTAACTACAAATTCACATGGAAAACTCTACGGTTGATATATGTTGTTTCTTGGGTCAGCATGGAGAATGGCCTTAAAAATAAAATATACAAATGGCACAAAACCACCTAACCGACCATATTTTTTTATTTTCAAATTCAACTACTACATCAACTCAACAAGAGATTTCGAATCCCCTCCACATCCTTATCTCTAAAGTGTCTCATGACACAAATAAAATCTCATTTGTCATGTTCTAACCACCCACAAAACACAAGGGTTGACATTGTAAAAAACAACTATTGATTGACATTTAGAGTATTGATCGACAAAGCCTTGAAATCTAAAATGTCTCCAAAGTACATTGCCTCAACAATTATACACCACACCTCCTTTTTCTTTCAAACAATGACACAAATAAGACATGGTTCATGTGTTTTGTCATTATAGAGGAGTTTTGCATCAATTCATCTTTCTCTTTCCCCTTCTTTATTCTCTCTTCCTCTTGCAATATTTTGCTCTGTCAAATTTAATTTCTTCAATACACCTCTTTCGACATATCCATTATACTACTCACATAAGTGTCAAATTCCGGTGGCTAAACTTTACAGGGTGCCGGATTTTAGATTTATTTCGCCGGATTTCTTTTAGATTTTTTGCTACAGTAAAATTACACTTTATCGTACTTGTAGGTTTGTAGGTGTTTGCAAATAATATGAGTGGATTCTAAACAAATACTGGACACTACTGTGTAATGCTCTTCTGTTGTGTGCTGTATAAACTTTTTTGAATTATATATCTTAAGATGATTAGAGGAAGAGACCCTCGGGTCTTGAGAGTTTCAAGAGCCATGTTCCTGGATTGATATAACTGGATGCTCCTGACATTCAGATTGGTACAACACATGATTTTTAAAACGTATGTATTGTGAACTTATCTGGTAACCAAAATGCAGACCTAAATATATCTGTTTGTTTTCCAAAGGGAATGGATCTGTTCCTTGAATTTGAGCTGTTCACGTTCCACTTCGAAGCTGATCTTGGAGTGAAGCTGACTCCAAAGCTTAACCCAATTTGGCCTCTCACCACTGAATACAAATTAAACCTTTGCCTGGGAGAGCCTACAGTTTGTACTTCTGGTGTGGGCTTATAGCCAGTGCACCTAATTGAAATGCCTTGATGTTTTGTGTCCAGGCGTTTCAACTGTTTATCAGTCCCATTATGTGTGCAGTTG
This sequence comes from Taxus wallichiana var. yunnanensis, assembly GCA_018340775.1. Lineage (NCBI taxonomy): Eukaryota > Viridiplantae > Streptophyta > Pinopsida > Cupressales > Taxaceae > Taxus > Taxus wallichiana. Next base: position 1,000,436,762 of record CM031239.1, read on the forward strand.
AAACTGGAAGACACCTCTAAAACAAATTTTATAGAGTAGAATGTTTTTGTTATATTCTCAGGATACCCTCTTGGACCCATGGGTCGGAGAACAAATTTTAGATGATATTTTCTGTAGCCAATATACTGTATACATCATTGTTGTGAGCAGCTTAGCTGCCATTTATATCAAATCTGTATCTACATAGTACATACCATATGTAGACTTTTAATTTATTCATTTATTTTAATGGTCTACAGCAACTGTTATATATTAATGTAGATGCTTTTCTTGCAATCCAGTTATCATGCAGTATGCTGTTTTAAATAGGCTTAATTGATTTAGTTTGGCATGTAGATGTTTCATTTGTAACTGACCAGGACTAATGTGTCTAAGAAGTTTTTTGTATAGAATAACATTCAAAACAGAACCTCACAACATTGAATCAAAGGAAAGAATAGAGATCCTGTGTTCATTCATCCGGTTGCAGTGAATTGATATCTTCCATAAACAGGGAATGGAAAACATCCATCTGAGAAAGAGGAAGACAGGACAACATTGAATCAAAGGAAAGCATAGAGATCCTGTGTTCATTCATCCGGTTGCAGTGAATTGATATCTTCCATAAACAGGGAATGGAAAACATCCATCTGAGAAAGAGGAAGACAGGTAGTGATATCTATTGTACCGCCACCCTCCCTGCCAGGAAATAGCACCATGGCGCCTATTTCATCTATTGCTGCAGCTTGCACATTCAGCGGTCTCCCCCACCCGTAATCAACCTCATACACAGGAAACCTTGGAGAGCTAACTACGTTCACAATATACCTCTCCCTGATAGAATTGATTTCGGCATCCATGCTATGCATATTAGATTCCATGATATAACAATTAGAAACATCCGTGTCTATTATGTGGTGTATTATATATATATTACAACAGTATATGGTCTGCTTTTGGCTTCTGGTTCAGTTCAGTCGCCCCACGATGCTAATGGAATGGTCTTTTAGAAATTTGAATCGTGTGCATATGCTTCAGGGTGGGCGGATGAATGCAAAAAATAAAATACATAAAATAATAATACTTTGCTACGTGCGCAGAACAGCCGGAACAGTGAAGGCATTAATAAGCTACTACGTAGTGGGCGGGAGGAAAAAGAAAGCTAAAAACTTGCATGCTGCGTGACGCGGTTAATCCCTTCCTGTCGCCATGTCCACCGCTCCGCCATAACTCCCGCTGGAAACTGCACAGTCTGTAACAGTGCGAAACTCACGTCAGACACAGTGTGCTGGAGCGATATTTGGAGGAGTTATTGCATTTGTTACAGAGTCGGTCATTCCTGTGTACGTGTTGTCCTCCTCTTACAGGCTGCTTCAACTATATCACTCTATAAATACACCCCTGCTCTTTTAAATTTACATCCTGCACCAGCGCTTGCAAAGTATTGTTCTGTTGCTCTTTCAACTTCTCCGGATCAGTTTTTAGCAGCCTTTCTTCCTTTCTCATACAGGTAAATTCGATACAGTAGAATAAGCAATAGAACTGATTTAAGAGCCTGCACATGGAACTTGATTTCTGCTTTTTCAATTTGAGTCTGCCCAGAGGTGTGCTCTCTATGTCTGAGTAATGGTGGATATTAGGTTTATGTTGGAGTATAGCTGCTGTATGTGGATGAATTTGCAAAATACATAACAAATATGAAGAAATGAAGCAATCGTTCAAGTGAATCCCCGGTATTCTGTCTAGATTTTGCTAACACGTTCAATGTATGCAGAAATACACGAATCTGTGCAGTCTGACAGTGCTATGAAAATTTGCCTCGGAATTTAATCATGATTTAGAGTATTTGAGAAGCATCCAAAATCTTAAACAATTCTATCAGATTCTTTTCATATTTACAATTAAAATCTGGAACATTAAAAAATTAAAAAAACCTATAAGTAATTATTAATATAGAGGCGTCTGCGGTACTTTGTCTAACGCAGAGGATTCCTCAGCGAGTCAGTGTAATCCTTATTTTCGCCATTTAACTTTTCTGCTCAATAAATCTTCACTGAAAAAAGGTTATACGTATTAACATAGTATTAGCATAGTATTTATGAGACTAGGCCTGAGAAATTTTTATGCATAAATTATAATGATATGTACAGGCAATTTTTTGGGGTAGCATGTAATTTGTCTGGTTTTAATCTTTTAGTGGGTCCTCTAAATTTGTTGTTTTTTTACAATTCCAGTAAAGTTTGATCATTTAGTAGTATATATAAGCACTTCCAAACATGTTTGGAACGAATCTATAGCGTTGTCCAATTTTATAGATGACCAATTTTATGATTTATGTCCTTCCTTTACGCCTGTGTAAAGGCTTGGATATCTGACATTTCCATAGTTGCATATAGAGAATTATGAATAAAATATATGATATATGATTAATCGATGTAGTTGCAATTTCAGTTTCAGCGAGCCAATGTATTTTGCAATGTATATATATTTCTGTACTAATCAGTAGAAGCTAAATTTATACTAACAAAGTTGGTTGTTTTCCCCAGGTATTATGGCCACTCCAAGTGGAAGCCCATCCATTATCACAATATCAGATGATACCTCTGGTGCCATTGTCGGGAGCCCTCCACTTGAACTGGTCGCTTCAAATGGAACACCACAGTCATATGCAACCCAAGCAACCACCAATGAAAGCTCAATACAAAGTGTCCAGCCATCGCTTGCGACTTCCGTCCATACTTTGGCTACCTCTCGCTGCAGAATTTACTGCTCGACCATTTTCGGTAGAATATCGAGTCCCTCATCCCATCAAGAATGATTCTTGATAGTGATTTAACAAATTGTCTTAGACATGATGCACAAGGTAGATGCAACGTACCTTAGGCTTCGACGATTGTTCACTTTCCTTCGTCAGACGCTCGGCCTACGACCAAGATTACTCCTGCGGCGAGGAACACTCCATTAGAGCTGCATTCAAGCTTATCTTGCATCCCTTTAATTTAAGTCCCCACCTCACCCCTACTACGACCTCGCACCGCTCATACATATGCCCACATCTTTCATCCTACCCCACGCTCATCTCTTTTCAAGCCCTAACTTGATAAACCTATACTTGCATAAATATGGTGTAAATGTTCCATTTGAAACCTGCCAAAAGTTTTGTGTAATTCCAATTACGATATATAAAATAGAGTTGTTGTACATATGTTTCGTACTTTACTTTAAAAATGAGCATACAAACTATTGTGTAATATAAACATCTTCCCTTTTGTACATATCTTTTTGTGCTCATTCTCTTAAAAAACACTTTACGTGGGGCATAACTTGGTTTCCCCAATTTATGGTTTAGCACATGTTCCCTCATACTTAACATTACCCCATTTGCTAATTCATTTCCATTTTATTTGATTGCTTAGGCACCACCAGCATCGCAGACTCCATTGTCCCCAACGTTGTTCCTCCCCAACTGGCCGTACACCTGCCGACATCCTGCACAGATACTTTGGCGCCGGCTACTCGTGAAGGCCGCCCTGCACACTGCATGCAACTCACACCAATTACATCGTTAAACCCTTACCAAAGCGATTGGACTATTGAAGGCAGGGTCATCCAAAAAGGAAACCTAAACACCTATAACACGGAAACGCGTAGGGGTGTTTTCTTTCGACATTATCGACAAAAGCAACTCGGGATATAGTGGTGACTTCTTTCGACCTAGCCGCAACTTCTTACTACAACCAAATACAACTAGGTAAAACATACACAATCAAAGGAGGCACCTCATGCCTCGCAAAAAAAGATTACAACAACTCCACAACTCCTGGGACATCATCCTAGACTTGGACTCCTCTCAGTAAAGCTTAGTACAAACCAGTCCGTAAACATACCGCAATATCTTTTCCGCTTCAAAACAATAAAGTAAATCAACTCCACCCCCGCCAAATCCACCATTGACCTACTAGCTATCGGTGCAGACTATCCATTACCGCCCTCCACTATCGTGAAAAGTGATAACACTTTCACCACAAACGCACAAATGCCCTAAGTGATAACTCGGCACTATGTATTGAGGCAACGTTATGGGGCGCTTTTAGTGACAATGAGGGCAAACTTCTAAGTGAATTATGTGCTACACAGACATCAATCCGACCAGTTCTAGCAATTAAGAGAGCAAAAACTACAACTTTCAAAGGAACAACATTGGCCACAGGCCCTAATACACAAATATTCATAGATCCTGATATACCTGAGGCTCATGCATTGCGTGCGTGGTTTACTTCGCTCACCTCTACAACTGCATACCCTTCAGTGAGTATTGGAAAAATTGAGAAAACCGATATTGCAGGCATCAAATCCTCCTCGCAACTAGGTAAACCGCTCACCTTCTCCACCGTAGCAACAATTATACACATTAATATGTCCTCCTTCAGCTATCCAGCATGCACTTCAATTGTTAACAACCAGCAATGCAAGAAAAAACTTGATCAAACTGCAAACTCCTCTTGGTATTGCCAAAATGCAAGCACGACGCGTCTCTGTGGACTACAAATATGCATTACACTTCATCATCGAGGACGGCACATCAACAACATGGGTGATCGCATGAGGTCTACATCAATCATGGGTATATCAAAGACAAGAGCTACAACTTCGCACCAACACCGACAAGTTTTGGCCTGTTGTTAAGCCAACCGTTCCACCGCTACATGTTCACAATATCCGCGAAGCTAGAGGTCTACAGATCAGAAGAGAAAGCAGCCAGCATCGTTGTCGCCGCAGTTAAGGACACGACTTCCAGCATGCAGGAATCCCCACTAGATGCATTCCTCGCAACACCTTAACTATGTATTCATCTAAAAGATCCTACACTACCTCAGAAAACATATTATACTGTACCCGCACAATATGCGCAACTTACCAATACATACTTACCATACCACCTACTCCACATATAGGTTTTTGCATTCATAAGTTACATAACCTTTAATATTAATGCATGTTGTGCTCAAGTTTTCCTATATTTATACACCACTCTGTGTACTTATTATGTCTTTATAATACACATATTCGGGTGCAATCAAAGACACTTTATACTAGCAATGCAAATACTGTCAACATACATTGTTACACTTCACTCCAAACAAACAAAAGAACTTTTCTTTTTTGCTCTCATTAACTACGTTCTATACCTAATTATCAAGTTACCTTTTAACTCATTTTTGTAGGCCTAACACGGACCGAGAAAATGCAAAGGCTCTGGCTGAGGTATGCACCAACAAAAACAACCTCAATGAGCAACGCCGCCATATAGCTTCGTGCATGAAACGACAAAAGCCGAACACAAAGGCACCGGGCCTATATGGCCAACCATGCCAACTCGTCAAGAACACACGCCAAATACGCCTTCACTCCAAGATACACAACGCCAATTCCGCCAAAGAATAGATCACCTCCCGCCTCCGAACACATGTTCATGTTGTAATGAATTATATGTTGGGCTACGTACAAGGGTTTACAAAGGTGCCCACACCGCCATGCGTATGCATTGTTGAAAAGGATGACCGCCGCTTCTCAAGTTGGAATAACATGGACCTGTGCCCGCAACCTAAGGTGTTATCTTCACTTACACAAGTTGAGGAAATGCTAATAACAAGGGTCAACCCAATATTGCAAGTGACACACGCTGTAGGTGGCCAATACAAATATAGGGGCCACACCATATGCTTCCCCAAGAAGTTTCATCCATAACTAAACACTTGCCTCTGCCGCCGAAGACTTGGACATCTTAATCATCCGAAGAATCTGAGCAACAAATAAAGCTTACGATTGCTTGTGAAGCAGATCTCGTGTTTTGGCCGCATTGCAATTCAAAATAGCTCATGACCCTTACTACAAGGATGTTGTCCTAGACCACCCTGCGTTGCATTCCCTACCACATCACAGTACTGATATATCTACTTCCCTACCACACTTCAATTCAGTTATCACCGACAATGCTGAAGCACAACCGGAGGCAGAGCTTCACCCAAGCTCCCCACCAAATACCCACGAGCGACAGCCATCATCTTTTGGTCCTCCCTCCCTCCACCACTTGAAGTCGAGCAAATAACAAATTTCATCAAGGTAGGAAAAGAACTCCGCTATACAATCAATTGAGTGGCCACACATTCGTTCAGCCCCTGGCCGTGAATATTTACACCGAGGGCTTGCTATCTATGGCTTTTCCAACATTGTTCCCAACAGGGTCAGATTGTTCCACCAAGCACGCATCAAGAGGGTTCACATGCATGAATACGCACTACACCTACTACGTTACCATGATAATAGATTTGGAAGCCATCCGCGCTCCGCTACTTCATTCTCAACATTATGTTCGCGCCACGTGGCTAATCAACATCCGCTGTTTTCACAAAAACAAATATAAGCGACAACTTGCCTACCACAGCTTTGATGTTACGCCAACAACTCGCACAAGCACCGTGATGCCCACATCAGAGCAAGCAACTAATGCGCTTTGGGTCCAACTCGCGAGGAACTAAATCATTTTGGTGCAAGCGCAGACATGAACTCACAGATATGATAACCCAACTAGAAAGCCCTACACTTTTCTTCACTTTAAGTGCAGCAGATACTAAATGGCCTGATTTACACAAAGCAATGCCAGGAACCCCAACGCCACCATCAACAACAAGCCAGCAGTGGAGAAACGCGAACTTGAACATGCACCCCCATATCGTCTCCTCATACATGGAAAAAAGATTTACAATATTTTGCGAGGAGGTGCTTCAAAAAAAAATGCATCAGACCGACACTACATGGTGTGAGCTCCTACCATTTAGATTTAAATACAATACCCCGCCTACCATATTCACCAAGCTAGACCCTCTTTGTACAAAATACAGGTACGAATGGCAACACCGAGGCTCAGCTCATATCCACGGCTTTATATGGCTTCCAAATGCACCAAACATGGAGGACCTAAACTGGGACAACCCCCGTGATCTTGATGCGGCAAAGACTTACTTCGACCAATTAGTAACTGCATGGAATCCAAGGGGCCCAGTGAGTGGAGAACGCCGATACATCGCTCACAGAAGATGACCCGTGCTTGTTAGACACAAACGGATACTTACAAAGCAACCCAGTGGTCGACTATGAGAACTTGTCAACCGCGTGCAACGCCACACAAAATGTCTGAGACAACCTGCTTGCAGAAAAAAAATGGGACACTTCAATGTAGATATAAAGCCCCTTGGCCACTCCAAGAGTATTCGAGCTTGGGCTTAGATGAAACCGGCAAAAAAAAGTACACCCCTGCACGCAATGATGCACGGGTCAACATACACAACTCAGACATGCTAGCACTATGGCGAGCCAATGTTGACTGCCAGCCCGTTGTGTCACGACATGCGGTCTTACAATACATTGCAAAATATGCAGCCAAGGCAGAGAAGAAATCAGAAAGCTACCATCACATGCTAACAAGGATATCTAATGAAGTTAGCATCGACCACCCTGCAAAGACGGCATACAGCAAATTCCTCTCTGAGACTATTGTCGACCGGGACATTGGTGCACAAGAAACATGCCACATGTTACAAAAACTCCCCCTTTCCAGTTGTAGCCGCACGTTTATTACCCTATCCGTTGGTAAGCAGGTATTCAAACGTGTCCTCCCAGACCTAGGAAACACATTCCAATTCCCTTCGTTCATAGATGCATACATTAAACGCCCTACACAATTAGAACACACCTCCCTCTTTCAAGATGCTGCTCTCGGTCCTACAATGTACCAAAGGAAAGTTACTCAATGGCTACAAAGAATAACCCCTGCTGTCGTCCGCGTATTCCCACGATACACTGATGTCCCAACCCCAGATGCGATACACTACGAGGATTTCTGCTGGACAGAGCTTCTACTTTATAAGCCCTTTCGGCATATCCAAACAGACATTGGCATCTCCACATCTGAAATAACTAACCATTGGGAAAACATGAAAAACTCTTACGCCCCAAAACATGTTAATAGAGCCACTACTCTAGAAGAAACTGCACCTGGGGCAAGTAGTGACGACAATGACTCGCAAGGATCTGATCCACTGCACGCACAACTATTTGAATGGGAGCATATATCCCGCATGCACCCAACACTCAATACAACAATTGATGATCTAGACATGATAGGCCTCCGTGACTTTGACATTATCCACGATTGGAAGGTTCATTCAATCCCTGCTGCCTTACAAATAAGTGCACCTAAATTCATAGACATCGCCCGCACTGAAAATTCCCCACCAGTTGTTACTCCACCTACCCATTTAGACACTTTGCAACTATCATCAAACCAACACCTAGCCTACTCAATTGTGCTTTCACATGCAACTCAACAAGGAGAACACCCACCATTGAAGATGATCATTCAGGGAACCGCTGGTACAGGAAAATCATACCTCATACAATGCATAAGAAATGGGCTTAAAAATATGGCTGGCAAATTAAAATCTTCCCTCCTTGTACTAGCCCCAACAGGTATTGCTGCATTCAATATAAAATCATCCACTATACATTCTTCCCTTCGAATACCCATATCCGACATGAAACCCCTCGAAGGACAAGCCCTGGCAATCTTCCAAGAGCGTATGAGTCCCATACGTTATATACTCATAGATGAAATGAGCTTTATAGGTCCTACAATGTTACACAACATCAACAAAAGACTTCGTGAGGCATTCCCCGACAAAGTAACCACGCGTTCGGTAATTGCTCAATGATTTTGGTGGGAGACTTAGGCCACTCTCCCCGTCAACGATGTACCATTATATGTAGGCAACAAAGTAGAAGCTCCCTTTCGCACGCATTTGATACCGTGATCACCTTGGACACAAACTTCAGGCAACAAGGCTTAAACTCCACACAACTTGAATTCAGAGAAATGTTGACCAACATCAAACGCAGAAGCCACCGTTAAGGATTGGTCTCTTCTCATGTCACGTACTCAAGTCGCGGCATGTCTACCTCAGAGCAATCCATGTTCACGATCGAGAAGCACCTATTCGCAACGAAGGACCTAAAGAAACAAGCACAATAAACAAATGCTAAAATCCTCGCATGTACCAACTGCAATGAGCATCGCAGTAACAAAGCAAACATAACTCGACTTAGACATCAACGACACTCAACTAGACCCCGGTAGTTTTCCTATGCACAGACAAGAGGTCATGTTGACATCTAACTTATGGGTTAGCTCAGATTGGTTAACTGCACTGGGCAAGTGATGATATCGTGTACAACCGTAAACACAACCACCGGACTTGCCATCCTTTGTTGTTGTCAACTTCAAACACTACCAAGGGCCCCCATGGGACATACTCAACCCAACACACTTGCCCCTACCTCCCCGTCACACGTGGAAACCGTCGCCAAATCCCACTAAAAATGTCTGGGGCCTTACCATCCACAAATCACGTGGCCTAACCTCGACAAGGCCACAAGAGACATCGGAAACGCTGACCGTCAAGGACTAACATTCACAGCAATGTCAAGAGTTCGTGCCATCACCGATCTACAAATCCAACCAAAGCATTTACATTTGAACGCCACGCACGAATGAGATATACCAAGAACGTAAAACCACGCAAGGAGGAGGAGAAAAGACTTTTCAACGCATCATTGTCACACACGCGGACAAGGCATGAAAACACTCCTTCCCCATCATGTGCACAAAACAAAACCCCGATCTAGACCCATTAAGAGTGAACTCCAACAAAGAAACCAAAGCTTTGTAAGACTATATTGTCAGACACAAATATATGCTAGTTTATTTAAAATTATAATATTTATATATTTATAAACGCCACTAAATTGACATAAAATAATCAAATATTTATGAATGCAATACAAACACAAAGCACCTTCACTTGAATAGATAATTGACATTTTTAACGGCTAATAAATGGATAGGTCCATTTTTAATATCATCCACTCACACAACCAATAAAAACATTCTCATCAAATTTAACGGCTAATAAATAGATAGGCCCGTTTTTAAACCTCCTCAGCTTAACAGCTAGTAAATACATTGGGTCCAAATATAAATTGCGTCCAATTTTCAGTGCGTATATTATATAATAATACAAATAATTTTTATGTCCAAATTTCAAGATTAGTTAAAGGTTTTTCCTAGCCACGCGAGCACCTACCTTTCTTTTCCTTTTTCCGTCCCAACATTCATTACATTGAAAAAGGATGCTAATGTAGGCAACCGCTAGACAAATAAGCACCTAGCACCCACATTTCTTTTTTAATCGTCGTGACACACATTACATTACAAAAAAATGTTTATGGTTGCATAGATTTTTAGTAAGTGCTGCACAGAATTTTTAAGAAAAATTAGCAGCCCTACAATCTCATGCACTCCTAATAGTTTCTACAGAGCCAGAATGTGCAAGGAATGATTTTGAAAGAAAGAAATTCAAAGACAAGCAGATTTTTACATAAAATAGTCTTGAACCACTATTCAATTGACAAATGGCCAAAAAACAGGCAAAAATTACACCCCGCCCATTGTATCCGCCTAAAGTGACCCTCCCATACAACCGCTGCTCGACCTTTTCAGGGGAAGATTCTATTTTATAGTCTCGAAAATAAAAAAATTGTACCACCTGCATGGGACCGCTGCCTAACACACCCTTGAACCCCACAAATGTTTCTACAAATTATATTTTCAACTATTGTTTAAGGCGGAAGCTTATTTACTGAGATAAGTTTTTAATTAATTAATCTAACAGGCCCGGCACAAATATTCTTATAGAAGGCCATATTTTCTAGGTAAGAAAAAAGTTCACCTAGATCTAGCATGTTGTTGAATGACGCGGAAAGTGCCACTGTTATCCCATTTTAAAACCATAGGACCACGTCTGCTCATTTTCATTTTTAACAAGACATCACACTCCTCCATCCAACGCCAAGAAGTTTGACTAGGTTTTGCCGTGTCCCATTGGTGAAAGGGACAACTCTGCACGCTATACCTATTTTTAGCAGCTTTTCCGTCAAACGAAGTGCCATACTCCAGACTCTTTTATACATAAAACAAAAGAAATAATTGTGTTCAGAAAACTGATACTTCATTTTCAAACCAGACTGAAACAGCTCCAGTCCGCATTTCCAATTACCCTAATATAGTTGACAAACAAGTTATCAAGTTCCACGCCGAATAATGCATCATGAACCAGCAATGTGACGCAGAATATCAGTAACGTATCATTGAATGCCAAACTGATCATCTAAATCGATTATTTCGGAGCAGTTTCATGTCAGCCATTACTAACCAAACAGATCTACAGACGGTCCTGATGTCTGCGGGCTCATCTCCGCACTCCACATCACACTCCGAGCAATTAATTTACAACCCCCATCTGCTAGGGGCACGCCTATTAGCTTAATCAGGTGAACCAGCAGTGTAACACAGAAAATAGTAACATATCAAACAATACCAAACTGATCATCTAGATTGTTTATTTCGTAACACAGTTTCAATGGTAGAATATAGAAAACTATAAAGATTGCAACCTTAATTCTTCAAGTTTTTTTTTTTTGAAACATTGAGCAACATTATCCAAAAACAAATAGAGCTACCAGATGATCCTCCCCCTCCTCCGCCTATGTTGGTCGTTACTCTTGTTGCCTAATGTCTCTTGTATGTTATTAATCCTTTGCTATTATATATTTTTTAATTGGAAGGACTGTTTAATATGTTAAGCTAGCCAATAGCTTTCTGTCCACATAGCTTATACTTTGTTTAAATCAATACATGGGAAAAACTTTTCAATTAATAAACGCCAAAAAAAACAGAGCAAATAAAACATGTCTGAAGCATTAATACCATTTCCAAAATCCAGCATAAGAGGAGCTGAAAATATCATCAATTAACAAGAAAGAACATTCAGCGTCCTTGAACTAGTAATCTAGAGATAGTTACAACTATAACTAACCAAGTTCTGAGAATTAAAATCAATACAGAGGACGAGATGGCAGATAGAGAGGAAGAACACCGCATGATTGCCCTCACTGTATCACCAAATTTTTACTCACGGTATGAGATTCATCGAGATATACTCTAGAGGAAAGGTCTATGTACAGCGTACATTCCTATGAGCAATTCAATACCAAAATTTAAGCCATAAATTATAAGAGACTTTGCAGTGTTGGTGGGTTCTGTTCCAAATTGATCATATGCCTCTAGAGAGGAGGCTGATGGTGCTGCAAAGATCAAGGGATGCTTCCAGAAAAAAGTAGTACAACATACTAAAGGCTGTTAAGTGTTTCAATTTCGCAATCAAATTACATACCCTCCTAAAGCAAGCAAGCAACCTCTTGTCAAAAAGATCATTAGCTTAAGAATGTATCAAATGCAGACATGCCTGAAGTTGCTAAGGCTATTGCTGGAAACCTCACTTCTGACCCCGTTTCTTCCACAAATCCCCAATTTTCTTTAGCATGGCTTTCTTCTTCTTGGAGTTCGGCGAGGTATCAAAATCATCCTTCATGGGAGATGAGAATCTCATGTTAAGAACATCAGAATCTGATAACAGAGAGGCTGATCTTTCCACTACTTTACCATTAAGTTCCCCGTTGTGGGCAGCAGCTAAAACAGTTGCAGCTGCATCGGCGGCCTTCTTCCATTGTTCAGTCTGTATCCGCAGCCTCTTCATCTCTGCTTCCATGGCGAGATTCGCAGCCTGTGCAGCCTTGAGCTGCTCTACAGATCTATTTGCTCTCTGGCTACTGTCTTCCAGCTCCAGTTCACAAACCCTCAGTTTCTCCAAGGCTTCTTTCTCTCTCACATTAGCATTTGCAGCTTTCTCAAGGGCCAATGCAATTTTTTTCCTGTGCAGGAGCATCTACCCCATGGGCTTCTTCATCCAATGCATCATTATTAACATCTGATGGTTCAGATTTCTTGGCCGTGGCCAGCAATTTCTCCAATTGGGCAATTTTCTCAAGCATTGCAGTCTCATTGGTTTTCAAACTCTCATTTTCCTCCAGGATATTTTGCAACTCTGTTTCTTTGTCCATCAAAGAGGCCTTAAGATCTGCCACTTCCAACTTAATCTTTTTTGCCTCTTCTTTTGTTTCGTTAGCCTTGGCTCCTGCTTCTCTCAGAGCTTCCATCAATTTACACTCTCTTTCATTTGAAAGAGCTGCATACTCATCAACATCCATCTTAACTCTCATGGCCTCTTCTTTCACACTCTCTGCCTCGGCTCTGACCTCACTCAGAATTGCCTCAAAATTTCTCTCTGTGCCTTCCAACATGGTTTTCATTTGCTCAGCTTCAAGTCTGGCCTTCTGTGCCTCCTCGTAAGCAGCCTCAAGATCGATTTTCACATGTCCTGCTTCCGCAGTCGCTTGGTGGAGGTCAAATTCAAGACTTTCGACGGCCTTCACAGTCTTTTCTTCTCCTTCAGCTTCTCTATTCTTTGCTTCATCCAGCTCCGATCTAGCTTTCTCAAGCTCTGTCTTCAAGCCTTGTACTGTTTCTGAAAGGGCTTCCAATTCACATTTCCCATTTTTGAGACCAGCATTGGCTTCTACAAGCTCAGCACTTATTTGTCTCAAAGATTCCATTGCCTTTTTCTTATCTTCCTTGGCATTATTCATCTTCATCGTGGCTTCCTCCAGATTAAGGTGTGCATCACGGGCTGCCATGAAAGCCCTAGCCTCGGAAGCTTTTGCTTCTTTCAGTTCAGATCTCAGACTATCCAAATGTGCATGTGCATCCGACAAATTTGGCTCAGGCATTCTCAAATTAGCAATTTCAAGCTTTAAGCTATCAATTTCCATATTAGCCTACTGGACCTGAGCAATGATCAGGGTCCTAGAATCCATGGCTGCGCTCAGCTCTTGCTTAACTCTCTGAAGCTCTTGAGTTGTCGACATCAAGGCAGCCACATCCATTGAATGGTGTCTTTTCACGTCTTCAAGTTCGGACTGCCATAACATTTTCCTTTCCTTCGAAGCCTCCTCATACGCCTGTTGCAGCTCAATGAGCTGAGCCGTCCCGTTCTCAGTAATCTCCAGAGCTCTCTTCTCAGATTTTTCAAGCTTTGCAGAAATTTCTTCCCTAAGCTTTTAGCCTCTTGCAAAGACTCCAACGCTTGAGCACTTACTGTCTCGGCTGCTACGAGCTGTTCCTTCGTCTTCTTCAGCTCTTCTTGGACCTCCAATGTATGCGCCCTTTCAGTCTCGGCTGCAGCGAGCTGCTCCTTTGTCTTCTTCAGCTCTTCTTGAGCCTGCACAACCTGTTGCTGCAACTCTGATGCCTTGGATACGCGTTTCTGCCATTCAAGAGCCTAATCTCAGTGAAAAAAATAAAATCTATGAATATATCACTAAGAAAACAAAGTATTCCGTGAGAAATGTCGGATAAAACAAGCGTTTCCTGAAATTATCTCAATGAAAAGAAACATTCCCTTAAATTATCTCAATGAAAGTAAGTATGATTGAACCTCAATGAAAATAGATGTCTCGTGACAAAATCTCAGTAAAAACAAATTCTTCATGCAATAAACTCACACAAAACAAGTGTTATGAAAATAGCTGCTCCGTGAAAAAATCTATGTCAACACGAGTGTTTCCTAGAATAATCACACTGACAATATTTCGTGATAAAATCTAAGGATAAATAAGTGTTTCGTGATAAAAATTTCGGGCAAATAAAAAATATTTCGTGAATTAAAAAAAATCCCAGTGACACACAAGTGTTTCGTTTGAAAAATCTCAGTGACGCCGAGTGTTTCGTGTTAAAAAATCCCAGTAATGACCAAATGTATCTTTAACTGTGCAAGAACATCAAAATGAGTGAGTGAGGGAAGAGCCAAAAACCTCAGATAATGGACTTTTTGGCGATTTATGCTCGGGGATTTTGGGCTTGGGGCTGGACCTGGGGCTTCTGTCAAGCGACATTCTGCCGCCATTATGCGGCGGAGTAGCCCCGCTGTCTGAATCTGAAGCCGCACTTTTCGTTGCCCGTGTAGATCTCGGCGTGGCTGGAGACACGCCAGAAGACGAACCGCCTCTGTTTCACAACAATATGAAAAATGCAGTCCTCTCAGAAGCCACATATCCGCATTTTCCCCATCCATTCTCAAAGATCTGTAGCTAAAAAAGCTCAAAAGCCAAAAACCAAAGGAAAAAACACGCATCTAAATGAGGTGAAAAGAGCCAAACCTTGACTTGTGCGACTGCATTTTCAAAATCTTGCAGCCTCTCCCTTCAGAAACCAAAATAATGCTCAAAAACACCGCCCTCACCTTCACTCGATCAAGATTTTATCCTATTTTTTCACAATCTTACAGTACTCAGCCAGTAAAACATATCTCCGAGAAAACTTCACCGGACAACCTGCAACAACAAACGGGCAAACAATACCAGCGTTAAACGTGAGATTTGAGGTACATTACTGGATTTAAGGACAAAGAGCAACATTTTAGCACGATAGCTACGGCGTCAACAGTCTCTCGCTACTGAAACACTGCAAACCGGACAAAACTGCCAAAACAGCCGTTAAACCCACAAAGACACAGTCAAAACCTTATCTAAAAGACAAATACCTCCACAGCAGAATTTTTTTCCCTTCAAGACAATAGATTTCTCCTACATTTGGCTAGGAAACACGTTTCCCTCGCCTATTTACTCGCACAACATTAAAAACAATGTACGTGTTTTGTTTCGGTGTCTTAACCACAAATATACGCAAAAATGCGGAGCAACTGCAAAAATCTCCAGAGAACTTACCAACGCGATTCGATCCGAGGTCTATTTCCAGCTAAAATGTTTCCGCGGCGCGCGAGTGACAGATATCACTATTCCCGATGAAAAGCCCCTCCCACCACATGCCAAAAAAATATTATTGCATGCATTCAAAGCAAACAAATAATGCTTAGATTCATTTTTGTCCCTACGTTCTTACGTTGATTAAAAAAATGGTGTAGAGAGTGACAAATTAGCAGAAGACCATGGGAAAGTGAGATTTTTCCGGTCCCCCTCCCGCAACAGATGCCCTTTGCTTTAAGCACAAATATATTAGGTTGATTTTAGGGTTTCATTTACCAAGGATTTGAATTTGGTTCCTGCCACTGCCCGCTCCTGCCTTTTATTTGAATAAATTAATGCAGGCGTTTGAATTCTTATCACGGGCATGTGAATTGATATTATTATTTTTATCACGGACATGTGTGCAGCGTTCATTCAGTGGGAGTGGATATCTGGTCTGGTACCAACTATATTTAGTGGGAGTTGGATAAGTGCTAAAAACGATACTATTTTAGCCCAATGTTTCTTTCACCGCTAACATTTTACGAGAAAGGCGTTAAAGTTGACTGTTCGGTTAGAATAATTAAGCCCCTAAATATGATTTTTAATCCTGGTAGATTTTAATATGATTGGTAGGCCTTTCCCTATATATTTTTGCGAATTTAAAATTTGAAACAAAGAAAAGCGGACTTTCATAATTTTTCAAAAGTATATTGTTCAATTAATTTTTGAATTGTGGAGAGGTTGTTTGGACTATTGATGAAGTTGTTCTGCTCATTTCTTGTTAAGTGCAAAGGCCTCAACGTCCTAACATAAAGAATCAAACAATTAAGGCTAGGATCATGCTCTCAGTGATTTTGACGGGCATGGATACCCCTTATGATGCGGTCTTATGCAAGGGGTAAGCTAAATATTTTGAGCAGGTATGGGAAAGAAAAACAAGGCATTTTAGTATTAATAGGGTCCCATGAATTTTTATTTTTCTTTGCAAAGACAAAATAGGAGACTTTAGCAATAGCAAAAACAAGGTCCCATGAATCCCAAATAGATTATTGGAAGGAAGAATTGGGAGGGAAACTCAATGAGAGATGCCAAGTGGCAATCCCCAAAAAAATTAAGCAGTTGAATTTCCTTTGTGCCCCCCATTGCTTTATGGGGTTGGAAAGCCTCTCCCTAAAATGTAGCTGCTGAGAAATTTCAGGACTTATGTTGGGTTTAAGTAGCCACAATATTTTTTTTTACATAGGACCATATCTCCCAATTAAATAGAAGCGAGAGCCCCGTATAAGACCACGCTCTTAGTTGTAGTTTCTTAACTAAAGGAGATCAATGATTTAGATATACGATTACGTGGCTTGTAATTCGCTATATATGTTTTCTCTCAAACATGGGTAGAGATGTTAACATTTTATGTAATTCAATGGTTCCATGTGTAATGCCTCAACATTCAATTTATAAAAAAATGTATTTGGACTCATCGATATATCATATTAACAAAATAATAAGATGTACAATAAGCTATAATAAAAGGTGGTCAATAGGTATGCATGACCTAAAAAGCTATAAACATTTGGAGAGCATCCACCAAAATATGTATAGTTTAGAAAAATAGGAGGAACTAAGCACATGCAACATCAATATTGGGAGGAGGTGGTGAATTTTCATTTGGCGAATCCCAAACATGAGGTGTGTTAGAAAAGGATTGGGCGCCACCCACTCTTCCCCGTTTTGAGTATGAGATTCACCAACGGAGCAAAGGAAACAAAGTGACTCTCCACCCAGAGCGAAGGCACAATCTACACATTACCTGACACTAGTGAAGATTTTTGAGAGGGGCTTGCATAGTCAACTTGCTCCGCACCGAAGGCGGTGGGATCCATCTGCCTCGCCAAGGAAGAGGGGAGGAGTATTGACTCAGGAGCAAGCTGCAATGAATTATAGGTGGAGTGGAAAAGATAGTTGCAAAGGATAATTTAGCGATATCGAGGCTCATAATGCACTAAGCACTCCCCCAATGATAGAAAATCTCCTATGATTGTTGAAATTCAAGCACAAAATTTTCAGCATGTAACTATATTACAAGTGCATGAAAGATATACTAGTGTTTTTCATTAACTGTGAGTTACTGATAACATAGCGGTGTTCTTTAAAGATAACATGATTTTGAGACTTCTATAACTAAACCAAGATAACAACATGGAAAAAATTCCACAAAAAGGCGTTATAAGCAAAGCCAATTAGCATGGTCACCGAAAAAAATTCAATCGCCAAGAAAAGGGCTCGGGTGGAAAGGTTTTAAAAGGTTATGGATCCAATTCCAAACTAACTAAGCTTTGAGACAAAAGCAAAAGGTGTGCTTGAAGGATTCGGTTCATATACATGAAGGACTCCACATAGAGAGGCCAAAATGGCAAAGTCTTTTATGCGGGGTAGACCCTAGTATGAAAGGCACCAAAGGTATAATATGTTTTCTTATCTTAGACTATATTTTCATTTAAATGTGGGATTTGTATGGTCCCGAGATATTTTGTTCGATTAATTTAAAATTTACATTTATTGCCTTTTCTCATCTTGGAATTTTTTTAGTTTAAATGTGAGATTCATATGGTAGCAAGTTCGTTAAAATGAGTTTGAATAGTTATAACCAACAATCTATATGTACTTTGTGAGATTTAAACTTGTGTGGGTTGAAATGAACTCAATCTCTTAGCCATCTTGAAATTTGCATTCAAGTGTCATATTTTGTTTGAATTATTTAATCTAATTTACTTAAAAAATAATTATGTCATAGGCATTCTCCCTATGAGAAAGGCCCCACTAAGAAAATCTCATTTTTTCAACTCGGTAATTTTTCCAAAGTAGATTTTTTTGACAATCTTTCATTAGAGTAAAATTTGAATATGTCATTTTCACTTACCTTTGTATACACAATATTGCATTTATGGAGTTCTAGATCAATGATTTCATAAAGGGTGGAATTGGAGGCAAAACCATCGACGCACCACTATCATCATGCAAGAAAGTGAAAGAGATTGTGAGAAGAGTAGGAAGTTTAAGGATAGGGCGGATGAGGATGGTCATGCTCATGGTCAAAGTCAAGGATGAAAGGTCAAATATGGTTAGCGTGAGAGAGATTACAAAGAAGGTGAGGGAGACATTGAGATTAGTGGACATATCCTCATTCCACCAAGTGAAAGGGATGTAAAATCATAAGGATCCTTGATCTCAAAGAGATGGGGAAATGGATGGTGAGAAAGGGATAAGCGGTTTCATGGGGCATAAATGACAAAGAAAAAAAGAGATAATAGGTCTCGAAGTGGCGAGTCAAAGAAAGGGAGGACGAGGATACTAAGAAATACAAACACCGAAGAGTGATAATTATGGGGAGGAGGATGACAATGAATAAGCCAAAAACAAGGATATAAGAGAGAACGAAATATTTCAATATGTTAATTCTATTGTTGAAGTCCTTACGTTGTCAAATATCCTTTTTAGAGCCATGATGCTTGTTTACCATTGTTTTTAAGGTTTAAATGCCTTTGGTAAGGTCAACTTTCCCTAAACCTTATTTTCTTAGCAATCACAAATATTATCTTTTAGTTATGATTCTCTAGATCGAGTAGGCAATCTCACTATTAAAAATGTAGGCAATAAAAATTAGTTATTAATTAGATCTCAAACCACAAAATGTGGGGATTGTACATTTTAAAAGATTCCATGAATCATGATTATGGTTTTGGATCTCCAATGATGATGTTATACATAAACTTTATTCCCTTACAAATCTTGATTTGGGGGCTATTTGGGTTTTTATATACTTGACTAGGAAGGTCGAGCTTATCTAAGCCTCAAAACCGAATTTGTACAAGATTATAGTCTATTCAAATTATATATCAATTTGATCATAATCCTCAAAATTATGCAAATTGCTAAAAAAATTGTATATAATGTCATTTTTAGGAGGGACTTGGGAATGACCAAAAGCTCCCAAATATGATTTGGGGGACTCCTTTTATAAACATGCAAACCTACAAATTAAACCCTTTTCTACTTTATTGACTTGTTTTGGGGTTTCAACCCCTCCTTTGTGCCTTCAAAACCATTCCAATCAACTTCACTTAAGCCTCTACAATTATAATATATCATCAACAATCATTTAATGCAAGAAATATGACCTACATATGTAGATATGAATGTCACGAAACACTTATCTGCAACATTAATTTTAAAAATTCATAACTCAACTTAGGAAGCACAAAAATCATGAAACTCAAGATATTGGCCTTATAAATTATGAAGAATAAGCTAGTAATTTCATATTTATCAAATTAGTATCACACATACCAAATTTCCACACCAAAGTGGGTCGCTCCACTATGAATAAATATAATATTGCACCAAGAAGACCACAAATGCAAGAGAAAGATCCTTTATTGCTTTTCCAACCAGCTTGCACAATCAAAACCTCATGAAGGGTTTTCGTCCTTCACAAGTTTCCCAACCAAGGGTTTTCATCCTTGGAAGAGATCCTCAACCCAAGGGGTTTCATCCTTGAGAGAGAGAGAGAGAGAGTAAAAGGGCTACACTAGCCAACTTTCACCAAAATAAGAATAATCTCCAAAACATGTCCTAAACTAATGCCAACAACCTCTATTTATAATAAGAGGGTGGTGCCAAGTCTTGGGGCTCTCAAATGAGGCCAACCACAATTAGACTTGCTTTATTATTTTTTTTTACTTTTTGGAGCCTACATGCTCACCAATATTTTTTTATTTCTAATTTATTGTTGGGTGCTAGGCTCACCAACAAATACAATGCCAATTAAATAAATAAACATGAAATTAAGCACATGACAACATTGTGGGCTTCCTCTACCTTGCTCGCTTGGAGCCATGAGAAAGAAAAATGGATCAAGGTCTTCAAATGGAATTATCTTGAAAAAGGGACATGACATTGTATTTTTACCAATAAGGATACAACAAAGATGGAGTTATACCCAAACCTTAATATCTTGTGAAAAACTTGGTTCAAGGGTTATCTAGCGTCTTTTTGAAAATGACAGGGAAGGTTGGCCAATCCCAACTCTTGGAGCTTAGGTCTAGACATGATTATAATCCATGAAAACTATTTATTATTTTGATCACAATCCTCAAATTTAGGTGATTGTATATTTTTTCTTTAGTTGTATTTCTCAACATAAATTTGTTTATATCTAGTCTTGGTTTTGGTTGTGAAGTGGGTAAGTAAAATGGTCACACACACTTAAATTGGGATACATTTTTGTAATTTTTATTAGAATTTGTAAATTAAACGTGCATTATTTTATCTCTAAGTGGTTGATGAATGGAAATTGTTATGTTAACTTCTTATTTAATTAAACGAATAGTTGTTTTTCCCAAAAGAATGAGATAAATGACCATTTGATCTTGATCTATTCTAGAAATGTTCCTCTTACATCTTTCGTTTTTAACATCACATTTTCATTTTCTCAAGCACGGGGAAAAGGTATCATCTCTCAAGATGTTCTTTCTGTACAAACCAAATAATCTAGCTCTTGATCATTTGTGTTAAGTTTTTCTTTGTTGTTTATGGAATAGAGTTCATGATAGGCTTTTCATTTTGATTTTGATTTTGATTTTTAGATCTATTTTGCTTGGTATTTTTGCATAATTTGTTAAACCTTGAGAAACATATAGTCTTTAGAAAAAAACCCTCTATGACGAGAGACTGGAATGAAGGATAAGTGGAAGACAAGGAATAGTTTTTGTTTTGCTTTTAGTTTAGGAAATGAATCTTGAAAGCAATATATAAGCTTCTCTTATTAAGGCGATGCATTTTGTAATTTGGATTACACTAAAGGTGAGATGATATTATTTTTTTCTTTTGAATATCTTTCAGAGGTGTTGGTTTATATGTTGTAAATGATCCTACTTATTTTGATGTATTGACCTTGTTAGATTTACTTGGAAAAAATTCATCATCTTTTCATGTAATGAATGAGGATAAAAATAGGTAAGCTCTTATAGATGTATATACAACACATGTCGATGGTGGTTTGACCTCAAAGAAGAATTTTAGTGAGGTTCTATGAAGTTGTTGAAAGAGCCAACACGTGTCTACTGATGGGTTGACATCATTGGTGGGAAAGACCAACATGTTAAAAACACAAGCATCAAGCAAGAACACTTTGGCTAGAAGGGAAGAGCCAAGTGAGTGGAAAAATATCAAACATTCACACATGGGAACAATTTTACAATCAACAAAAGAAGAAACCCTTTCACACTTGAAAAAATTAATGAAGAAGAACCCTTATAACCAACAAAACGTAAAGTTTTACCCAACACCTAAGTTGTAGTTGCCATTAATTGCAATAGAACATGGTGGTAAAATGCATATGTTGGATAAAACACATTACCATGAGGATGTAGAATCGTCACCACTAAAAGAATACAAAGTTGTCTTCATTGAAAGAGATTAGAGCCACAATCACTACTTAACGAAGAAAGAGCCACACCCAAAATCCCCCGAAAAAAGTAGGCATTCAAGCCAAAGGTTGTTGATAAACAAACCAAGCAATATGCGAGAAACATCACAATATGCTAAAAGCGTCGCAGTACTCCAACTTTCCTTCCTTACTAATAACACCCCAAAGAACCACGTTCACCTAGGAAAAACCTTAAATCGGGGTTTCAATGAAAGGAGAGATATCACAAGGTCGCATGGAAAGCCATATTAAGCCTTAGGCATATGAGGCAATTACCTAGGGTGTTAGTAGCTTGGGGCGCCAAATTCACGTAAATTCCTCGAAGTCTATGGTTAGGTAATGTTGTTGATATGATATTTTACTATTTGTAATAAATTTCATGATATTTTAATATCGATGATGATTTTTCATGGCTATTTATAAATTATTACCGTAGTAATATTCTATGTACATGTTAAGAATTTTAAAACAAATTGATCTTACCATATTGCCAACACTAGAGAAATTAAAATTCCTTATTAAAAATGATGAAACACCTGAACCTAATGAAGACAACTATTCTAAAATACAATGCATATATTTTCAGAGATCAAGAACCTAGTTTCATTATGGATATGGGTGGGATAAATAAAATTCCTTTACCTTCACATGTACTCGTTGGGTTTGATAGTCCTCTCCATTTGGCTTTTTATGTCTCCCAATTTTTAATTGATATAAAACAACATGAAATTGCTGAAGAAATTGTGGATAAGAACGAGATAAACATGAGGGAAATTTCTTCCCATAAATTTATGAACATTGCATTATGTCCTCCAAAATCTAGGAGAGTTTATACAATATATTTGAGGGAATGAATAATCAAAAGTGCACAAAAAAATTCAAGGAGCTCTTGGAAAAACTTAAAAGGAGTTTCATTGTTTTGGACAATAATAGAATGTCTACAGAAAAATTATAGAATGCATCAATTTCCTAATCAATTGAGAAGTCACTCATGTGTATGAGATCATGGAAGGGAACTTTTTTTAAACTACTTAAGACGCTCAATTTTTTATTGTTTTTTGGAGTCACATAACACCTTCCCTTCCCTCCTTTTTCCAACCATGCCTATAATATTTATACAAGTTTTTTGATATAATAAAAATGAAACTTGATAACGTATGAATTATGTGTTTAGAAATGTCAACTATTGTACTTTGTATACTTACCATGTAATCTCTTAATGTGCATAAGGTTATCATTAACTAGGATATACTCATATTGAAAATGACTTTCCACTAATTTATACACGTTATTTGCGAATCTATTATATATTTAATAACGTACCAAACCATTTATTATTTATGTGATTAGCAAGTGAGGACTACATTCATTGTGCAAAATGTACATCTTTTTAGTACATTCTATTAAAAAGATTCACCTATTGACACATGTGCCTCGTATTTATTGTGTTTTGGTGCACCTTAGATCCAATTATTACACCTTTCACATGATATCTTAAATACATCCATCCCAAAAAAATTTGTTTTAGATACATTAATGTTAAGGTATTTATTTGATGAATGGTTTTAATTTAAATACATTATGTTGTTGTTGATTTTTTTTTCTTAAAAGAAGGTTCCAAATTCCATCATATGGTCAAAGATATTATATTTTTTTCGATTGTAATAAGAAAAACATCATAATGATAGTTAAATAGATGTCTAATTTTAAATTGAAATTACTATGTTATGATCAATTCGATGTCAAATTTAAAATTGACCATTAAATATTAACACAAACATTATAACCCACCAATCCCCATTGCCATTGTAGAATGTTTATTAATTTAATAATAAATGACCCTTACAACAAGGCCACTTAATGGCTAGTTTGAGAGTTAATTGGAGTTAAAATCGGTTATATAGAATTTTAGGTAAAATATAATTCGTCGGAGGCGTTTACTTTGAAGAAGGCATTGCTGGAAAGTGTCAAATTCCGGTGGCTTAACTTTAAAGGTTGCCGGATTTTAGATATTTTTCTACAGTCCTAGATATTTACTATTTTAGATATTCATCTCTGACTCCACATCCTTTAAATGACATTTTAGACTTGGCAATAACCTTTCTTTGGTGCCCTTGCTTTTGGGAGTGGCTGGCCTGAGACCATCATGAGTGAAATCTATTTCCTTACTTCCCTGACCTGTGTCGTGAAGGAGAGCCCAGTAATGGAAACATGGACTAGCCTGTACATGTTTGGATGAGATTCGTTGATCTGCTCTTTGTAATCTGTGACCTGGTCTTTCTTTGCTTTTAAGAGAAGGAAAATAAATTAATGATAGGATGGAAAAACTGTCCTTACCAATTTCGTAGCCTTGCTTCATAAGTCCATCTTGCAGACAATGCAACGGGTGCTCTCCTTACTAAACCTTACTTTGGACGGCTCCTTTAATTTTGTAGAAATTAAAAAACGTAGTAGCACCTGTGCTAGTGTGTGGCACCATATTAATACTTCCATTTTCATCAGTCCAGCTTGGCCGTGTAAGGGGTATTAATGAAATCAATTTTTTGTTTGCTTCCTTGTCTTTTATCGTCTCATAGCACTTTTATTAGAGAAAAATTGTCCTCGGATGAGGTGGTTTTTAATATGTTTTTGATTTGAAGAAGATAATTGTCCAGGTTTGTGATAAATGCGTAGCATCTGTCGGTTGTATACATTTGGCAGGAGAACTAGGATATCTCCAATGGCATGTAGAAGAATCCCGAACTCCTCTGTCAGAGGAAGAGTGCAGGGCAACAATAGATGAATTGTGGCCTAACAGATTTAAGCAAGCCATTATGGAAACACTCTAGCAGAAGATATGACTTAAATCAACAAAAAACATTACATTGATTTTGTGAAGGACCAAGAGAAATTTGATTCCCAAGCTTGACTATAGAAGACACAACTACCAACTTTGTGTCGGTCAGTTTGTTGTAGACAGTCTCAAACTCTTTGAAAATCTCACCAATCAGGTCAATCCTTTTCTTGTCAATAAGAATGTAGAGAAAATTTAATGTATAAGGCTGAAACTTGGCATCATTTGTAATGTCTTCGAGAATACCCTTTTTCTTCTCGTCTAGTATGATTGGATTAACAAGGAAATTAAAAAAAACCTTATTGGTTATGTACTGAGAGAGCTTATCGATGTCTCTACTGATAGCATCTAGGGACTTCACAGACTGGGCCAATTCTGCTAGGGATGTGGCATATGACCCCGCAATGTTGTCTTGCATAACAATACGAGTTCTGTTTTTGTGAGCCACTTGAGAAACTTTGGAAGGGAAGGCATTATGTGTCTTGAAGAGCCTTGTCCCAAAAAGACCAGATTTTAAGGATATGTGGTAGTTTGATCTGTTAGCCCCTTTCAAAAGGGCTCTCACAGATGGCGCACACTAGACATTCAGGGCCACGGGAGACTGTTTCAATGATTCCATCTAACAAAAAACAGAACCAAATCTTTGGAGATCATGTATCCACCGAGAAATTTTTGTCAGATCGTGTGAAGAAGCAATGTTAATTAAGAGCCAAAGAATTTTCTCTGGAATTCAATTACTTTATGAAGAATCCGATGCAATTCTAAATGAGTTGCAATTTACGCCAGAGAGGATAACAATGTTTAGTTTATTAGAGTTGTAATTTTTCTATTTTAAGTTTGTGTGATGGGGAGAGGACAATATAGTAACTTCCAATAAAAAAACATTGCCTACTATGCCTTGATGGATGTCCGTACGTTGCTATAAACCTCGTATTTTGTTATGGGCCACACGTATGTTGGTATAGGTGAGTTGATCGGGGTGAATATACAGTTGTTTTATTTGATGAAACAATCACAATGTCTCTTGACGATGACCACGTCTTCTGTAAGATACAATTATGATATTCATTTAAAAGATAACATGTTGTATCATTTGGTTGAACACTTGGCGTTTATTTACAAAAGTTCATATTTTGGCATTTAAATGTTCCCAAAGCGTAGACAACAATCCCATTTTGTCAGTATCCTTCAATCACTTCATTCCATGAGATGACATATCTCTAGGGAATTTTATGTTTGGTGGGTAGATGAGATTAAGAAACCTGCCAATGATACCCAAGATGTTGTAGTGGAAGAGCATATCCACACTTCTTATAAACGAGGTTTCCATCTTTATGTTCTTATCCATCCGATTCTACTCCCGTTGTACATATTCATCAGCTTTTGCAACCGCTTGCACCACTCAGGCACAGAGAGTGGTTTCTGTTTACATTTGCTCAGCATACTCCTCGCCTTGTTTCACCATATGCAACAAACAAGGCTCCAACCCAATTAGTTTAAATTTGCCAAAGTACTCCCAACCTGTGCCAAAATATAGAGGAATTTTGTTAGATATAGTTGTAAATGTTTTGATAGACATGTATGCAGAATGTGGAACCTTACATAAAGACATGTGAACTGTTTAGCAAAATGTAACTTATGTTCTTCGCTCAAACATCTATCATAGATCATAGAATATATTTTCATCCAAACCATACTATACACATAAAATTCAAGCCCTCTCGGCGTAACTTGCAACTCATTTGCAATTCTAGTTATTGAATAATTGATAATGGTTTATCGGTGGATCTTCATGTCATTGATAGTCTAGTTTATTATTTATTTAAAATCTTATTTTTGTGCAAATCCTACACACTTACCTCATGCTAAGAAAAATGCCCATTCATGGACAATAAATCTACGAGCCTCGGGTCCTTTTAAAGGTAATTTGTTTTTTGACACAATAGTAGATTTTGTGGAAAGAATTGTTTAAATCATTTTACATGTTATGTATATAATGTAGTAGAGCTATGACTTAATTTAGATCATGGATAAGGCATTAAAATATGTAATTGAATATAAACTAGGTAACAATCACACCACAAGTATGCATGCAATAGAAATATTGATAGGATGAGTAACACATCGAACTTAAAAATATGCAAAATAAAATGTACGGAAGTGGAATCAAACATAAAATGTATGATGCTTCATTACATTGGAGAATCCATTGCCAAAAAATAATTTTATTTGTTAATAAATATTTATTAATGTTGTGAGAAAAAACACGTAGATGATAATTATATATACTTTACGTTTGCGGATGTGTTTCATGTACTTATTTTAAAGTACATTAGAACGTAACTTTTAAGTTATGTTGCATCTAAAATGATATTAAAAAAACATACACCGACCTTAAAAAGGCTCATGAGACTCATTGATAAAGAAGTGTTTCCTAAATTAGTCATTATAATTATATAGAACAATTCAAAAATTAGTGTAGACAATCTCTATTTATATTTATTGTTGTATCTTTGATAATGAAGTATTATTATGTGCTCCTACTATATTAACAAAGACATCGTGTTATTTAATGGAGAGGAGTTTTCAAATAAATATTGTTCTATTAGAATTATTCAACTCAAAAAATAAATTACAAATTTTATTTAAAAATTAAAGTACTGAGTAAACTTTCAAATACGACACCCACGTAGAGCAATCCTCATTTGGAGAATTGGTTAAGTAATTTGTAGAACAATCAATCAACCAAAATTTGATTTTGGGCTAGATCAATCAAATTGTAAATATGAAGAACTTTGCATTCGAAATAACTACTAAATATAAAAGGCCAAAAAAAAACAAATAAATCAAAGGTGTTCAACAATGGTAGCCCAAGTATGGTGATGTGTTGTAATGTCGTGAACGCATTCACTTCTAAATTTTTCTCTAGAACTTTCTTTAACCTTACACATTAATGTAGCTAGGTTAACACCATTTTCACCATTTAGATAGATAAGAGCCTTAAGATTGAAATCTCTGTATTTTTCAAATAAATATATTTAAGATATTTGTACTATTATACCATACTTATATATTTACAAATGTTGAATTAGATGACTTGATTGATGTTTTTACATTGATGGAAAACAAAACCATAAGTTATATCATCACAAAAATCTTAGATTTAGTAGGTTTGAGGCTTCCTAGAAAGTATAACTATGAAAACAATGTTCAACTTAGAGTGATATCTCTTTCAATCCTTGACACTTTGTGTCATGCAACTTTGACCCTTTGTACTTCAAATTTCAACACATTGGAATGCATTCGGGCCCCTCTACGAATATTTCAAATGTGTTTATGCCTTTTTAAAGTGATATCCAAATTTGCCTCTCGAAGTTTGTGGATGGATATATAATTCATGTAGTCACAATTAAGGGTCTCAATGAAGACAAACCCTAGATCATGAAGCCTTTACAAACAACACGCATTGTGTAACTATAACAACAATAAACTTATGTATGATGTGAAACAACAAACTATATTTCCAAAGTCATAGTAAGAGAGAGTTAACATAAAGTGTTTATAAAATTCCTAAGAGTTAAAGGGAATCAATTTAGTATATGAAGCACTACACATTGTATTTGTACCACATTGGGTATATTCTATTCTATATATAGTTACGATTGATATCTTTGTGTCGGGAGACACAAAACATGATATGACTTGCATTTACATATATAATTTCACATACACTAGAATAACTACACAAAGTTTGCTCATGCTTCGTAAGGGGTGTAGTGTAACACCTAGATTAGTTCAACATGGGTTGACCACAAGGTCAATTTGTTAGGAATATTTGTTTAGTTAGTGCTCACATCATGTGTTGGGTGGACATATTTGTAATAGGTAATAATATGTAAATGAGTTGTTGACAAAATAAATCATATTGAGTGTGTGTATGTTGAGTTATAACAACTCTACTTAAGATAAGATGTGTGAGATATTGTTGGGATTATGAGAGACTCCTAGAGGAGGGAGAATAGGGATTGGATGATAAGGACGAAACTCCTTAAATCAAGGGAATGTCTTTCCTATATATTGTAATAACTTCTATTGAATAAATCTTGAAGCTTTTTATTGATATATTCTTGTGTATGTGCTCTACCAATTATCACATTTGGTATTAGAGCAAGTGATATATCTATTGCTAATATGGAGTTCAATATTACAAAGTAATATTAGTGTAGCTTAAGATAACTTCGCATTTGTTTAGGTAATCTAGAATTTTACTCAATATTATGAGAGAATGTGAGTACAAGGATCAAGCGGAATACACGCACATTAACCAAGTTACACTCAAATGGAACCATGACGTAGCTCCAAGTAGTAAGCAAGAAATCAACCACCATGAAAATTGTGCATGCAAGAAAAAAGTTTGTTCATTCTCATATATCAGAAAAAGAGTACAAATAGGAGTGTTGTGTAACTCCCAATGTAAGACCCATCATACCTCCACAAGGGAGAAATGAGTTATGATCCATAAATGGAATGTAACTCTTGTATGACACACCGACGTGAATGACCCATCGACACATGAGACCTATGACCTCACCTAGTTGAACTCCTAGTGACACCCGTGATCTATGACATCACCTAAGGTGAGATGAATTACCATGTGCAAGGGAACAACCATATAAGAGGAAGATGAAATCCCTCACATCAATACCTCCTTCTTCATAGCTTAGGATGAGGCATGAAAAGTCAGAAAGAGAAATGGGTCCCGACAACTACGTTTGATGAGGTACCCATGTACAAAAGGATCTCAAGTAATAGAGTAAACCTAGTGAGAAAAACATCCACTTATAAGATATAGAAGAATCCCCTAAACAACCTAAGAAAGATGTGTCATATGGGTCCCGACAACTAAAGGTCCGATGAGGTACTGTGTATAAATTATAATCTTTCTACAAGAAGAAAAAGAGAAGAAAAAGAAGGAACTAGAAAGAATGAATAAGATGTAAAGTTCGTAATAGACCTCACCCCAAAAAGGAGCAAAAGTAAGGATACATACCTTCAACGATTATCCATAAACAATTTTCACCCCTCATATTAATTGTTTTAAAATTTTCTAGATACTTAAAATATGATCAAGAGATGTTATAAGACTGAAATGAGTCCAAGTTTAAGTGTTTTGAAATCCACATTTCTCGGTTGATCTCTTAAATGATCAAACTTTTCTTTCTTACAACTTTCTCATTAAATTTTATCTTTGAAATGGAAAATTGATTAAAACAACATAAAAAATAACAAAAACTCCACAAATTGATAACGAAGGTCACCCAAGTTGACTATATTATAAAGTGTTTTCTATAAGGATCATGAAGTACAAAAGGAAAAGGACTTCAAGAAGAAAATCGAGAGAAGTCCCTCCTCTTTAAAGGAGAAGGCACTTATTCGAACTTATTTATATGACAAAACAGTTTTCTTGTGGAACTTGGATATGAAAGTGTTTTCTATAAGGATCATCAATACGGAAGAATGAGGAATGGAATGTAAGAGATCAAGGCACCATTAATTAAGATGAAATTTGAAAAGACACAAATTTTCATATTAATAAATGAAATTTGAAAAGAATATACGTAAAAGCATTTCTGAGAAAGATAATACGGTATAAATGATCTAACAAGATTAAATGAATAGCTTAGGAATAAAGGAAACCAGATAGACAAAGAATGAAAAGTCCTTCTGTATTGATTTCTTTAAGATTTATTTACACTTTTAGAAATAAGCCAAGTTCTTCCTTTTTCAAAATGGCGAGGAGAGGCCATTATATAGTTTACAAATTAGTTACTCCCGGTAACTACTTCTTTTAACTAATGATTAGTTAAAGGGTTGCAAATCGCAATACCCCAACTAATTACAACAAATCCGAGAGAAAGAAGGGGAAGAGAAGAGAAGAATTAGGAGAAGAAGACATGTGCTTATGATTGGGAGGGACCCACCGACTTTAAGATCCGCTGTCTGAATCTCTTCAACGCCTCGGCTATGTCTCTGCCACATGGGACTGATGTGTTGGTGGTAGACTGAGTCCAAAATCCGAGGCACTTCTCCATTTCCTTATCGAACTCGACATGAGTATGATAATCTTTATTGGCTTCTTCTATGGCAGATTGAAGAGAACATATCTCCTTCATCTTTTCTTTGGAAATGGAACTCTCCTTGAATAGATCACCCTTGACAAAAGCTCTGAATTGAGCTTTGATTTCTTGTAAAGTGAGAGGCACACCAGAAGTCTCATCATGAAGATGGCAATGTATATCTTTAAAGGCAGATATAACTAGTGTTTCAAGGCCTCACCCTTCGCCAGCCTATTCCTTAATTCTCCCAAAGCCTCTTCCAACACCTTGATCTTCCATTCCACACTGTGTAGACCAGATTTTGACAAATTATCCTTCGCATCCTCGAAGACTTTGCTTGCCATCAAAATATTTTCATCTGTTTGTCCCATGAGGCGGAGGTCTACTATGCAACTGCTCCAAAGTTTAAGTTCTTTATCAATGCTCCCAATAGTGGAGGAGAGATTTTGTTGCAAATTACTCACCTTCCCGTGGAGTTTGAAGGCTTCATCAATGAAGTTTAATCCTGCAACCAACATATCATCCACCATGGCCTCCATAGCCCTTCCATATACAGAATACTTGTGCATATCTTTAATACTCTGCACTTCATCCTGGCTCAGAATTACAGGTGGTGGAAGAGTAGTCAATGGGGTAGGATCCAAAACTTTATCTTTGGACAGCAGGGACTTGATGAAACTTGTAAGAATCTGGGCTTGTTCCTCCAACTGTTCAATGGTTTGCTGCCCTTTCTCTACCCTCCCAATGACTCTGGTAACTGTTTCCTGAAGATTATGGATCTCACCTTCAGGGGTAGATTCTCCCATGGGAATCCTTGAGAGCTCAAGATCAGACGCTTGCAAATCTTGCTCTGGCTTATCTACCTTAGGCTTGGCTATCTCTAGGAATTGTTGGCCTTGAGCGTCAGACACTATCCTAGAGGTAATTCTGGATTTTTTGGCACGAGAAGGAGGAGTAGTGCCTAACAAGGCCGCCACAACATCAAAATTTGGTCCTGAGATCCGGGAGGAAGACTTTCTCTTCCTACTGTCAACAAGAGGTTGCACCCATGCAAAAGAGGAAGAGGAGGAAGAAGGTGGGGCAAGAGGACCAAGAGACAGAGAACTCATGGCACCCAAGGTTTGTACTGTTGTTGCCTCGAGTTGAGATATGAGTGGAGCGCTTGGGGCTCCTGGTGCAGAGGAATCAACAGTGCTTGGAAGTTCAGTGCTCTGGACTTCTTTATCCTTATCCATTGGAGCTTCAGGGGCACTTGCAGGAGCTGGCACTTCACTCTCTTCACTTTCACTGAGAACAATAATGTTCTCTGGTCCCGAAGGCAATTTTGCATGCTTCCTCAGGGGATCTTCTTCCATAGGCTCCTTTTTAACTTCTTTGAATTTCTTCTGATACACCTGGGTGGATGAGGAAGGAGTAGAGACTGCAGGTCCTTGAGTTGACGAGGCAGGAGGGGTTTGCACAGGTGCTTCTGATCTGGGTGTCGATGCTTCCCTCCTTGGTGTTGAAGCATCCTTGGAGGAGGATTCCCCTGAGTGCCTCCTGCTCACGAACTTTCCTATCAAACCAGATCTTGGTCCTGACTAAGACCGGAGCTAGGATTTCAGCCAAATCATCCTTCTCCTTCTTGAACCAATCCAAGTCCTCCAAGGGAGTGTGTTTGACCACATTGTCATACTCATATGAGTACAGGTCAGAATTATCATCCTGGAGCCCTTCAGGAACTTGGTACAAGCCAAGTTCTTGAATTAACTGTAGGGAAAACCTGCCATAATGCCTCCTTCTGGCTTCAAAATCATCAGCACAGTCAGCCCAATAGTCCTCTGTGTCTACCCTATGATGATAGGTTATCTTGATGTTCTGCTCAATAAACTTCTTCAAGTCAAAACAAGTTCTTGGCTTGAAGAAATGGACAGTGATGGGAGCTAGGGCTCTTTCTATATTTTGTGTCCAGGGTTGTTTTGCAGGTGTAGTTTCCCAAAGAGATGGGGAAATGCAAGCCAGTAATTTTCTTATCCCTGCAGGTTCTATGCAATTTGTCCAATTGCCTGCACACTTCTATCAAGGCCATTTTGTCATTACAGAACATAGGAAGCTTGAGAGGAGTGCTCTTACAGCTCAAAGAAGCTTTGATATAGGAAAATTTTCTGAATTGGATAAAATAAGCACCGTAGTGCGATATCAGACTCATGGCTTCATCAGAAAATCTTCTCATTGTGTCACTCTCAAGAAGCCGACAATGTACATGGTGAAAGCATCATTCACCCTTCAAAATTGTGATTGCTGGTTTCTAGGGTGAACTGCGGGCAGTAGGCATACACGGGGTCATCCTTGTGAGCATCGATGTATGAAAACCAAACCATTGCCTCGATGCTGCTAGAGTATACATCAGGTATGAAGTCATATAGAATTTCTTTGTTTGTTGTACATTAGACAGCTGCTCCGCTAGGTTCATACTGATGATCTCTGCCCAGTTGATATTCTGAGTTCCCTCGCACACCATATTGATAAGCGGGCACATCCAGAAATGGAACTCATTAGTAGAGGGTAAGCCCATAACCCGAGCCAGTAGGATTATGAAATCTGATAGTTCTTCATTGAAATCAGCACGAACAGAACCTTGGATAGACGAGATGCCCCCTTCTTAGGGTTTTTCAGCCAGGACTTCGCCACCCGCGCCTTATAATTATCACTGTCTTGATTGAAAAGGGCCTGTGCTTGATTCTGGGAGATAACTATAGCATTGTCCATTTCTGGAATCCTTAGTGCAAGTGCCAATGGCGGTAGCATCAAGTTTGGCGATGAGCTCCCGTGCACGTTTGTCAACTCACTGAATCGTGGTTGAAATGAGCCCCGCATGAGAGCCTGTGTGTCTCGCGCATCATTGCACATCGAGATAGGGAACCACCACCGGTGAAAGCCAAGACCACCGTCATGAATCATCTGTGCCATCGGTGAAGGGTTCACATCTGTCATCCTTGTCCAAAATCCCCAAAGTCAAGGTGGCGAACTTCACTGTCCCCGATATCGGGAACGGCGGACTCGAGTGGTGAAATTTGTTCCGCCCGGAATTTGATCTTCATGTTGATAGAACTCGAGAGCAAAGTGCAAGCTAGACTTGGGATGGAATCGTAAGGGGAATGGATACGCGCGCAGAATTTTGGTCAGTAAGGGTTCGAGCAATAGATAGCATGAAAGCAGTGTGTAAAAACGCATAGGGGCAGTTTCATTATATAGCCATTTAGGAGAGAGAAAGGCAATAAATGCGCATTAAATACATATCTACCAAATTGAAAAGCAAGATATTCGGGTAGAGCGGGAAAAATTAGCACGAATGGCACTTGGTTCATTTGGGACACGAGGGACGCGAAAGCGCGAAGTACGCTGGTTCGGCCGATTCGGGCGATGCGGGAAAAGACGCACAAATGCTTTTGGGACATGTGGGACGAAAGTACGTGGAATACGCGATTCGGCCGAATCGGATGAAAAGGGAACAATGGGTCCGGGTGAACTTGGGACATTTGGGACAAAAAGTTCGACGGGCCCGAAAAGAACAGACTTCGGGTAAACCGGCCGATCGGGGAACAGAGAGCCCAAATGAACTTGGGACACGCGGGACAAAAATGTCCGACAGGCCCGAAAAACACACAAAATGACCCAAAAACGTAGATTTTCCCAATTTCTTGACTTTTCACATTATCAGACAACAGAAAAGACACTTAACCTCAAAATTTTAATTTTCAACTTCTTAAAAGTAGGGGAATTTTGAGTGGACAACAAACTGGCTCCTTCTGGGGATGACTTGGCATAAATTCAAAGAATGAGACAAGGCAAGAATTTAGACAAACTCAGGGAAGTAGACCAGTACCTTATCCATTGGGCCATGGAGTCAAAAAAAAGCAAACCAATACAGAGGACAACACACCAAAACAAAGGGAAAGAAAACAAAACGCTATACAGAATATACAAAAGGACTTCCTAATCACCTATGACTTAAACAATTTCAGGTACTGCCCACTATAAGGAAGTGGGAGAGAAGAACCATCCATAT
The DNA here is from genome assembly GCA_018340775.1 of Taxus wallichiana var. yunnanensis. Taxonomy (NCBI): domain Eukaryota; kingdom Viridiplantae; phylum Streptophyta; class Pinopsida; order Cupressales; family Taxaceae; genus Taxus; species Taxus wallichiana. The sequence continues at coordinate 1,000,472,035 of CM031239.1, forward strand.
AATCAAGGTAAAAAGAATTCTTACAAAGCGAAGTGCCCGATCTTGAAAGGTCCGAGCCAAAGGGAATCAAACTTGCCATGGCGCCACGAGGTTCATGCCTTTATCCCACAACAAAACAATGTCTCCAACTTGGAAATCCTCGAACCTCGGCTTTCTTATCAAACAAGACCTTTTTTCTCGTTGATGAGCAGATATCCTATCAAGAACTTCCAATCTGTCCTCATTCAATTTGTGAAGATACATGATTCTCTTATCCAAAGAATCATCAAACTCGGTATCTTCAATGGCCTTCATTAGATGCAAGGTCTGGTAGCTCCATCGTGAATCGCAATCGAGCTTCTACTCCATATACTACCCGAAAAGGAGACATCCCAATGGCTCTCTTAGGTGTGATCCTATCTCGCCCAAAGAGCATCATAGAGTTTCTTGTGCCGCTCCGTTGGGATTCATGACTAATTTCCTTATTATGGCCACCGATTTTTATTTGTGGATTCTACTTGTCCATTTCCCTGAGGATAGTAATCTGAGGAGTGAGCAAGGAGATGCCATATCCATAGCAAAAATCCATCATCTCAGTTGAAGAAAAATTTGAAGCATTATCTATCACAATCTTGTTTGGCACACCATACCTTATCAAGATGTTTTCTTTGATAAAACCTACATACTACTTCAAGTAGTACTTTTACCTGGAATGGCTTCTACCCATTTGGTGAAATAATATGTGGTAGTTAATACATGGGTATGACCAAGCACTAGAAGAGGGATTAAGTGTTCCAATGAAATCAAACCCCATCTTTGTTGAAAAGGTTCTTCGATCACAATTGGTTTAAGGGGCAAGGAGGCCAACTTGGGTCTACCCACGAAAGTCTGACAAGCCTCACATTTATCAACCCATTTTGATGCATCTTGAACAAGGTAGGCCAGTAATATCCTCCACGAAGTATTTTATGAGTAGTGACAGTTGATGAGTAATGCCCTCCACATGCCTGATCATGAAAAGCTGAGAGTAGCTTTTTCTGTTGTTCCTTGTCCACACATTTCAAAAACCTTCCATCTAACCCACGTTTAAACAAGGCGTTTTCCCACAACACATATTGTTGACCTTAGTTTAACGGCCCTCTTTTCTTTGGTAGTCAAATGAGAGGGGCATTCCCCATAGGTGAGAAAATGAGCGATATCAGCATACCATTCATCAACTGAGCTAAGAAACAGAACGGTAGGAAGACCAACTTTATCCTCCAGTAACTCATGTCTAGCTCCTTCAAATGATGAGTTCACACAGCCTTTTCCACGGATGAGCTTGGTTGGTTTGATGTCAATATCATATTCTTGAACCTTGGCCACCAGTTCCCTCTCTTAGATCCAAATTCGCTGTGTGAGAATTGACTTAATAGTTGTATCGGTACCAACACCGTGGAGTGAGAGTTAAGAATGTAAAAACGAAACTGCTTGACAACTTTAACCACTGCAAAAGCATGTTTTTCCATTATGGTGTATTTTAACTCATGATTTTTTAGAATATAGCTCATAAATGCAATTGGGAGTTTGTGCTCATTAGAATCTTCCTGAGTCAAAACAACAGCCAAGGTGTTATCCGTGGCGTAGCAATAGATAATGAAATCTTTGCTGAAATCTGGACATGCTAAAACAGGAGTTTTAGCAATGGCCCTTTTAATACCTTCAAAGGCTTCTTTCCCTTCAGGAGACCAACCAAATGTTTGTTTTCCTTTCATCATTTGGGAGATATTCAAAGTTAGCTCTGCAAAATCAGGGATGAACCTTCTCAAAAAGTTGATCTTACCAAAGAAAGAGTGCACTCCCTTTTTGTTGGTTGGAAGAGGAATTTGCTGAATAGCTTGAACTCGCTCAGGATCGATTTTTATACCATCTTTGGAGACAACGTGCCCCAATAATTTCCCCTCCGTGACACAAAAAATAGATTTCTTAGGATTCAAAGAGATCCCATGTTCTCTACATCTCAAAAGAACTATTTCCAGATGTTGAAAATGATCGGCCCTTGTTTTAGAATACACAGTCAAGTCATCAAGGTATACAACAATACACTTCCTTTCAAACTTCCAAAGGCTAAGTCCATAGCTCTCGAAAAGTGGCACTGCATTAATGAGCCCAAAAGGCATCCTTTGTAAGCAAAGGTACCCCAAGGGGTAGTGAAAGCCGCTTTTGTGTTGATATGGTATTAACTTCTACCGGTTATATCCCGAGAAGCCATCAAGCATAGACAACATTTCGGATCCCACTATTGCAAGACCTGATCCATCATAGGTAAGGGATAATTATCTTTAAGGAAGCTTGATTTAGATTCCTCAAGTCAACACAGTATACGAATCTCACCATTTTTCTTTCTAATGTGCACAATATTGGCAATCCATGTTGAATGATGGATAGGAAAAATGATTTTAGCCTTCAATAACTTTTGTATTTCTGAAAATTGTGTCAGCTATCTTAGGATTGTATTGCCTCTACTTCTGTTTAAAAGGCTTAATCCCAGGTTTGAGAGGGATAAAATGTTGCATCTCCTTTGGTTGGAAAGCTTTTAAATCTTCATAGGAATAAGCAAGAACATCCTTATACTTTTTAAAAGATCAATTACCTTCTTTCTCTTCTGGTGTGCAACATTTTCCAATGTTCACGAGTTTAGGATCAGTAGAACTCCCAATATTGATTTTGTCATATTCGGCTGATTGTTGGGGTCCAGTAGAAGCTCTAAACTTTACATACCTATCGTGTTTGTCAAACAATTTTTCTAAACTCACCAATCCTTTTGGAATCTTGTTTCCTTTGAGTTTGATACATCCATCCTGATCCGCTTCTTCTTGGGTGGCTTCTTTGTCAAAGGGCACACTTTCACGAGGCAAATTATCGCTTCCTTCAAAGTACAACTGTTCAAAATTATCCTTGAGTTCTAAGAAAGAAAGCAAGTGTTGATCATTATTGAAAACTTGCCAGTTACTTGTATTATCAGGTACACTGGGTCTATGAATCATCTCAATGGTGAACTTATCTTGAGAAAAGTCAGGATGAGGAATAAGCAATGACCCTGAGACTGCTAGAGAATCAGCCCTGGTATTCTTCTCCCTAGGCATTGCTTCGATGGAGAAAGCATCAAGAAATTCAATGGAGTCCCAAACCTGATTCCGTAATGTTTCAACCTTCCATTCTTTACCTGGAAGAGGTTCCTAACTTGCTTGACAATCAATTCCGCATCCCCACGAGCTAGAAGATTCTTCACACCTTGTTCTTTTGCCACCTGGAGTCCAAGAATGAGAGCTTCATACTCTGTTGTATTATTGGTATTTTCAAACTGCAACTTGAATGAGAAAGGATGAATGCTTCCTTCAGGTGACACCAATATGACACCACTCCGTAACCACCAAGAACAACTTCCATCAAACTCTAATATCCAAACACCATTAGGATCTTTAGGTGAGACTTTGGGGAGTTGGATTTCTTCTGGAGACATAATCATGTAGTTGTCATGCCCCATATCCTCATAGAGTATTTGTGCTTTGGGATCATCAGTTTTTTGTACAATATACTCAGATTGCTTCTCAGGCAGCAGCTTCTTCATTTTCCCATTAACAGGTATGAGGGCATGTGACCAATCCATTTGAATTTCTCCACCCACATCCTTACAAAAGTTTCTGCTTAGCAACATCCCATATGAAGGAGGAATATCTGCTACTAAGATAGTAGCCAAAACTTTCTTCTCAGGCAAAGTAGCAAAAGCCACTTGTGCATCCTTAATTCTTCCGACCAAGGGCACTTCCTTACTCTCCATGGAATAACAAGATCCGTAAGTGCGTGTGAGAGTCAAGCCTAAGGCATGAGCTACTTTGGCAGGCATTACATTGTCTGATGCTCCTGAGTCTATGACGTAATTACTGAGCCTATGGCCAGCTATAAGGAGTGTTACATAAAATGGTTTGATTTTGTCATTGGGTGAGGTGACAGCGGCTACCAGATTAGGCTGTGGTGTAGAAGAAGGAGTGGGTAAAAGGCCTTTAGAGGTAGTTTTAGAATGGGAATTGACAAAGTGAATCATTTTAGCAAAAGCCTTGGGATGGGTTTGATAATATTCAGCCTCTGAGATTTGAACCTTAGTCTTTTTTAGGTGATCAATAATATCAAAAGACCCAGAAGTGGACGGGTTATCATCACTTGAGATCCTAGGTTTATCAATTTTAGGGGAAAAAGAAGTAACTTTAGTAGCAGAATTGACAGGACTCACCTTTGGTGTAGATGAAATGGGGATCGGAGATCCTCTTTTGCAATTACAGGGATAGTTGTCACCGCTCCTTAGATTTCTTGGTGGGCTGCATCACTTTCTCCCTCTGATTTTTCTGCTCTCGAGTCATGACAGCGTATGATTTGCTATTCATGTCTGCTACTACTTCGTCATAATCATCCCCTTCATCAATGCCTTCAGTGGTGAAGAAATTAACTCGAGATCCCTCAAGTTCATTTGTTTCATCATCAACCTCTTCAACAAATTCCTCACAATCTTCATTAACCTCCTCATCCTCTGGTTCTTCAACTTCACAGGTTGCATTGACAGGAACTTTAATAGGAGGTCCTTCAAGTGCTAGCCTTGTTTGAGAAGCAGGCAAACGATTTCTGGGCTGAAAATTCCTCCTTGGAACGTCTGCATAGGGAGTATGCTGAGCCAATTGTTTCTTAATGGCGATGAGATCATTTGCAAGTTTTTGTACCAATGGATCAATATTAGGTCCAGGAGTGGAAGAGGAGGAAGAAGCAAACTTAGATTTAGAAGGGTCTCTCCTCAACTTCCCTGACATGATTAAATCATCTTCAACACTAACAACAAGAGTTTGATCCTCAGCCAATGTTGCGAGATTAGCCCTTCTCAGTGCATAACTAACTTCGTGCAATGGGCGTTTAGAAGAAGCATTTTTGAATTTGATCTATAGGTTGAGTATTTGGTGGAATTTTGTTAATCAACCTATTGAATCGAGCCACAAATTCTCTCATGGGCTCTTGTGATTCCTTCTTTATTTGAGAAATTTGGGCTAGCAAAGCATGCACGTCTTCCGCCGGTTTAAAACGGTTTTCAAACCTAGTTCTCATTGTGTTCCGGCCTAGTGATAGCTCCAATGGGCAGGAAGGTGATAGAACCAATCAACAACATTATCTTGTAAAGTCTCAACAAAAAGTCTTACGGAGACGTCTTCATGTTCAACTCCCAGAACTCCGCATGCAACTATGAAGGCTGCGATATGTTCATCAAGATGTACTTTACCATCGCCTTTGAATTTAGGAAAGTTCTTCCGGTTACCTCTGGGTAACTCATGCAAAGGCTGAGGAAGGGCAAGAGGCCCAACACGATGGCCCCAAGGCAATGGTACCGCCATTCTTGGAAAAATGGCTTGAAGAGGAACTGAAACACCAGCAAGAATCAAAGCTCGAAGATTAGGACTGATTTGCTCAAGGAATACCACCCATAGGGATTCTATCTTGGGACAGTGGAGTGCTTGTTGAACGAGCCTTTCTATTCTCCTTGTCAAGGGAGAGGAAAACCCCGCTGCTCCAAAAGCTGAAACTCGAGAATCTTCAATACCAAGGGCCCTTTCTCCTCGAGTAAAAACGTGGAGTCGCCAGATCAAAAGATGATCAATAAATGATTATAGAACTGGAATATGATTCCCAAATGAGTCGCCAAAACCGTTGGTCGTCAAAAAGGACTTCAAGAAGAGCAGCAATAGTGGGACAAGAAGTCCCTCCTCTTTAATGGGAGAGGCTCCTTATTCGTAAACGAACTTATTTACACATATACAAAACATGATTTTTTGTGGAACTTGGATATTATGAAAGTGTTTTCTATAAGGATCATCAATCACAAAAGGACTCGAGAATGAAAATGCGAGAACGAAAGTAAAGGCACCATTCAGAATTATAGATGACAGAGTAATTCCTTATGCATGCGAGGGTACAACGAATTGGAACAAGATCATTTGTATCATATTAATAAGATGAAATTTGAAAAGACACAAAGTTCTGTCAATAACATCTGCAAGAATACAAAGCTTCTCAGCATAATACAGACAAATGATCTAACAAGATTAAATGAATAGCTTAGGAATAAAGGAAACCAGATAGACAAAGAATGAAAAGTCCTTCTGTATTGATTTCTTTAAGATTTATTTACACTTTTAAATAAGCCAAGTTCTTCCTTTTTCAAAATGGCGAGGAGAGGCCATTATATAGTTTACAAATTAGTTACTCCCAGAACTACTTTTAACTAATGATTAGTTAAAGGGTTGCAAATCGCAATACCCCAACTAATTACAACAAATCCAGAGAAAGAAGGGGAAGAGAAGAGAAGAATTAGGAGAAGAAGACAGGTGCTTATGATTGGGAGGGACCCACCGAATTTAAGATCCGTTGTCTGAATCTCTTCAACACCTCGGCTATGTCTCTCATGTGGGACTGATGTGTTGGTGGTAGATCGAGTCCAAAATCCGAGGCACTTCTCCATTTCCTTATCGAACTCGACATGAGTATGATAATCTTTATTGGCTTCTTCTATGGCAGATTGAAGAGAACATATCTCCTTCATTTTTTCTTTGGAAATGGAGCTTTCCTTGAATAGATCACCCTTGACAAAAGCTCTGAATTGAGCTTTGATTTCTTGTAAAGTGAGAGGCACACCAGAAGTCTCATCATGAAGATGGCAATGTATATCTTTAAAGGTAGATATAACTAGTGTTTTGAAGGCCTCACCCTTCTGCCAGCTATTCCTTAATTCTCCCAAAGCCTCTTCCAACACCTTGATCTTCCATTCCACACTGTAGACCCAGGACTTTGACAAATTATCCTTGGCATCCTCAAAGACTTTGCTTGCCATCAAAATATTTTCATCTGTTTGTCCCATGAGGCGGAGGTCTACTATGCAACTACTCCAAAGTTTAAGTTCTTTATCAATGCTCCCAATAGTGGAGGAGAGCTTTTGTTACAAATTACTCACCTTCCCGTGGAGTTTGAAGGCTTCATCAATGAAGTTTAATCCTGCAACAAACATATCATCCACCATGGCCTCCATAGCCCTTCCATATATAGAATACTTGTGCATATCTTTAATACTCTGCACTTCATCTTGGCTCAGAATTACAGGTGGTGGAAGAGTAGTCAATGGGGTAGGATCCAAAACTTTATCTTTGGACAAAAGGGACTTGATGAAACTTGTAAGAATTTGGGCTTGTTCCTCCAACTGCTCTATGGTTTTCTGCCCTTTCTCTACCCTCCCAATGACTCTGGTAACTGTTTCCTGAAGATTGTGGATCTCACCTTCAGGGGTAGACTCTCCCATGGGAATCCTTGAGAGCTCAAGATCAGACGCTTGCAAATCTTGCTCTGGCTTATCTACCTTAGGCTTGGCTATCTCTAGGAATTGTTGGCCTTGAGCGTCGACACTATCTTAGAGGTAATTCTGGATTTTTGGCATGAGAGGAGGAGGAGTAGTGCCTAACAAGGCTGCCACACAACATCAAAATTTGGTCCCGAGATCCGGAGGAAGACTTTCTCTTCCTACTGTCAACAAGAGGCTGCACCCATGCAAAAGAGGAAGAGGAGGAAGAAGGTGGGGCAAGAGGGCCAAGAGATAGAGAACTCATGGCACCCAAGGTTTGCACTGCTGTTGCCTCGAGTTGAGATATGAGTGGAGCACTTGGGGCTCCTGGTGCAGAGGAATCAACAGTGCTTGGAAGTTCAGTGCTCTGGACTTCTTTATCCTTATCCATTGGAGCTTCAGGGGCGCTTGCAGGAGTTGGCACTTCACTCTCTTCACTTTCACTGAGAACAATAATGTTCTCTGGTCCCGAAGGCAATTTTGCATGCTTCCTCAGGGGATCTTCTTCCACAGGCTCCTTTTAACTTCTTTGAATTTCTTCTAATACACGGGTGGATGAGGAAGGAGTAGAGACTGCAGTCCTTGAGCCGACGAGGCGAGGGGGTTTGCACATGTGCTTCTGATCTGGGTGTCGATGCTTCCCTCCTTGGTGTTGAAGCATCCTTGGAGGAGGATTCCCCTGAGTGCCTCCCTGCTCACGAACTTTCCTATCAAACCAGATCTTGGTCCTGACTAAGACCGGGGCTAGGATTTCACCAAATCATCCTTCTCCTTTCGAACCAATCCAAGTCCTCCAAGGAGTGTGTTTGACCACGTTGTCATACTCATATGAGTACAGGTCAGAATTGTCATCCTGGAGCCCTTCAGGAACTTGGTACAAGCCAAGTTCTTGAATTAATCTGTAGGAAAACCCGCCATAATGCCTCCTTCGGCTTCAAAATCATCAACCACAGTCAGCCCAATATTCCTCTCGTGTCTCCGCTTCTATGATGATAGGTTATCTTGATGTTATGCTCAATAAACTTCTTCAAGTCAAAACAAGTTCTTGGCTTGAAGAAATGGACAGTGATGGGAGCTAGGGCTCTTTCTATATTTTGTGCGCATCAGTGGTCACATTTTGCAGTGTAGTTTCCCAAAGAGATGGGGAAATGCAAGCCAGTAATTTTCTTATCCCTGCAGGTTCTATGCAATTTTTCCAATTGCCTGCACACTTCTATCAAGGCCATTTTTTCATTACAAAACATAGGGAGCTTGAGAGGAGTGCTCTCATAGCAAAGCAAGCTTTGATATAGGAAAATTTTCTGAATTGGATAAAATAAGCACCGTAGTGCGATATCAGACTCATGGCTTCATCAGAAAATCTTCTCGCTGTGTCACTCTCAAGAAGTCAGACAATGTACATGGTGAAAGCGTCATTCACCCTTCAGAAATTATGATTGCTAGTTTTCTGGTGAATCATGGGCAATAGGCATACACGGGGTCATCCTTGTGAGCATCGATGTATGAAAACCAAACCATTGCCTCGATGTTGCTAGAGTATACATCAGGTATGAAGTCATATAGAATTTCTTTGTTTGTTGTACATTAGACAGCTGCTCGCTAGGTTCATACTGATGATCTCTGCCCAGTTGATATTCTGAGTTCCCTCGCACACCATATTGATAAGCGGGCACATCCAGAAATGGAACTCATTAGTAGAGGGTAAGCCCATAACCCGAGCCAGTAGGATTATGAAATCTGATAGTTCTTCGTTGAAATCGGCACGGAACAGAACCTTGGATAGACGAGATGCCCCCTTCTTAAGGTTTTTTAGCCAGGACTTCGCCACCCGCGCCTTATAATTATCACTGTCTTGATTGAAAAGGGCCTGTGCTTGATTCTGGGAGATAACTATAGCATTGTCCATTTCTGGAATCCTTAGTGCAGTGCCAATGGCGGCAGCATCAAGTTTGGCGATGAGCTCCCCATGCACGTTTGTCAACTCACTTGAATCAGGGTTGAAATGAGCCCCGCATGAGAGCACTGTGTCTGCGCATTGCACCGAGATAGGGAAACCACCAGCGAAAGCCAGACCACTATCATGAATCATCTGTGCCATCGGTGAAGGGTTCACGTCTGTCATCCTTGTCCAAAAATCCCCAAAGTCAAGGTGGCGAACTTCACTGTCCCCGATATCGGGAATGGCGGACTCGAGTGGTGAAATTTGTTCCTGCCCCTGGAATTTGATCTTCATGTTGATAGTAACTCGGAGAGCAAAGCTGCAAGCTAGACTTGGGATGGAATTGCAGGGGGAATGGATACGCGCGCAGGAATTTTGGTTGCAAGGGTTCGAGCAATAGATAGCATGAAAGCAGTGTGCAAAAACGCATAGGGGGCAGTTTCATTATATAGCCATTTAGGAGAGAGAAAGGCAATAAATGCGCATTAAATACATATCTACCAAATTGAAAAGCAAGATATTCGGGTAGAGCGGGAAAAATTAGCATGAATGGCACTTGGTTCATTTGGGACATGAGGGACGCGAAAGCGCGAAGTACGCGGTTCGGCCGATTCGGGCGATGCGGGGAAAAGACGCACAAATGCTTTTGGGACATGCGGGACGAAAGTACGCAGAATACGCGATTCGGCCGAATCGGATGAAAAGGGAACAACGGGTCAGGCGAACTTGGGACATTTGGGACAAAAAGTTCCGACGGGCCCGAAAAGAACAGACTTCGGGTAAACCGGCCGATCGGGGAACAGAGAGCCCGAATGAACTTGGGACACACGGGACAAAAATGTCCGACAGGCCCGAAAAACACACAAAATGACCCAAAAAACGCAGATTTTCCCAATTTCTTGACTTTTCACATTATCAGGACAATAGAAAAGACACGTAACCTCAAAATTTTAATTTTCATCTTCTTAAAAGCATGGGTATTTTGAGTGGACAACAAAGTACAAATTATACCTTTTCCAAATGAATAATAGATCAAATCACCTGTATTTAGAGCTTACAACAAATTTGTAAACTATGAACATATCTCATAATTTGTCTCCAAGTTCATCACCGGCTCCATGAGGCTTCTAATATCATTTTCCATGGCCAGGCCGAGAAAAAATCTTCCACCAGAAAAATAATATCACTTCATGGAAAAATTAAAAACACCAAATTGTTTGTCTCGGAATTTGGATCAAATTTCCATTTTTACCAAAACTTGAAAATGCCTCTAAGTGGCTCTAATATTGTGTTTTATGAAAAACTGCCTATTATGGCTTTTTTACATTGTCGTCTCAATTAACACTTCAAATAGAAGTGAGCTTATTTTATAATGTTTGATCATTGCGGCAGCGCAAAAGTGGGGGCGCTTATATTTTTATTGCAAGGTCCCTGTTCGAGCCTTACCAAGTGCTCCATGTATAAAGCTTTACCCATTTCTAATCTCTTATCCCACATGCTTAGGGAATTAGGTAAGCGAAGGGTTTAAAAATAGTGAGGGTAGAGAATTATGTGTGGTTGCGGTCATGTTTTATTTGTTGCGTAGTGGCCAACATGGAATATTTAAGCCAAGTTGGGCTCGATGGTTGTTTGACTTGCCAATGTTGTGTTGGTCATGGCTATATTTGGATGGCCGGTGGAGATATGACTCGACCGAGTCTAATTGGCATGATAGTGGTTAAGGCCAAGTAAAGGCGAGAGGTAGGTGAGGTGATGTGATAGATTGCTTGAGCTAGCGAGTTGATCCAATGTAACCCGTTCCCATACATAGCACTATTAAAACATTATAATATATATCCCACATTTACCCTAGAAATACACTAAGAGGTAAATATATATAAAAATTGGTAATGCTATGATGAAGAAACGACAAAGACACCCCTTTGATAAAAAAGAGTGTCGACCCCTTTGATAAAAAAGAGGTAGGTGAGGTGATGTGATAGATTGCTGAGCTAGCGAGTTGATCCAATGTAACCCGTTCCCATACATAGCACTATTAAAACATTATAATATATATCCCACATTTACCCTAGAAATACACTAAGAGGTAAATATATATAAAAAATTGGTAATGCTATGATGAAGAAACGACGACAAAGACACCCCTTTGATAAAAAGAGTGTCGACCCTGGTTGAGGGCCCCTCAAGCAACAAATAACAGGCCCATTTGTCTGAACATGAGTGTCTAAGACTAGTGTCACAAACCCATAAACACATTTTTATACATTTATCCCCACTTCACTTTTGCCACGTGTTGTGGCCTAATTGGCCAATTGACTATGCTTCATCCCAACTTTGACCAAACTTTGATCCACGGTAACTCAAGCATACAATATTCATTTTGTGTGTTCCAGTAGGCACCAGAAAGCTCTCGTAATGCTCTACTACACTCGTCATGATTTTTAGAGATTTAGGAAACTATGTCTCCTATTTTGATCTCCGGATCAAACGAAGGATTTAGTAAAGAAGCATGCAACTTGATCTGAAGTCTACAACTCTATGAAGTCTCCAAGAAGAGTGTCAATGATGTGGTCTTCCGCCTGTAAACTGAAGAAGGTCCATCCATATCAAACAATGTTTTTACCCTTAGGAAGAACATAAATGGTGTGTTTAAGTTTGCCCACTCCATGAAGGAACACGAAGGTAGCAATACAAAGAACTTTGAAGTTGGTCTACAACTGTAGTGTGACATAGGTATAGTAAATAGGTTCTCAAAAATTAAAGGTAATGAAATTGAATTATAACCATCGAGTATGGGTATGGATCATTCACCGAAAGAATGTCCATATGGAGTGAAGGTTTAATAACCCCCACAATGATTGTAGAAAAAGGATCCACAAGCAGAGATGGACTGGAGATGATCTCCAAAATATTAGAAGTGACTGAATTCCGAAAGGGGGAAATCCTAACAAAGGAGATGAAATCGTCTAAAGTATGAATATGTAAGAGAAATATAAGGCCCAACATATACTCGTCCCAAAAGGGTTGCTCGACAAACATAAGAGGAATGTTTGATAGATATGTATTATCAACACATTAAGTAACCTCTTATTCTTCTTAGGCACTTCACGATTGATGTCCATCTTATCCTTCTTATCCTTATCTGATTGAATAGTTATCAAGCATACATGTCTTTTTTCAACCTTGGTTCATTCTCAATCATGGAAAACATTCCTCTTTGACTTGTTTACTGATTAAATTCCTTAATTGTCTCCTTATTCTTCTTAGCCTTGTCTACAACAACTAGATTATTGATTGTATCAATAGGGTCACATTATTTGTAGTGCATGACAAACTTTGGTGCATCTTTCTTGACCTCATTTGTATGATCAAACTTTGGAAGCCATACTTCCTTAATTTTGGGAGCAACGACCTTCTTGTTTTGTCTAGATGAATCATGATGACAAAACCTAACAATGTGACCATTTTGGTGATACTTATAACAAGAAACATACCTTATTCCTCTTGAGTGATTCTCGACTATGATTTCTTCCATTGCTCCATGGTCATTCACTCTTGAAAGACCCCCTACAATCCCTTGTTTTCTGACCAAACACATTACATGAGTAACAATAACCATGAAATGAACTAACATACCTCATGGCATTAGGTTGTCTCACTGAGCTTATCTGTTTAAACTTGTTTTCCACATCTTTGCTTTGGATAACATCTTCATGTTTTGTATCATCTACCTTTAGGTCTCCCATGAAACCTAGGTTTGTTCTATCACCACAAGCCTTCGACTACTCAAAAGTTCATCTAAGTCCTTAGAAATCTTTTCAAACTTCTCATAAGACTTCAACTTGTTGGTTACTTGCTCCAACTTTACTTTTAAGGACCTCATCTTAGATTCATACCTGATATAATCCTCTTCTTTAGTTTTTAGGGCTTCTATCACTAACTCAACTTGAGTTTCATACTCTTCTTCTTTGACCTTGAGACAAGATGTCAGTCCTTTAATCTTAAAATCCTTCTCCTTGATGATTTTATTGTATACATCATCCATGCTAATGATTTCATCTTCATGCTTCTTGGCTTCTTTGATCATGTCACCTTTTAGGGCACATACTTTCTCCTCAAGAACTTTGACCATAGATGTTAACTCTTGGTTCTCTTTCCTTATTTTTTGGCCATGTTATGCTTAAGAGGATCACCTCAAGCTTATTAAGATTGATTCAAAGGCCATGGTTTGATACCAATGTTAGAAGCAAAATCACTAAGAGTGGGGGTGAATCACCGAGCCATTAAAACTGTCATTCTTTTAAACATTCACATCCATCAACCATTCAAAGCATTCATTAACCATTCAACAACATATAGATTAAGCAATGATTAATCAACCACATAAGCATGCACCATGAGAACAAAATAACACAAATACACCAAATTTAAGTGGGAAACCCTCAAGGGGAAGAAAACCCATTGAAACAAAACTTTATATAGGCATTGTTTCAAATTTAGTTGAGCACCAACTCAACAAGGAGCACCAACCCCTAGATTTAGTGAGGCACCAACCCTTAGTTTCATAGAGCACCAACCCTACAAGGAGGCACAAACCCCCTATATGACTCAACACCAACCAAATCCATCTAATTTTTTTCATCTCTGGATTTTTGCAACAACTGATGATGACTCAATGAAGCACACTCTCCTTTCTATCTCTCTCAAACACCTCTCTAGCCTCCATGCACACATGCTTCTTCTTCAAGCTGATTTGAAAATTTTCCCTAGCTCACCCATACCTACTCTCTCTATAACATCATAAAATCCTCATTTCCATCTCTTTCAGTTAACAAAGTTGTCTTACACCTTCATAAACAACCCTCTAGGTGACACTTTTCCTCCACATGCACAACTAGCTCAAATGAGCTTTCTAATATGCTTTTATACATGTATTACGATCACAACACACATATTTAGGCCATCACAGAGAACAAAACTCCCCAAATCACAATAACATCATAAAAATCTCACTCATATGACCATATAACTCGCCATAATCAACTAGAGCCTTTTAGACCACCATTAGGACTCAATAAGCCCCAAAGCCCCAAAACAACCAACTCACTAAGAAAGGACTGTTCTAGACCAAAACCAACTTCACCAAAACATGGAGAAAACTTAGACATGTTTTCTAAGCCTTCAAAACCTCTAACAACTTATAACCATCATCTCACCTCATGAAGCCACTCAAGAGCATGCATAAACAAGCACCCCAAAAACTAGTCTTTAGAAAACAAGCCATAACTTCATCAAATCTCTTCAAAAAAAATTTTGATATACCATTGGAAATATCATGACTTCAAGGTCATAAAAAAACTCAAACCATGCCACAAATTTGAATTTATCACATCCAAAATAGCTCTGCAACCATACTACTTCGAACTTTGCTCAAAATTGCCTAAAACCAATATTCCAAAATATGGCACACTTGACCTCCTAAGAGCTCAACCATGATCTAAAACCATCATGGAAATGAATAAAAACTCCCATACTTCCATAAATGCTAAATTAGTCATCAAGTCCAATGGACAACTTGAGCACAAATTGAACTTTTCCATAAACTTACATTTTTGAGTGGGGCCCACATACTATCACAACATCTAAATATCACCAATAGAAATATGGAGGAATCCTATACAACCTCCAATAACAATTTTAAATAAAATCAATTACATGGGCAAAAACCAATGATTTCTTCCAAGTCACTACTAAACTAGGGTTTTAAGAGGGTTTAAAACCAATTTACCTTCTTAACGATTGTTCATAAAAACTTGATGATCAAAAGACCTCATTACACTTAAAAATATTCATAATAGACCTACTCAGCTATCCCCGGAGATTAGATCCCAATGCAAAGAACGAACTCTCCAATGAGCATCAAAAATACAAGTTTGAGCTCAAATTCTCACCTTTAGGAACTCGGTTTTGGTAAAAATGCAATATCTTACAAAATATTCATCATCTAAACTTGAAATTTGGACCACACCATCATATCAACCTTCCAAAAAATATCCAATGCTCACATTTTCCCAAATACACTCATACTTGCTGAATCCACCACACCATGGCATGCTTTCTTAAGGGTTAGGTCTAGGAACAAACCTAAAAACTGTCTAACACTTGAACCAACACTATAAGACACTTGTGAGTGTCCCAATAACTCATATACATTATTCTCATGCTATTACCATGCTCACATAACTAATACATGCTTCATTTCAACATTCCATACTGCATTATGCTCTTTAGGCCTCTAGAACAAACACCTTGAACATGTTTGCTTCACCAAATTTGACCTCAACATCACTTTGCCAACCTTGTACACCTGCTAGGAACTTCAAAACAAGTGCATGACATCATCACAACACAATCCATACCTTTGTAAGTCATTATCACACACCCATAAGCCACTACACTACTTAAGAACCCATACGCAACACCGAGTAATCTCAACAAGAAACTAACCTTGCCTTGTCACTACAAATCAAACTTCATGTTCTTCACTTATTCCGACATAAATCACATCAATGAAAAATCCTACAACATATATCTTTGAAATCAATGACATCACTATGCCAACAAGTTGGACATTGGAAATGTTGATCAAATCCACAACGAGTACCCACATGCTTGCAATTGTAATCTTTCACTACCTTTGATCTTATTTGCCTAAATTTTCAATGAAGCATTGGAAGATGTGTGATTGTGTTATTATTATAAAAATGAATTAGCATATGAATAGACTTGCTTTCAATAGAGGCATTGGAAAATGTGACACCACACAAAACAAAAAAATAATATCATGTCGTTGAACGATACACAATGGATAACATCGAATGCGCTCTAGATTTCTACTAGGAAAACAACTTCAACATAATTAGCTTTGACATTAACATTATAAATATTTCCGAAAAAAATCCCTAATTTAAAGATGTATATATCAACTTAAACATTTGTTTTGCCAAAATCTATATTTACAAACAACTTTAGCACTTGATTAGAAAGGTATCACACATAATCACTAATAAGTACACATACAAATTTACTTCCATGCAATTATATTTAACCTTGAAATGCATTTGATCTTTGTATTAAAAAAATAACAATATACATTACACTACTATGTAATTCATTTATTTATTTACCTTTTTCATCAAGGAGCATAACTTTAGACACTTATATAAAATCTAAACCTTTTGAGTTTCTATATTAATTGGCCAAATGTAAAGACGGTGATGTAAAAATTAGTTACAATTATATTAATTAATTAGCAACTATAATATATGCATGAAGTTTGTAGAATCGTAGAAATAATATTAAGATGTGTTAATAATGCATATTTAATTTGGGGCAATAAAGCATGCATTTATTAATATAGTAGTTTATTGGTTATGGGATGAGTATGTTTGCATGATCGAATTTCCTACCTCTTTCTTCGTGACTTCATAATCCCCTAAAAATATCACGTCATATTACCTCTAAATGCATGTCTTGATACCCCAAGTCAAATATGCCTCTTCAATGCATCTCAAAATTGTTTCTACAACTTTAAATATTCTCATTGAATAAAAATAAAAGTCTCATATTAGTTAATTGGCTTGGTTCATGGTAACATATAAACCCTAATCTATCACGATCCTTATGCCAATAGGGGTGACACCATAATGGATGTGGCCCACTTACTAACATAATGGTTGATTGGTTATAGGATGAGTATGTTTGCTTGTTCAACCTTCTTATCTCCTATATGGCTTCATAATCCCCAAAAACTATCATGTCATATTGACTCTAAATACACGCCTTAAAATCTCGAGTGGATATGACTCAAAAGTGCATCTTGGAATTGATTTTATGACTTTAAAAATCCTCATTTAATCAAAATAACTTAATCTCACATTGGTTGGTTGGTTTGGTTGGGTAATATATAAACCCCAATACATCATGATCCTTATGCCAATAGGGGTGACACCACAATGGAAGTAGCCCTCTTACTAATATAATGGTTGATTGGTTGTAGGATGAGTATGTTTTCTTGCTCAACCTTCCCATCTCCTCCTTTGTGGCTTCATAATCCCCAAAAAATATTATGTCACATTGAATCTAAATACATGTCTAATACCAAAAGTCAAACATGTCTCTTTAATGCATCTTGGAATGCTTCTACGACTCTAAAAATCCTCATTGAATAAAAAAAAAAATCTCACATTGGTTGATTGGCTTGTTTTGTTGTAGCATAAAAACCCCAATATATAATGACCTTTACGCCAATAACGGTGATGCCACAATGAAAGTAGCCCATGTACTAACATAATGGTTGATCGGTTACATGATGAGTATGGTTTCTTTCTCAACCTTTCTATCTCCTCCCATGTGGCTTCATAATCCTAAAAATATCATGTCATATTGCCTCTAAATACATGTTTTAATGCCCCAATTCGGATATGTGACTTGGAATTGTTTTTATGACCCTAAAAATCTTTATTTAGTAAAAAAATAGTTTAACATTAGTTAGTTGGCTTGGTTCACAATAACATTAGAAACCCCAATATATCATGATCCGTATGCCAATAGGGACGACACCAAAATGGAAGTGACCCTATTATTGACATTATGGTTGATTGGTTTCGAGATGAGTATGTTTACTTTCTTGGCCTTTCCATCTCCTTCTACGTCACTTCATAATCCCCAAAAAACCTCATGTCTTATTGCCTCTAAATACATGACTTTATACCTTGCGTCGAGACATGTCTCTAATGTATCTTAAAATTACTTCTACGACTCAAAATCATCATATAATTAAATATGATTTTTTTAGAAGACAAAACAAACACATACTCATCTTACAACCAAACAATTTTTTAATCGATAAAAGAAATTGCGATTTTTCATCCTTTCTATTAAAAAAAAGATGAAAACAATACAACACACATAATTATACAAAACCCACACAAACACGAAAAAAAAAAAAAAAGAAAAAAACTCAAACACACAAAAACAAAAACAAACACAAAAAAGACACCAAGAACAACACTTAAATCAAAAGAATCACTAACATTAAAGACTCTTGAAACATAGTACAATATACACTATGATCCTAGGGTTCTCCTACCTTTGTTGGAGAAAATCTTATCTGCACTTATTGAGATCCTTCAATGCCTCCATGTGCAACCTCACCAACATTATTTTCATTTAAAGAAAAAGTAAAAACAAGGAGAACCACCAATAATAAAGGAAATCAATTACATGAAGACAAAAGATTCATTTTAGAGTGTATCTCTTTTATGTAATAGATTATACAAAGGAACATTCATTTTTTGAATAAAAATCTTACACACATGTGCATGGTCGTTATTGTGCAATGTTGCGACCTAACTCCATTATTAGGAACTTTAGATGAAATACACTATGATACATAATGAAAAGATGACATTCCAAATATCACCACTTATATAACCTATTTTCAAAATATCATCCATTGACTATTGAATTCGGATGATATTTATCACCGAACCATCATTTCTTATATTAAAACTTGACGTTCCTATTTCGTCACTAAAATATATTTATTAAAATGAAGCAAAAAGGAATCCAATGTTTGTGATGACAATAAAAATGGCACGTGACATTTTAAAATTGTACAATATAAAAGCAAGTTATTTAAAATTGTACAATGTGAAAGCAAGCTTTGGAAAAAGTTTTTTTAATAAACAATATGGTGTAGTGGCTTATGTAAGCTGTAGCCCCACATAATATCAAAATTAATAGTCTTTAAGTTGTTATAAGTTCTCATGTATTATATATTATGTAAATTAGTAGGAGAATCAAAATGAAATTAAAGCCCTATTAATGTTAACTAATTTTTTATAGTTTACATTGCCATTGGATGGCTTTTGCAATTGACACCTATAAGCTAGATGGAAATTATAATTATGCCGAAGGCGTCCCCTATGGAGAAGGCCCTTCCGAACGTTTCATGCCAGTACGTTAAATTTGACAACCGTTGGGACGTTTTTGTTAAATCGATTAAACTTGACGGGCGTTTTTGACGTTTTCACCTTTTTAAAGCTGTTTTGAGTTCTTTTGATTGACAATTGCATGTTTCAGGCCGCCTTAGCGAAGTTACATGTTTAAATTCTATAGCTCACCATTTTTTTACCCGTAGCTATTGTCAATTCATTGTCCTAGTGCTGTAATGTGAAGTCCGTGTTCGTGGAGTGCATTGCTTGCATTGCAGGATATGCGCAGGAAGGCCAGGGAACTGAAGCTCTTCAACTTTATCGTGCAATGGCAAGAACAAATATGGAGACGTCCTGCTTTGCCTTTGGGAGCGCTGTGAGAGCATGTGCCTCACTCCAAGTACTTGGATTGGATGTGGGTAAGCAACTTCATAACCATATTGTCAAAACGGGTTATTATTCGGATGGTTGCTCTGGTTCATATGTATGCAAATTGTGGTAGTATGGTAGATGCCCGCCAAGTGTTTGACAAAATGTCTCAACGGAATTCAATTACATGGAACGCCATGATCTAGGTAAGTTCACAACATGATCATAACGATGTTGCTTTGAAACTATATGCTGAAATGTAATAACTGGGTACGGAGCCAAACCGGTTTACCTTTGCAAGTGTCGTCACAACAGTTGAACAATCTACCCAATCTCGGCCATTTGTGTCATAGTCTGTGTAACAGTTGAACAAGCTTGCCTCTCAGACACTATCAATGGTCTGTAATTGGTCCTTACATGGGCAAGCCGCAACACCATCAGAAAAATAAGGCATTGACACAGGAACTTTAACATGAAACAGGTCTTGTACAAACGTTCAATTAAGGAAACCCATACCTCATTACCTACATACAGGTGTGTACATAGTATGAGAAACACACTGGAGAAGAAGCAAGAAGAGAACCTAACAAATGGAAGCTGTTAGAAACTTAGAAACAATTTTTCAGCCCCTTGATGATGCAGAATCTGAACAGACTATTGATGATATAGATACAAAATTTAACCTGCATTTTCCTCCTGATGATGTTGAGGTAGAAGAAGGTGAGTTCAAGACGCCAAAATACAAATCCATGTACAACATGTCGCAAGTCTGGATTAGTAGTGGTATCAAATTTTGGTATCGCTTCTGAGCAATTGGGAAAGAATTGATTAGCTATGTATAATGTAAATGGTTGTCTCTATTGTATATTTCCATGTCTAAAACTATCCCTAATAGGAAGAGCCGGGTTACTTTTCAGTCAACGAATTAAGGGCTCTCCTATAGTGATTATTGTGAAGAGGCATGAAGTTGAAGATGCAAATAATACCCATAGTCCATGCTCAAAGGTGTCAGGCATATGGTATGCATTGTTTTTAAAATTGTGTGCTCATATTTCTTGATTCATGTAGGGTATACTTTAAGCAGCCAATGGCATATTGATGCTTTTTCCAATTCCGTGGTCCTGAACCGTTACGCCAGAGCGAAGGCAAGTCTTAGGCTAAGTTAGGTCAGTCTGGTATGTTGAAATTGAAGGAGATTTCTGTAGTATTTGGGATGGGAATTTAGAAATTCTAATCAGGGAAAATAAAGGGTTAGAGAAAATTAATCTGCAGTGTTGCTCGGGCCTCTCTGTTAGAGGCTTCTCTGCAATTGCTTCCTATAAAAACTTGCAGTATCTGGATATAAGTTTCAAAAATATTGACGATGCGAGCTTAGTTGCCATAGAAAATAGTGCAAGTTTTCTCCATCATCTAAGCTTAGTGAAATGCGAGTCTATCAGGGATATGAGTCTGTAAGTTGAATGTTAGATGACAATATGTAGGTTCATAGAGCTATGTTTGCTTCAATAAGCTTGCAACCTGGACTCATCAAAGCACCCCACTTTTCTTGTTTCAAACTGAGCTATGGAAATACAATGTATCAGCTGAGAAAATTTAATTTGAGACATCAAGAGATAAAAAAATGATTTAACAAACACATGTACCTTCAGTGTTCTTTTTTCTTGCACTGGTGGGCCTCTCTCTAATAAGTAAACCGTGTGCAAGTGATTTTGACCTTGTAAAATTGCTCAAAGCAGATGACCTCACTTCCTCGGTAAGGTCTTTGTAACTCCTTGAGTGATAGCTCCTTAAGCGATCTTTGAAGTAATTACACACTATTATATTTTCTTCCAACCTAGCTTATTTTGTATTTTCCTGGCTGTAGGTTTTCCAAACTCAAACCATTCTATTAACTCCAGAAAAATACCAACGGAAAATATGTATTCTAATTTCTCATGATAATTTTAATTATCTAAATGGTTTTTAAATTTCTATCACAAACTAGAAAGAAACTTCTGAACACATTGTTTTTCAAGTACAAGTTTTCCAGAATGTTAAATTTCATAGTAAAAATACAATATTAACAAAGGTGGTGTTTACAAAGTTTCTGAAAAGGCCGAGTTGTCTCTTTAGGAAATTCAGAAAGTTGATGATAAAATAGACTAGGAAGTGTGCATAATTATAGATTGATTTGCGTGCATCTTGCATTCATCAAGCTTCCAGTTTGAATTCACTACCTAATTGACATAGTTAATTTTCCATAAAAAGTGTAGAAGAAATGGACTTTACACGTGTACCATATTGCAATGCAAGAGCTTTTCAAGACATGTATTGTCACACAATTGCTCAGCACACGAATGCACATGATCTAATTTTCTGGTACTAGGGACCTATGCTGCTATAAACTCAAAACTCAAACTGACATAAACTGTGTTTAATAAAGAAAAAAATGAAGACAACTCTAGAAATTTTGTTATGTTTTGTCCTTATAAATATAACTGATGACAAATTTTTTTAACTTCAAAATTCGTTAGATCAAATTTAAGAAAAAATGGTAAAGGTTATATCAACATGAAGCATTATTTTCTGATTTAATGAATTTCTTATCAGTAATTTGACCATGCAGGTAGTTGGCACACCAAACTACATGTGTCTTGAACTTCTTGCAGATATTCCCTACGACTTCAAATCAAATATTTGGTCATTAGGTCTGATGTTGTTTATTCTGTTTACTTCTCAAGAATGCACACAACCTAAGTTGTGTTTATATTCTTTGATAAATGCTAGGCAATTCAGTTACCTGCATTTTTACAAATTTACTTTTTCTAGGTTGTTGTATGTTTGAGATGACTGCCCATCGACCTGCATTCAGAGCATTTGTAAGCTCATATCTATATATTTTTGTACTTAAAACGATTTCAATGTAAAACTGGAGTTATAAGTGATCGTAAGAGCTATTTCCTAGCTACAAATTGTGTTTTGAGATTTTATGAATTGTGTCAATGCCTGAAAAGTAACAGTAATTCTTGATTAACATGTGTATGTCAACATTATATGTTTTAGACATGTTGAGTGTTGGAGCTAATTGCAGTGTATTCTGGTCACTTATTTTGAAATTGAAGTTCAAGTTTAACAATAGCCTTACTTTGTCCTGTTTTCATTTTTAAGGATATGGCAGGACTTATAAGCAAGATAAACCATTCAGCTATTGGTCCATTACTTAACATGTACTCTTCTCCCTTGTAAGTGCCAATTCTTTTATTTTAAAGACCAATTTCAGTCTATAAATTGTGTTGTTGAAACATAGTACTAAGTGAACTAATGTTTAAACAACAAATGCTAAATTGGTTAATCATTACTTTTTAGGAGTTTCCTCAATATTTTGCAGCCTTGGCTGTGATTTAGTAAATGTTTCTAATTATAACATTAGCCTAATGTATGGGTAGAAATTCTTGGTTAACCATTGTGATTCCTTCTGCATCAAAACATGATTTTAAGTGGGTACAAAAGAATATAAATGAAGCAAAGGATTTTACATGATAGACCAAGCAATTCGATGGATTTTACTTCTAATTCATGGATTAACATGGAATGTAGGAAGCGTCTAATAAAATGCATGCTGAGAAAGAACCCAAAGCATTGGCCCACTATTAAGTCTATGGTTTCAATTGTGTTTCTCTATAATAGATACCATTTGTCTTGTTATGTAACCTTGAATTGTTAGTTTTATCTTTTTATACTAATACCAGTCATAAACGTATATATGCATCCCAGGCTGCTAAAATGTTGAGCGATCCTTTCCTACTACCATACATCTCTCAATGTCGTGCACAAACTAATTTCACAGTTTGTGCTTCACCATCTAGACGGATTAATAAAATGTATGATGTTCAGGAAAGTATGGAAGAAAGTCAGAATAGTAGCCATTCAAGCACTGATAGGGATAGCTTTGCTTCAATTGGGAAAGCAAGCCAAAGCGTGGTATGTGAATATGGAGGCAGTGGTAGGGATATGTTGTCCAAAGATAATCTAAATGGTTTTGTGGAGGATGTTGGCCAAACATGGCCTTCGATAGCTCAGACAGAAACAGATTGCAGTCCCTAGCCTCACACAAATGGATGGATATAAATCATCTCCATTACCCTCCATGAGAAGACAATCTACAAATGAAAAATATGTAGCAGTGAATTTGAATGAAGAAAATGGATATAAATCATCTCCATTACCTTCCACAGATGAAAAGAAATTAATAATCTATAGGCAACATAAGGATGAAAAAGATGTAGCAGTTAATTTGAATGAAAACAAAAACATCCACACCAAAAGGTAAAGTAAGTTGGATACCTGCTTCTGGTAGCCCAACTGGTAATTTATTCACCACACCAAAATAAAAAACCCACGTGACTAAAATACCGCCCCCAACTTCTCCTCCAAAACACCCTGTGGGTTATCCTATCCCTACTTACATTTCTTCTTTTTTCTATAACTTACAATTTAAGGATGGACTGTACTTATCTTTTTATAAGACATACAATTCTTAACTATAAATTATCTTTTTGGGTGCAAAGTACTTCACCCTCTGTTGCTTCTTCGAGAAAATCTTTACCCCCCATTCCTTCCAAACCTTGGGTGGTCATTAAGGAATTCGCCAATCATGAGGTGTTTGTGATTTTGAACCATCAACATCTTGCACAAAGAACAATTTCAAGGGAATTGTCACGACTTTGCTCTCTAATTCGTCTACATATTAAGGCAGATAACAAAAATAATGTTGATGATGAGATAATAAATGTTTCCATAGCAAACAAAAATTTGAAAGAATTTACATTTTTAACTCATCTGCGCCTCTAGAGAGGTTTCCGCTATGGCCATTATAAATAACTGTAAAACCCTAGAAAATTTATGTATAGAAGCTTCCAATCTAAGTGAATCAACAATATTGTGTCTGATAAACTGTTAAAATCTGAATTATGTGGCCCTGAACCAGTTCTATAACGAAGGCAAGTCTTAGGCTAAGTTAGGTCAATTTTGTATGTTGAAATCAAGGATATTTTCGTAGCATTCGGCGGTGGTAATTGACATGAGAATTTAGAAATTCTAATTAGGGAAAATAAAGGGTTAGAGAAAATTAATTTGTAGTGTTGCTCGGGCCTCTCTATTAGAGGCTTCTCTACAATTGCTTCTTGTAAAAACTTGCAGTATCTGGATATAAGTTTCAAAAATATTGACAATGCCAGCTTAGTTGTCATAGCAAATAGTGCAAGTTTTCTCCGTCATCTGAGCTTAGTGAAATGCAAGTTTGTCAGGGATATGAAGGTTTTGTCAAATTTCAAGGCTCTGGAGTACCTGAATCTTGATCAACGGTTGTCTTATTTGAGCTTATCATTAACAAGGATTAGGATAATGGTAATATGCCATACCTCATGAAGTCAGAAATGCTTTATTCGGGTCATTGAAAATCCCTTATTGCAGAGGAGTTCAAGGTCCTGGTCTGGTAGAATCGTAAAGTTCGTTTTTGGCTGCAGTATTTGGTCATTAGTCACCGTTTTAGGGATAGTAAAGCTTTGGTGGAGTTGAAGAAACAATGTTGTCTGGTGCGGCTTGAAATCTATGACTATGCATTAGTCCCATTTGGTTTCTATGCTCTATTGTAAGGTCATTGCTTTAGACCATTATGTGTGTTTAAGCGTGGAGTAAGAAATCATGTCCATCTCCTAATAAATTAAACTGTGTCTAAGTATATATGGTGAAAAATATTAGATGATATAATGCATAGTCTATGCATGTATTATGTTATTCAAAATACCAAAATAGTATATTGTAGGTTCCATCAAGCCTATTCATGTATTATTTTGCTTATGAATATATTGCATTATGGAGTTAGTTTCTAGGCTAGATTAGAGATCTAAGGCTTTCAGAGTCCACCATGTGCTAGAAGAGACGTTTTTTGAGACCCTGTCATATTGACGTTTGGAGTTCAATGTCCTGGTGCGATAGCGATCACAAAGTTCGTTGTTGGCTGCGGTACTTGGTCATTAGTCACCATTTTACAATGAAGCTTTGGTGGAGTTGAAGAAACAATGTTTCATGGTGCGGCTTGAAATCGATGACTTGACATTAGTCCCATTTGGTTTCTATGCTCTATTGTAAGGTCATTGCTTTAGACCATTATGTGTGTTTGCACGCGGAGTAAGAAATCATGTCCGTCTCCTAATAAATTAAATTGTGTCTAAGTATATATGGTGAAAAATATTAGATGATAGAATGCATAGTCTATGCATGTATTCTGCTATTCAAAATACCAAAATAGTATACTGTAAGTTCCATCAAGCCTATTCATGTATTATTTTGCTTATGAATATATTGCATTATGGAGTCAGTTTCCAGGCTAGATTAGAGATCTAAGGCTTTCGAGAGTCCACCATATGCTAAAAGAGAGTTTTTTTGAGACCATGTCATATTGACATTTGGAGTTCAATGTCCCTGGTTTGATAAGCGATCAAAAAGTTCATTGTTGGATGCGGTAGTTGGTCATTAGTCACCGTTTTACAATGAAGCTTTGGTGGAGTTGAAGAAACAATGTTTCCTAGTGCGGCTTGAAATCGATGACTCAACATTAGTCCCATTTGGTTTCTATGCTCTATTGTAAGGTTATTGCTTTAAAACATCATGTGTGGAGTAAGAAATCTTTACCGTCTCCTAATAAATTAAATTGTGTCTAAGTATATTTGGTGAAAAATATTAGATGATAGAATGCACAATCTATGCATGTATTCTAGTATTCAAAATACAAAAATAGTATCTTGTAAGTTCCATCGTGCCTATTCATGTATTATTTTGCTTCTAAATATATTACATTATGGAGTCAATTTCAAGCTAGATTAGAGATCTAAGGCTTCGAGTACAACATATGCTTGAAGAGACATTTTTTGAGACCTCGTCATATTGACATTTGGAATTTAATGTCCTGTCCTGGTAGCGATCGCAAAGTTCATGATGGTTGCGGTACTTGGTCATTAGTCACCATTTTAGGGACAATGAAGCTTTGGTGGAGTTGAAGAAATAGTGTTGCTTAAGTGCGCACTTGAATTTGATGACTTGGCATTAGTCCCATTTGGTTTTTATGCTCTATTGTAAGGTCATTTCTTTAGACCATTATGTGTGTTTAAGTATGGAGTAAGAAATCATGTCTGTCTCCTAATAAATTAAATTGTGTCTAAGTATATATGGTGAAAAATATTAGATGATAGAATGCATAGTCTATGCATGTGTTCTGCTTTTCAAAATACCAAAATGGTTTATTGTAAGTTCCATCAAGCTTATTCATGTATTATTTTTCTTCTGAAAATATTGCATTATGGAGTTAGTTTCTAGGTTAGAATAGAGATCTAAGGCTTCCGGAGTCCACCATATGCTAGAAGAGACGTTTTTTAGATCCCGTCTTTTCGTGTATCTATATTCTGGTAATTATTAGATTGTAATTATGGCGTTGGAGAAATGGATTTGGTTTTCTAAAATTGCTTTTGGTGTAGGGGATGGGGATCATGTCACTAGAAAATTTTGTTAGTCTTTGAGATCGTCAGATCGCTCATTAAATGAAAGCCGCAAAAGGCTTCGTCTCTGCAGATTGGGATTTTCTACTCAGCTCTGTATCTTCTAGCTTTGGACGTAGGAGGATCCAGACCGAATGTCTTTACTTTCGGTGCAGATCAATTAGATGATTTTCATCCCAAGGAAAAGTTGCAAAAGAGCTCTTTTTTCAATTGGTGGATTTTTTTGTTTTTGGTGGAAGTTTGTTTGGTCAGACATTTATTGTGTATGTGGAAGACCATATCAGTTGGGCAGTGGCCTCTGCAATTATCATTGCATGACTGATAATCTCCTATGTTGTGTTCATGATTGGAACTCCATTTTATAGATATATTGCAAATTGCTCCTATTTTTCAAAAGAAAAGCACTTGGCGGTGAGAGTGCAAGCCCTTACTGCAGTGTGTGGTGAGACCATGGGCCACCGTATCCTAACATACCCACATGAGTGAAACAACTATATAAAACTACATGTAGATCATTTGATACAGAGTATCCATAGGATGACAATTACAAGCATGTAAATACAGAGCGTCAGCTAAGAAGTATAAAGGAAAACTCTTCAATTTCCCCAAAGCTTTTGTTCATGCTCCAAAATACCAGATTTTATCTTCATATGTAGATTGGTTGCCTAACTTGGGGCCTAATGATCTCTTGGCGCCGATGATGTGGCCTAATGCTTCATCTATATACCTACACTAAGAAAATCAATCACATCACTTATCAACATCAACTACAAAAGTAATAAATATCCCTCTAAATCAAACAACATATTCCATTCGAGTTCACATCGTACATTGCACACATGCGAAAAGTGCAGTGTTAAATAAATATGAAAAGGCTGGTTATTGCTTAGTAGGATTGGGGGAAAAGAGTAACGAGATAAAGAACTAATGCACCCTCATTATGGTTAATTGATTCAAATTGTAGACCGCATAGTGATATACATGATGCCCCCTGAATAATCAATTTGCTTTGGGTGTATTCAAGGAAAATAAGGTTCTTTCAAAGAGGGTTACAGAGAATGTGGTGACATTAAGGGTGTGAATACCAATAAGATGGTAATAACAAGATGTAATGCATAAGGTTGTGTTGTCTACCTTCATGTCTTTAAGTCCTTTTTCTTATCTTTTAAGCTTTATCTAATTTTTTTTTGGCTCAATGGGATGTTTAGTGATATGGTTCGAGTAAAGTGTACAATATGAACACACATACTAGTGTTCATACTAAATCTCAATATACGAAGAACTCAAATTTCTTACACATTTAAAACACCATTCTTTATAATAAAAATTTATCTTTATTAACAAAAATAAAAACTTACAAGATATAACAAAAATGTGGGAAAGGATAGAGTACTGTTTAGACATAAAATAATGAAATCCTTTCCTTGAAATTTTTAGTTTTAAGTATTTATTTGTTTTAGGTTAGAAAAACACTTGATAGGCTCATTGTCGGGGTGGGCGGTGACCAATAACACATTTCTTTTCTTTTTATCAAATATATATATGTTATTAATTATAGATTAAGTGTCGCTTTCCTATTTCAATTGAGTGTGGTAGTTTAAATTAACATAAACTCAAGCTTGAAGAAAGAATGAAAGTTCGGAGTTGGATGGTAAATCGGTGACATGCATAGCTTTAAAAATGAAGCAATCCACAACAAAGTAAAGGAAATGATGATAAATCCACATAAACCATTCGACGTTAGAATTGAAACTAGTAAAGGTTATTGCTTGACACTTCTCATCAAGATCACATGAGTTTACAAGTTGATTTCGTCAACCAACCAATGAAAAACATTACCCAAAAGTGGTAAACAACCCATTGGTTGGTCAACAATTCAACTTGCAAACTCATGTGATCTTTAGGATCTTCCACTGACACAAGGCTTCTTATTTATATTTTTGAAAGACCCTAGCTAATACCACACTAGAGGGTTATTTCGTATGTTTATTTTTCCTTATGTTTCAAGAATATTAATGGGTGAATGAAGAAAATCACTTGTCAAAATAATTACAAGTCAGGTGAAGGGTTAAACATAAACATGCTCAATTTACATTTTATAAACTAGAATTAGGTATTTCACAAATGGATAAGAAACTAAATGGAACATCTTCCCTACTTTAAAAACATTTGATGATGACGAAAAAACATATAAAAATGACCTCCAAAACAACAAATATTATGTACAATAAGCATTTACGACTTCCACAAGAAAATCAATGTTATTCTTAATATTTTAGACAAAGTGACCTTTGGATTCTTGGGCTTCTTGTCTTCACCATTTTAAGAAGGAATGTCTCCATTATCACCCTCACCATCACTATCCTCCTTAGAACCAAAACATGTAATTTTATCATTTCTTTCACTATCGAGTCCAACATTTGTAGATGCAAACGCTCAAAGCACTTCCACTTTCATTCTCTTTTCTTCAACATGTTGTTCTAAGGATTGATAAACTAACAATTTACTAAAGCATCTTCATTCGATTTCACCTTCAAGACATTAGTATTAGTCTGT
The DNA here is from genome assembly GCA_018340775.1 of Taxus wallichiana var. yunnanensis. Lineage (NCBI taxonomy): Eukaryota > Viridiplantae > Streptophyta > Pinopsida > Cupressales > Taxaceae > Taxus > Taxus wallichiana. The sequence continues at coordinate 1,000,501,813 of CM031239.1, forward strand.
CAGACACAAAATCATGCACTTTAGACATTATTTAGTCCCAGTCTCATACTACTATTCATATGGTTTTTGAGTGAAGAAAGTACTAATTAACCCATGTCCTTTGGCCATTTTACTTTGCTTGTTATCATCACTGCCAACCTCCCGCATCTAATCACTCAGTCGGTTATGCCATTTGGCATCGCTTTATCTTTGACTAGGGCACCCAGCACCCTGGTCCCATTTGGGGCACTCGATCCTTCTTACACTTTCCCACCACTTTTTGGGCACTTTCTAGCTGTTTGAGCTTTCTATCTTTTTAGTGGTCGGCCTTTTCGGGTTAATTACAAAATTAGAACAAGAGAACCATATAAATATAAAGTTATGATACCATAATGAGGGACCAAGCACTAAGCACTACTATCATCACCTAAGGTTACATCCATTAAAGGCTCCATTTGCATCCATCTAACTCCATCACAAGGCACAAGGTTGGTTCATCTGCATCACACTACATAGAAGGGAAGTTTATTCTATTCCATCCACCATTTTATTACATTTCTACATATAGTTATGTGCCACTACTTCCACAAAGTGCAACGGGCACAAGAGTACCTAGGGTATGATTGCACACACAAACACATAGAACTATTGCTGGTCCGAGATGTAGTACAACACTCGCTTAGTAAGTCCACCATTGTGGCGGCCGAGGACAAATCAAGAACCCTTCATATGCATCTTTCTTTTTATGGGTTTGATACTTATCTTAGGGTTTTGCGGTCTCTCCTTCATCATTGATTTCCAATGACATACTGCGTAGTCCAACAAAGCTAGTGCGACAGGAAGTAAAGGCAGGCGAATATCTAACAACACCTTAGAGGAGGTTTGCAGACCTTTTTCATAGACCAGGGTGCCCATATCTCAGACTAGGGCACCCATAAGTACCCCTGTACCTATCCAGGTGCCCCAATCCCACCCTACTATTCCAAATTTGTGTATTTTGGAGCTTATGTTTGTTTGTTCTTGCATTCGATTCATCTAGTTTATTTTGTGACATAATTCAACACCTTCATCGAATCAACTAAGCTCTTTCTAACTCTTCTTGCACTTTAGGGTTTTATATTTTCATAGCTTAGATTGCTTGGGTCATTTCCTTTATGCATTATCTCGTTATTTTTGTTGTTCTTTATATTGAATTAACCTAGAATAATCCTAAATTGTAATTAATCATATGGGTCGAGTCTAGAACTTTAGAGATGCAAAAGCACCTATCAACCAACTATTACATGTCATTTCTATCTTGGGCATGCCAAGCCTAGACATGCCAATATTTTAAAAAAATGATTAATAAATATTTATTCAACCTACTAGCTAAAATTATCATTTGTTGATGTGATATACCATTTAATGAACAATAATAACCTATGAAATCATCTTTCTTGATTTCATTGTAAGATAATAAGGAGAAAAGTCTATCGGCAATCACATGCATAATATTTATAAATAAATATTAATTATACACACACACACAAAAAAATATCGTGTAGGCTATATGAAACTAAAATAATTAAATTTGATTCATCGACCAAGAAAGTAAATAATAATAAATTGATTGCATTGGTTACCATACATTTGGTAAGGACTAATAAGTATTTTTGTTGAAATGGAATAATGTCGACCCTTTGATTGAAATGGAAAGCCTCTTTGAACTAGTCCATAAACCATGCCACCTAATAAAATGATGATGTTTCAGATACTATGAGATGATCTCACATACAAATATTAGATAGTTACTGACCAATTACTTAAATCAAATTGACATATGAATTATGAAATGGGTTTAAGGATCCATTATCATGTTATGGAACATTGGTTATTCTCCACGAAATTAAGTAATCTCATATCCGTAACATACAAAACATGAACTTTGAAAAGGATTAGTATTTTTTGGTGGTTTAAGGATTTACCTCGATTAGATCCCTAATATTTTATGGTAGACAAAATTGACATGAAAATTAATTGAAATATTGATCATTAATTGATAGAAAACAAATGATATACTTGATCGGAGGCCCATGGGAACCCGGAAAATGGTGTCAAACCTGGATGATGATGATTTTGGACTATGTAGACTAATAAGAAAAACCACATAAGAATCGTACAAAATCACCTAGGTGATTTACACATGTACAAAATTTATTCAAAATTTATTTTTATAGACTTGTACATGTTGCATTTAACTCACCTTCACCTTTGGGAATACACGTAAACACACACACGAGAAAAAAAAGCTAAAAATGATCTCAAGAGTGCAAAGGAGAGAGCCAAAGAGGAACTATGAGCCTTTTTTTATAGATTTAAGGGATAGAAGAAGGTGAGTGAGCTTTGAGTCCTTAGTGTATAAATAAATGAGAGAGAATTTAATGTTGGTGGTTAAGTGATTAGGTACACTTGATTAATACGTAGTGGAGTGTGATTTGTTTATTATTGTATTAGACATATATGACACATTTTACTATTTTTGGATGTATTTTATTATTTTTATGGTATTTTAAAAATATTTTGTAGTGTTATTGTTTTGTATTAGCAAGAAACCCTTTTAAAGCTAAAACCTCATACGCACAAGACGTGTTTTTGAGTTCTATATTTTTCCCATTGTCGAGTTATGTCATGTAGGAGGCATGAAGCAACACAAAAGTTCAAGATGATATGGGGTTTGTCGCACCCTATGAAAAATACTTCCATGTGTTGCGGGCTTAAAATGATGACTAGATAGACACAATCTTGGTAATGTTGGTCAATGGGCCACTTTAGTGGACTCGTGAAGGAATGAAAAATCTAACTTCACAAGGTCTTGACTATTTGATTGATTGACCAATCGATAGAAATAATAATTGATGAATTGATTGATTTATTAGTTGTCATAATATTGATGGGAGAAGTATTTGGGTTTATTATCACCCTCGAGTAATAGTTTTTCCCTAGCCACACATAGGGAAAAAATTGGCAATCGTAATAATAGAAAGTGACCTCGGGGTAAAGAAAGTTATTGAGTGTGAAGAATTTTTCCCTAGGCTTGCGTAGGGTGGAAAGTGGTAATTGATAATAATAGAAATAGAAATTTTGAGGTAGACAACTATGTAGTATCAAGGGTAAAATGGATTGAATGTGTATAGAAATCCATAAAGATGGTTAAACAAGATGAGAAGTTACGGATATTAATTGTGTGTATGAATCATATTTGGATAGAATGGATGGCGATGAATGTAATTTGAGGAATGTTGTGGAAATTTTATAGATGCATACATATGTTGAAATCGTTACAAGCCCACATATGGTCCGGTTGGGATAACAAGAAGTTAAATGGAGAAGATAATGATGTAGGTGACATGTTTGTTTATTGCCATTGTATAAAACTAATTGGTGTTAGTTTCAACAAGCACGAGAAAAAGATAAACTATAACATGAGATATAAAAAGTTATAAACATAACTTGAAAACATCTTATCCTGTTTCTTGTTGAAATCTAGTGCTCGAGGTGAAAATTTCAAGGACAAATCAAAGAAAAAATAATAAATGTAGGATTATTTTGACAATTTATTAGTGAATGATGGTGTGTGGAAGGACAATTGGGAGGCTGTACGTACCCAAAATTACAGTGGCTTGTCCGCGCGACGATGTTACACATGCCCCAATGATGATACAGGTCACCTTGCAAGGTGTTTGGGATCCAGAGAAGCTCACGAAGTATATGTTAGCATCCCAAATGCTTTATCCAAGTTCCTTGTGCTTTGCTTTATCCTCTGCCTTTCTTTTTCTAAGATTTTTACCTTCAGTGATGAAACCGCCGCTCTTCGGGCGGCGGTCCCTTCGCCGCCCTGCTCAGGGCGGCGGTCCTTCATGCGTTTTCTAGCACATTCTTTTGATCGTGACTTGCATAATTTTTCAACATTTACCAGCTTTTCTCAACCACCTTAGCTTGTATTAATGTTTTATGTTCCCTGGAATAGTGTTTCTTCATTGTTTAATGGTAAAAGAGTTCTAATAGGAATTACCTTTGGGTGAATGTGAAATCTATAAATAGCTAGCTTGTTTTCAAGCAAATGGCCCCTCAACTTCTCATTTCCATTGTTTAGTCTTTCAATTTCTTGTTTAGAACTCATTTTGTTTTCATGTTTGCATCCATGCTAGTTTTTCCTTTGCTATTAGAAGCCATTCGATCTTCTTGCTCCAGTCTTGTTCATTGTTGTTCATACAAATTAGTTTAGAGAAAAGTAGTGTCATTTGTAGATTGAATTCATTAGAGTTGCAGGTTGTGTTCTTCACAGAAGGTAGATTCTAGAATCTCTCGGTACACTTGTGTTGTATTCCCATAATAAATCCCGCTAGGAATTACATACGCCAAGCTCTGTCACTTGCACTATCCCTCTCCTACTCACATTATATTGGTCTATATCCAAAGCTGCCATTGTTCAAAATACCTTTTCTATTGATGCTAGCATATACACGCTCTTCTAGATTCACATGAACATGAAGGAACGAGGAGATCATTCTGAGGGGACAAAATCATACACTACTAGATTTTGCCCTTTGTTATGCAAATTCAGGTTTTATCTGTCAAAGTTCTAGTCAAATTATATCAAATAGAGTAGTGAAATATTTCATTTCAGTTAAGTTTCATTTTCGATATTGCAAGGAAGTTGTGGGGATTGATAGTTTCTTAGAAACTATGATTCATTCCTCACTTCTGAGGTAGGATCGAGAATCTTTCAATTAAGTTAATCAGCTATCTAGTTATTTAGGATAAACTCACAACTACACAGGCAAGTAGCTACATCGAGCTACCTTGCTTGTTTTAATTTTTTTATTAGATTAGTTGTCATTTTTTGAATATATTAGATTAGTTGCTCTTTCAATTCTATTAAAAATTCTATCAAAAATACAAAAATAGAGGAATATGTGTGTGTGTGTGTGTGTGTGTGTGTGTGTTGTAGATATATCTTGCATAATTAGTTTATTTCATTTCAGATTAGGTTTATATTGATCTTGTATGACAATCACGGGACCTAGGGAGCCCGGGAATACATTTTTGAGCCAATCGTGCCTCAACCCAATCTTCTTGTAGCATTAAGCTGACATAGACCAAAATCTCAGAATTCAAGTCTTTCGAACAACAGCAGACCTATAAGAAATTAGCACACAACTAAGAGGATTAAACATAGAAGATGACAAAGCACACACGTTCTAGTCAAATCAGCCAAATTATAGACTGCCTTGATAGATATCCGTATGATTTGTAGAAGGACACGAAAGAGAGTAAACATTCGATTGTGATCCACTACTCCCCAATGACTAGGCGGGATACCTACTCGTTGATATAGACACTAGCTTACATATCCAAGTTGCTGAACACCTGTTAGGTACTCCAAGAAAATCATGCAACTTCTAGTTCTAAACGTAGAGGCTGAAAAGGCATACAATTACTGGATACTCGGAATCAGGGGTTGACTCTTCATATGACCATAGGAGGTCCACAACAACCACGAACTTATGGTTGTGATCCACAGGTCCCACAACCCAACGGGCCTACAAATCAATCAAATATTGACACCAGCTTGCGAACGCTGGTGTTTAGGTCTTCTCCACTTCCACTAGACATCATCACACAACTATCATTATTAAACGTAGCAGCTAATCAAGCTAAAGATTTATGGACTAGACCAAAGAATCATCCATAAAACACCAAAAGATCCACTACACATTTAGCCATTCCATTTTCATGACCTTGTCAGGAGATATATACGAAGCACCCACAAGTCATCTTCCACGTATCCCACAACCCATAGATCGGATCATGAGAGCTCGATATTGATTGGAGCCTTCGAGCAGCTATCCTCGCCGAATGATCTATCACACTGCTGGTTGATTAGGATGTGGCCTTCTTTGCCTTGGATTCACAGATTCCATTATTACATGTTGAAGACATAAGATTACCTAACTAGTTTATCTGCACCCCATGTGTATTCCATCCCCACCGGTTGTCTCGACATGACCTCGGGAGGTCGGGTGTGAGGAAGAGTTACTTGTAGATTCCCATGCTCGCATGTCACTTTTCCATCATACAAAATTGGTGAACCCAACATGAAACGAACACGCAACCTTCTGATTCAAAGTCAGATTTCTACTCATTCTTCCAATTAGTATACTTTTCATCTTTTCCACCTCTTTAGCCTTCACATCAGCTTCACCAACAAAATTGGTGAACCTGACGTGAAACTTCCTACCTTCTGGTTCGGAGTCTTATTTCTACTTGTTCTTCCAATTAGTTTACTTTTCATCTTTTCCACCTCATTAGCCTTCACATCAGCTTCACCAACAAAATTGGTGAACCCGACATGAATCAAACTAATATTCCTCTTTCTATTTTCTTTTCTTTCATCCACCTTCACTCTTTCCCATTATTCTGCGGGTATTCATATACCCCCCGAATATGTCAGGATACGATGCATATGGCAGACCTCTCCTAGGTCTTCAACTAACCGATTTTCAACACAAACTCCACCTCAAAGGACTAGATATAGTTCTTCTTTCCAAATAGAGGAGTTTGATCAGCTCACTCAAACACAACAGAAACTGCAGAGCCTTCTGTGCTCAAACAACATGACGCTCACTAGAGAATCTGGTTCATCTCCTCGGGTGTTCTTAGACCACAAATTAGTAGACAATCGATCCATATTTGTTTTAGATGATGAATACTTAGCACGTTATGCTAGGAGTGAACAACGCTCTCAAAATATGTATCCACCTATAGGAGGTTTGTAAACACAACCCGAGGTCTCATTCAAGAAAACACCCCCATTCCTCCACCTATGAAAATGCCCTCGGTGAAACTTGGCAGGCACCGATCAATTCATAGCAGGCATGCACGTACCCAAAATTGTAAGGTACTGTACTGCGGAACGGTGTAATAAATGCCCCAATGATGATACAGGTCTCCTCGAAAGGTGTTCGGGATCCAGAAAGAGCTCTTCGGATATGCGTTAACATCCCGCATGCCCCGCTTAGCCCCCGTGTCCTTTGTTTTCCCCTTTTTCCCTCTTTCCTCGGCCTCTGAACCTTCAGTAACGAAACCGCCGCCCCTGCAGGGCGGCGGTCTCGTGACCGCCGCCCTGAACAGGGCGGCGGTCTCAGAACCGCCGCGCCCGAGAGGGTGGCGGCGGTCTTGTGCGCGTTTTCCAGAACGCTCTTTTGGCGCGACCCGCGTGAAATATCACGTTTCACCAGCTTTTCTTGCCGACTTGAGCATGCATTAATGTTTTTGGTCCCCTGGAATAGTGTTTTTCCTTTGTTTATTGTTTAGGAGTTCAGTTTGGATTTGATCTTTGGGTGTTTGAATTCCTATAAATGCATGGTTTGAGCACATGCAAATTGGCTCCTCATTCGAGTTTGATCACTTGGTTTCTCTTTGCATTAGACTTAGTTTTCCTTTGCTTAGAAGGTTTAGTTTTCTTTTGCATGTTTGTTTAAGATTGTGTCAGTGCTTGGTAAGCCACATATCCAACTTCAGGTAAACATGATTATTGCTTTTGGAGTAGAATAGTTTAGGCAGCCATTAAAGTTGCAGGTTTTGCTCTTCATACAGACAAGTTTCAGGTTCTGGACGCATTTTGTTGCATGATTCGCAGTAGACCCCGCTAGGAATTGCATAGGCCAAGCTCTGTACTCTTGCGCTATCCCTCTCCTATCCGCATTCTATTCTGTCTGCATTCTGAAGGCTGTCCATTGATCCAAATATCTATTCCTGTTGATGCAAGCATTACACGCTTTTCTGGATTCACGTGAGCACAAAGAACGAGGAGATCATACTGAGGGGACAAGAACACACACACCGTCGGATTCGCCACTGTTCTGCGAAATCCAGGTTTCATCTTTCAAAGTTTTAGTTAGAACTTATCAAATAAAGTAGTTAATCGCTTTATTATAGTTATTTCCATTCTCGATATTGCCAGGGAAGTTGTGGGGATTGATAGTTTCTGAGAAACTATGATTCATTCCTCACTTCTAAGGTAGGATCGAGAATCTCGCAAATAGATTAGTTATTTCGTTGTTTAGAATAGATATACAAAATTGCACAGACAAATAGCTACACTCGGCTATTTTGTTTGTTTTACGTTATTAGTTTAGTTGTCAATTCTAAATATTTTAGATAGCTGCTTTCTTATAAATTGCCAGAAAATACAAAAAAAGGAATTATATATGCTAGAAGTGTACTTAGATTTTACTTTATTATAGTTTGTTTCATTACTGCTTTTGCATGACAATTACGGGACCTAGGGAGCCCAGGGAATACATTTTCGAGCCAATTGTGCCCCAACCCAATATCGTAGTGGCAGTAACTGACATTGACCAAAACCTTAGGATACAAGTCTTCCAAACAACAATAGACTTCCAACAGATCAGGTCACAGTTGAGAGGGTTAAACGTAGAAGACGACCAAGCACACACATTTTGGTCAAATCAACCAAACTACAGGTTATCCTAGAAAACATCCGCATGACTGTAGAAGGATTTGAAAGAGAACAAATATTCGGGTGCGATCCTTTAGTTCCACAGCCAGACGCTGGAGACACCCTCGTAGATATAGATACCAGCTTAAGAATTCAAGTTGCTAGAACACCTGTGAGGTATTCTCGAGAAAATCGCACACCATTCGATTCTAAACGTAGAGGCCGAGAAAGCTTACGACTACTGGATACTAGGGATTAGAACTTGATCTCACGTATGACCATAACAGGACCGCAACAACCAAGAGTCTACGGTTGTGATCCACAAATCCCACAGCCTAACGAATCCACAAGTCAGTTAGATATAGACACTGGCCTACGCACATTAGTATTTCAGTCTACTCCGATTCCACCTATCATCATTCAACAGTTGTCCCTACTAGACACCACAGCTAACAAAGCTAGAGAATTTTGGACTAGGCCAGAGAATCGTCCATAGAGTTGACTATATTCACCATATGACCCTATCAGAGAAATACACGAAACCATCCCGGTCATTTTCCACGCATCCCACAACCCATAGATCGAATCACGCCTGAGCTCGATATTGATTGAGCCTTCGAGCAGCATCATCCTCGCCGATCGATCTATCACACCACCCAAGTTAGAAGGGCTTCTTTGCTTAGATTCGCAAATACCATTAGTGCGTGTCGAAGACATTAGACTCCCCAACTAGTTTGTCTCGCATATTCTACCCCCACGCATTGTTCTCAAGCACGACTCCTGGGAGGTCGGGCACGTGGAAGAGTCACTTGTTGATTCTCACGCCGCCATTGCTTTTCCGACGTACAAAATTGGTGAACCTCGTGAAACAAACAATTATTTCACCTTCTCTCTTCGAGAAGTTTCATCTTCTCTTTCACCTTCGCTTTTCCCATTAGAGGGTTGGAATTCTATATACCTCCCGAATATGCTCATGCAAAGGCGGGAAATTCCAATCTCCACATCTCCGGGTCAAGAGGCATACTCACGCCCAAATGTGCACGGAATCATCACCCTCGCCTACAAAAATGGGGTGACAACTATTCAACTAATCACTTGTCAACACAAACCCCAAGAATCGATATAGTTCCATTCTTTTCAAACCGAGGAGTCCAGATCAACATGTATTCCAAACACAAACAAAGCCTTCAGTCTCAAACAATATGTTTTCTCGAGAATCGCTTCATCTCCTCAAGTGCTACTTAGACCACATATTGACAATACAGATCCATACTCAGCCAGATGATGAGTACCCATTCCACCTTATCCTAGAATGAACAACACCATCAATGGTGAAACCCACTGCCGTAGGAATTTTATTCAAATATTTGAAAGAACCTTTAGTTCTCTCCTCAAGAAAATACCTCTATGCCATCACATATAGAAAATACTTAAATGCTGGCAAGACAAAGTGAGGGAGACCCGAATGCACATATTAAGGATATCACATACCTATCCGCAAAGCCATGTTATACAAAAAACGCCACCAAAAATTTAAGGCACGATATCGTGACTTCACCAAACGAAGTCATTTCAACTCTAATAAAAGGTTAGAGGATTAGAACTGTTTCAAAGTTCATCAAGTCAAAATGAACAAATTCATACAAACAGGAGTTCCAATCCTCCGCACCATCCTAGCCAAGCTTCTCACAGAGTAGGCGTATACTCCTCTATTCTTCAACAATCCACAAACATGGATCAAGGCCCACTATGTGATTTATTCCCTCCCTCTCAGTGCACAGAATAAAGGAAGACAATACCCAAGTTCACTAAGAACTTATGATGAAGTGCTAAAGTGCTCTCCAAATCACCACAAGTGGATATGTAGCTCATAAGACATATGGAACAAATGGGAGGTTAACATCTCCAAGGACACTCCTTATGCCCCCGCCAACGCGCACGTTATGCCATATCAACAACCCGTTCCGCCACCACCTCCGCAAGAACCACCATCAATGGTCGAAAGACTATGCAATAGGGACTTATTCGTAATATTTAAAGGAGCCCTTAGATTTCACCATACGAAGCGTCATGCTTCCAAGACCTCTCCCGATTTGCCCAAGTTCAAGGGTGAAGGAGATCCAAACGCGCACATCAAAGCTTACGCTACACCCATACGAGAATTACTCCTGGGACGGGGTTGTTGCTAAAATATTTCCCAAAACCTCGAAGGCATCGCTTCTCGATTGGTATTATAGAATACCAAGCTTCCATACATTCATTCAAACAACTGTGTCTCGAGTTCATCAAGGCCTTCGACATGAACAAACTATTAAGGACAGAATCGTGGGAGTTCTTGCACATCAAACAAGAACATAACGAAGTCTGTCGCCCATTTCATCCAAAGGTGGCACACAGCCTTTATTCTCGCAAGTGCTCCAAACATGGATCGATGGAGCTATGCGATTTATTCCTTCATTCTCTTAAAGAGAAGTGAAGGAAGAAGTCCAGAAGTTCCCACTAAGGACTTATGATGAGGTACTTGAGAGCGCTCTGCGAATTGATCAAGCAGCAATAGATAGTGGCCGTAAGACGTATGGAGCAAATGGGAGGTTAATCACCTCCACTCAAAATACTACAACTACCACAAATGTCAATCAAGGACCCAAAATCCTTAACAAAAATCGTGGGGTAACAACAGATGGGGTAACTGACCAGCCCAAAAGGGTAAATGTCGTTAATACTCCGTCACAAATAAACAACCAAAGAAACAACAACTTTACCCCGACGGTCAATACGGTGGATTTTAATAATCCACAACAACAACGGTGAAATCCCATGCAAGGGCCAAGCCAAAACTCATTTGGTTACCAAAACCAAAGTCAAAACCAAAAACAACAATTCCAAAACTTTGGTCCTAATAGCAACAATTGATCGGAATTTTAGGCCACAATACACACCAAACCAACAAAACGGGAATTATAATCCCAATTTTATTGTGGTTTCCATAAATTCATGGTCACGACACTAGAACGTGCCGTGACTACAATAAATTTATGCAACGCTTGCCTGTAAGAACAAAGACAGCTTCTTCGCTGTGACTTGTTTTTCGCAGATCCCGCCTCATCATCACCAAATACTCACAGGAGCAGCTTCCCTCGTAATGCTCCCCTCAGATCTTTAGCGATCCGCTCCCAAATCATGATAGCAATAAGTGAATCCAACTGGAACAAACAAAGGCGCAATAACAGAAACAACGATCACGAGGCCTCAACTTCGCTAAACTGTTAGTCGCGCCACAACTAGAAGTCAACCACGACCTAAGGTAGTTGGATTAGTAGAGTTAGACTCCAATTACCCGTTGAAGCAATTACGAGGACACGAGAGTATTTCTCTCAACCAAGTCCAAGCCATCTCGCCGGAAACAGATAACATCCAAAGAAACCGTAGCAAAACCTATCTGCTTACGATCTAATTAATGATCTAACAAAACCTTCTCGCATATTTCATTCCTTGATTTACTAAAGAATTCCCCGCTCACAGTGGCTGCTCTTTTAGAGGCGTTAGGTTTGGGTCATTTAATTAGTATCACTCCACCACCAAGCACAAGTAAATCATATAGACTTTGATGTTTATCCTCCAGGACAAAGGCGGATAGGGATGTCGAATTCATATTCGAAATAAGTAAATGCCTACAGATGCCGAGATCGCACGCCGAGGCGATCCAACCCTACACTGCAAGTACAGTTTATAATAATTATGTAAAATGGGCAATGGTGACGATGGAGCTGCGGTTAACATAGTCCCTTTCTCTTTCTCCAAAATTGGGATATGGTGAAACAAACTGCTCCACTACCCGAAATACCTCGAGAGGCTACGATAGCCTTAAAGCCACATCGATAGAACCATAATACTACCGGCCACTTTGGGACCTAAAACAATCCTCGACCGAGTTTTATATTATAGATCGGGAAACTAACTATAATATGATCCTCGACCGACCGTGGATACATCGAATGAAGGCAATCCCTTCCACGCTATTTCAAGAAGTAAGATTCTTACATCTGGGAAAGGTATTTGTAGCCAAAGGTGATCCAAAGCCGTTTGACGTACACCTAGCTGATTTAAAGAAAAGACCAGGGGTGCACTCAGAATTCGAACTGCCAACAAATCAACTTAATAAACCCTCTGACCCAAAGCCAGAGGAAAAGTTGATACCTACGACGGATCTTGAAACCATCAACGTAGCCAAAACAACCCCAATTCCTTGGCGGTAAAACTAAAGAAACTGTATCATTAGGGACTACTGCGAAAATCGTTGAATTAATAGAACAAGATTTACCAATGTTCTTACCATTTGATTCGACAGGCATGGGATTTTCCCTAGGTGTTGGTTCCTCGCTGCCAGTAAGATCTCGTATGGTAGAAGTAGAGTGTGCAAACACAAGAGATACACCTACATCCATACTCCCGCTAAGTATTGACTCTCCATTTCGATGGAGCTAAATGCCGCATGCATGGAGCGGGGCAGTATAATTTTACCTCGCCCGAGGAAAAGGTCCTCCCATTCTCTTTTAAGTTGAACTTGAATGCACAAACAACGGCGCCGAGTACGAAGCTCTCCTCCTTGGCCTTACCTTAGCCAAAAGAATCAGTATTGATAACATCAGAGTCCTCGGAGACTCGCAGTTAGTAACAAACCAAGTTTCTGAAATATATGAAACTAAAGCCGAACATTTACAACTCTACAAAAACGCTGTATTAGATTTAAGCAAGGCATTTAATTTCATATCCATTGAAGCAATCCCACGAGAGAAAAATCTTCTCGCCGATTCAATAGCAACTTCAGCATCACGCTTCACTCCAAGCAATGAGCTAGAAGATACTCACTTCACAGTATCCATTCGTAACGAACCATTGATAAAAACAATGACAAATCCTCTTTCAAGCGGAAATGAATCTACCATTCTAGACCATGTTGGAAATGATGCGGCTACTTTGGATTACTTAAATGCCTATGCAGCATTACATCGCTCCTGTCACACACTAGATTTATCTCTGATCCCGCATTCATCTTCCTACTTCAGAAATCCCATAACGGATCTTCCCTCGCAAAGGGAATCTAGCATATACGCAATAGAAAATGGGGATGATATAGATCTACCTCCAGCACCACCTGAGTTCGAAGAGGGTAACGCCTCTTTAATCGAAGAAACAATCGATGTCAACATTGGGACAGAAAATGAACCAAGGATATCAAACTAGGTTCTTCATTAACCCTAAGAAGTAGAAATACATACTCGTGTTCTCAAAGAACATCGAAGGCATTTGCATTTAATTACAAAGAGATGACGGGAGTCACACCCACACATCATGTGCACAACCTCGTCACTAGATCGATGCGAAGCCAATTAAACAAAAATCAAGACCTATGAAGCCCAAGGTAGCCCTTATGGTAAAAGAGGAGGTAATAAACTCCTTCGTAGGATTCATCAAGCCGCACTGACTACTCCCAATGGGTATCAAACATCGCTCCTGCTTCAAGAAGAATGGAAAGATACGCATCTGCATAGATTTCCGGGACATTAACAAAGCATGTCCTAAGGATGACTTCCCATTGCCATCTATCGATGTCATTGTTGATGCAACAGCTGGGTTTGAGCTCTTGTCTCTCATGGATGGATTCTCGGGATACAATCAAATCAGAATATCCAAGCAAGATCAAGCTAAAACCACCTTTATAACTCCTTGGGGAACCTATTGCTACGCTGTTATGCCATTCGGTCTCAAGAACGCCGGTGCCACGTACCAGCGGGCTATGACTTATATATTTCATGATTTAATTCATAAAATCGTGGAATCCTACGTAGATGACTTGTTGGCTAAAGCCAAGAAGCGTTGTGACCATCCCGAAGTACTCCGTGTCATTCTTTCACGTTTAATAGAATACGGAGTTACGCTAAATCCGGAAAAATGCGTCTTTGGTGTAACAGGAGGAAAGCTCCTAGGTTACATCATATCGTCACGAGGGATCGACGTTGATCCAACCAAAATTCGGGCTGTCCTCGAAATGGCCCCACCTTCGAGTGAATCTGGAATCAGATCATTTCTCGGGAAGCTGGGTGCAATCCGAGATTCATCCTGACTTAAGCTTCGCTATTCATCCAATCAATAATTTACTCAAGAAAGACTATAAGATTGATTGGATCAAGACTCGCAACGAAGCTTTCAACGCAGCTTAAACGCTTCTTATCGTCACCACCTACGCTAATGCCACCTAAGCTAGATCGCCTGTTAATTCTATACTCACTGCTACCGATGTTTCATTAGCTTCGCATGCATGCTAGCCCAAGAAGACGATGACAAAAGAGAACGCGCAATTTATTTCATTAGCCGAACATTGCTCGACTATGAAACACGCTATACACAAGCAGAGCGAGAATGTCTTGCCATAGTTTTCGCAACCAAACGCCTAAGACACTACATGCTAAATCAAGAGACAAGGGTCATGGTAAAAACTGACCACTTACGAACCTTCCTTACACAAGGGTCCCTGTCTAAAAAGGCGGGACGCTTTATAACCTTAATGGGAGAGTTCGAATTAACTTTTGTAAACCAAAAGTCAGTTAAAGGGCAAATCATCGCAGATTGGTTAGCTGATAACCCGCTAGACGGAGGCGACTTAGTAGACTTAGACTTTCCAGACGAATGCGTGTACTACGTCGAAACCCGACCTGCTATATCTGAGTGCCCTTGGTACGCTGATATCATTAGTTATATCATGGACCATAGATACCCAGAAGGAGCTACACCTCAACAAAGAAGGCGGTTACGCATTATCGTAGCTAAATACGCCATTATAGAGCAAGTGTTTCTATCGGAAAGCATTCGATGGAATGCTCTTAAGGTGTGTTGACAAAAGAGTCCAAGAAGATTCTCCATGAATCTCACAGCGGTATATGTGGAGGCCACTTCGGCGGCCATGCCACTACTCGAAAAATACATCGAATGGGCTATTTCTCGCCCACTCTAGAACATGACGCGATAGAGTTTGCAGACGAGTGTCATAAGTGCCAAGAATTCTCTCACGAGATCCACATGCCAAAGACAGCTCGCAACCAATCGCTACTCCATGGCCCTTTTCTACATGGGGCCTCGGACTTGATAGGGAAGTTCTCTCCTCCTCCACGACGGCCACAATTTTATAATCACGCCACCGAATATTTCACTAAATGGGTAGAGGCCATGCCTCTTACAACCGTACTGGTCTCCGTAATCGCTAAGTTCATTTTGAACCAAATCATTTGCAGTACGGTCAGATCCCGCAAATTATTATCTCAGATAATGGAACTTCTTTCAAGAATGAAGAAGTTCGTGAGCTATGCAACAAATTTAAAATCAGCCATCATACGGCTTCCTCTTTGTACTATCCCCAAGCCAATGGGCAGTCAAGCAACGAACAAAACACCGAAAGCCATTCTCCTTAAAACAAAGTTGAAAGAAAACAATGGATTGGCATTTGAAATTATATCCGGCCTCAGGCCCATCGAACCTCAATAAGAACTCCGACAAGAGCAACTCTTTTCGCCGGTATTTGGGTCGGGCGCTTCTCCCACTCAAGTTGAAATCCCCGCCTCCGCATTTCGCTACAAGGGATTCTCGGATGAGGACGCTTACAGAGAAGCACGTCTTTCTCAATTAGAAAGCCCGGATGAAGCTAGGTTAGATGCCGAACAACGACATAGAGTCTATGCCGACCAAATGTGCCTAAAGATAACAAGAAAGTCTATGAACGTGACATATACGAAGGTGACCTAGTTCTCGAGGTTGGGATACCGGATCGACAAGAAGACCGGCGAAGGAAGGAAATTCGCCCAAATGGTTGGGCCCATACCGAGTCATGAAAGACTACGGAATGGCGCTTATCTCTTATGCACGCTAGAAGGTGAGGAGTTTGGCGAAACAACAATTCCTCCACCTCAAACGCTTCTACGCATAAGCAAAGTTAAGCGCCGCCTATATAACTATCTACATCGCATTTTCATATAAATTAGGATCATTTTGTCCACTTGTTCTTACACAAATTGTGATCAAGGAATCTATTCTCAAAGCAATTTATTACAAACTCGTGATGTTTCTGGCATAAAGTTCTTTAATCATACCTCTCCATCTTCGATATCATCAATCAATTCGGAATCTTTTATCTAATAAAATCAGATATGACGAAGTCCTAAATCAGAACCATACCAAGCTCGCAAGTTTGTTCTCGCTTTGGTTTCTTCTTAGATAGGTGTCTCGCCTATGGTCTGTTCTAGAAGCTTCATGGTGTCACATCTATCCCATATGCACATCTCTTTCGAATAATAAGAATATACCGACATCTTACTCAAACAAACAAGTCAAGAAGTGATTAAATGTAAAATTTTATTTTACACATTTCTTGCCCCACCAACCTTCGGTGATGAGCTTCAAGGCTCTTACTAGTGACGTAGGGTTGGGAAAGGATGGAAATGCCCTTACTCGCCTATGCCTTGCCCATTTGGTGATAAACCCATGCTTCTTACAGTAAAGATGGGGCAAAGTGTAGGGGGTCCTCTAGACAAAGTAAATGTTAAAAGGTCATAAACAAACAATTCAAACTTTGAGTCAAAAACGAATGAATCGATATTCAAAATTCCAAAAAGAGTTAAAAATCCTAAAACCTGCATTTTGTCTACTATGTGGCCATCTACGGGTCTAAGTCCTGGATAAACCGCAAGGTAAGTTACATCCAAAACTATGAAGTCATTCGTAGAGTAAGCTTGTAGTTTTCAATTTGGTTCCACCAAAGCTTTCTGCCTTTCATCACTATCACTTCACCATATTTCATAACTTGAGCCCTTCTTGGCTCTTGGTGATGAGCTCTCGCATCTTACTAGTTGCGTGGAGTTAAGGGTGGGGCAAGTCAATCTGTTCATCATACTGGTTGTTCTCATCACTTTGCCAAAACAAATCATGAGGTATCCAAATTGCTAAACAAAAGTTAAGATTCAAGATCACAATATATCTACAATATCATGTATCAGCATCATGAAACACAAAAAGAAAGCAAACATTTGCATCATCTGTTTTCCATTGCATACATTCTAGAAAGCATATAAAACATACATCGTAGATACACGAATAAGTCGGAAACAAAGGGAAACACAAGTGACAAAGTTTTGATCCAAAATCGACGCATATATATAAATAATCAATATTCAGATACAATGCCATCATGCACTAGGCATGGTCAAAATGCTCAAAGAGCCCATAATACACAAAAGAATACATAATACAAAAATACATAGGAGCCAAGTGGCCTCTCAACCCCTACGCGATCCCGCCAAGGTGCGCGCCGCCAGACTCACGACTACGCCGGCGCTCCGAATGGACGGAGGCTGTGGTCTCGAGGGCGGCCATGGTCTCGCCATGAGAATGGCTCCTCATAAGGCACTCGGCTGTCCTATAGCCTCGCCAACTCGTACGGAGAATAGACACCATCTCGCCACATGCCAAACGGGAGCAAAGACGCCGGCATGCTGCTCGCCGGCCGCCGAGGGCTCCCAAGCATCTACAGATAGCTCCGCACGGGTCTTATCCATAGGGATCATCAGAGAATCAGTACATACCCTACGGATTAGATCCCGCCACTCACAACAGCCTCTCGCAAAACAAAGAAGAAAGATGAATTAGAAACTAGGCAAGAGGCTAAAATATACAAGATACAAATATAAGGAGAGATAGCAGTTAAAACAAGTCCTAAATCAAACTAACACTAAAAGAGGAGAGGATAACTTACTCGGATCACCGGGCCTCCAAGATGGGTCACTAGGGCCAAGCACCGCAGATGCAGATGCCGCCGCCGACTCGAGGAGCCGCTCCCGTAGTTGGGGCAACATGACGCCCGCAATGGACTCATCATCTCCACCATGGCCCCGGAGAGTGGCTCCTGAAACCGCAGTCTCTCTCTCTCGCACTCGCTCCGCCTCTCCGCTCGCATGATATCCCGAGTATCATGCCACTCAGATCACTCTCGTCCGTCTCGCTCCTCCGACTCCTCCCTCTCGTGGACTCTCGTAATCGAGTCAATATCTATGTGGTCATCGCTACTATGAGCAGGACCCATGGTAATCCAAGTAAAGGTGCCCGAGGCGCACCAGCTCTCCCTCTCGGCCCGAACTATCCCTCGGCTGCAATAGGAATGCTGGGGTAACCACTGCCCAACCACGGCCTCTGTGCCCCCTCTAGCCTCCCGAATCGATCTCGTAAACCGGGTGCTACCTGGAGGAAGCATGCCCACATATGGGAGGCCGAATCGCCGAGGAACCCGCACAAAGGATGTACTCCACCCGTCCCACACGGTCAATAAGCTGCCCTGTAATGGAGCAGGAAACCAATGTCATGGCCTCCTCTCCCCATACACCGGCCATAAGCTGGTACGGTGTGGCCTCCATGTCTGCTATAGTGAGGGAGGCTATCGGGCCGGGTGAGGTGCTCTAAGACCGACATATCTCGACCATCTGGCCGCCCTCACAGCCCCAGGATCTGCCACCTCCACGCCTCTGCCATAAGGAATAAAATGCTCATACACCCAACTCATGACTAGAGTTGGGTGGCTCAACGACTATCCCTGTAAACGGACCACCCTATATAAGTCGTGATAGGTGGTCCCTAAAATGTCCGCCCCTGTGCGTATATCCGGCCATGCCCTCTATCTCGTGCAATGATGGGGGCCCAACAAAGATAACAAAGTGTCCCCCTCCTTGTCCCCGATCGGGCCTCGAGGCAAGGATCCCCATGATGGCCTCTGTCGAAATATGGGGATGGGCAAAGAAGGAATGGATCTAACTCACTCCCCTTCTTCGGCCCCGTGGAAATAGCCGCATCTCCCATATATGTCGCCCACTGTGCACCCGTGCCCGTGAGCTCTGGCTGCCTCTAATGTGAGTCGCCTCCCGATGATCGGGACCCCTGCACGCGGTAGACGCCCTCTAATGTAATGGTCCACTCACCACGGACTTCTCGGCAATCGGAAAGTGTTCCGATCTCGCATCCCAAAGATGAGAACAAGTCACGAGTATGTGACTAGATGGAGCAACGTGAGGCACACGCGATATCCGCAATATGCCGGCCCTCTCGCAATGTGTCCTCCTCATCTCGCCGAGAGGGCATCCAATACCCCGGGCCGCCAGTCACACTCTCTCTCCCGGCTCCATCTAATATACTCCTCCTTCGCCTGCATACACCCAAAAACACACAAAACAGAGTAAGTTAGTATCTAAACGATATCAAGAGAGTCATAAAAACATACACAAATGATAAGAATACAAGTGTAAGTTTTCAAAAGAGGTCCTTTACATTCTCAGGTAAAACCGCCGCCCGGGCAGTGGGGGGGGAATCGCCGCCCAAGGCGGCGAGCCAACCGCCGCCCGGACAGGGCGGCTGAAGGTGGCGGTCGCGGTCCGAAAACCCGCGCGGGTTTTTAACCCCAAAAAGCCAAAAACTAGCAAAAAACGACCATTTTGGCTAAAAACAAAGCCTACCCAGTAGGCGCCCCCCCTAGATGGACCTTTTAAACCTAACATTTTCAAAAATGACCCCCCCATTACAACAAATTTAGCATTTCAAAATTGAAGAGGGAAAAGCACAAAATTGAAGAAAAACCAACCTGTGATCTCGCGGGGTGGCGTTCCGCACGTGGAGGCATGATCACTATCTCGCTGTGGACGTTTTGACTCTACTCGCGTGAGAAACCGTTACCGTGGGCCCCAGAGCTCAAAATCTATCAAATCGACTCGCGCAAATGAATAGTAAAATGGGCCCACTTTTATATATATAGCGCTCTAATTCGTTTTAAATCCCCTTTTCACAGGTTCGGAGCGCCAACGGAGGTAAGTTTCTATCCTCGCACTAATGGTACGTCCTCTTCCCCTATTATTTTAGCGTTTATTTTCCAAGTTATTGTATCTATCTGCACTTGAGTTCCCCTTTCATTTTGCAGAAGCGGAATTTCTGATGGCGTCATTTCGACACACGGACGTATAAGGTATAACTTCTAACTTCCCATTTCGGGACGGCCATACTCGGACCCACCGTTTTATGCCTCTTCATGGCTAAAACGCTTCTCCGAGGGGGCAATATGTACGTACCCAAAATTGTAAGGTACTATACTGCGGAACGGTGTAATAAATGCCCCAATGATGATACAGGTCTCCTCGAAAGGTGTTCGGGATCCAGAAAGAGCTCTTCGGATATGCGTTAACATCCCGCATGCCCCGCTTAGCCCCCGTGTCCTTTGTTTTCCCCTTTTTCCCTCTTTCCTCGGCTCTCGAACCTCAAGAACGAAACCGCCGCCCCGCAGGAGGCGGTCTCAGGACCGCCGCCCGAACAGGCGGGCGGTTCCCGTGAACCGCCGCCCGAACAGGCGGTGTCACCAGAACTGCCGCCCCGAAAGTGTGGCGGCGGTCTTGTGCGCATTTTCCAGAACGCTCTTTTGGCGCGACCCGCGTGAAATATCACGTTTCACCAGCTTTTCTTGCCGACTTGAGCATGCATTAATGTTTTTGGTCCCCTGGAATAGTGTTTTTCCTTTGTTTATTGTTTAGGAGTTCAGTTTGGATTTGATCTTTGGGTGTTTGAATTCCTATAAATGCATGGTTTGAGCTCAATGCAAATGGCCTCTCGCTTTCTTGTTTAAAACTCATCACTTTTGCATTAGACTTTCTAGTTTGCTTTTCTTGATAGTTTAAAGTTTTACATGCTTTGCATGTTTGTTTAGTATTGTGTCAGAAGCTGGTAAGCCACATATCCAACTTCAGTGTAAAAAGATATTGCTTTTGGAGTAGAATAGTTTAGCAGCCATTAAAGTTGCAGGTTTTGCTCTTCATACGCATAGTTTCGTGTTCTCGACACATTTTGTTGCATGATTCGCAGAGACCCCGCTAGAATCGCATAGCCAAGCTCGTACTCAAGCGCTTATCCCTCTCCTATCCGCATTCTATTCTCGTCTCGCATTCAAGGCCGTCCATTGATCCAAATATCTATTCCCGCTGATGCAAGCATTACACGCTTTTTGGATTCACGTGAGCACAAAGAACGAGGAGATCATACCGAGGGGACAAGAACACACACACCGCCGGATTCGCCACCGTTGCTCGCGAAATCCGTGTTTCATCTTTCAAAGTTTTAGTTAGAACTTATCAAATAAAGTAGTTAATCGCTTTATTATAGTTATTTCCATTCTCGATATCGCTGTGGAAGTCATGGGGATCGATAGTTTCGAGAAACTATGATTCATTCCTCACTTCTAAGGTAGGATCGAGAATCTCGCAAATAGATTAGTTATTTCGTTGTTTAGAATAGATATACAAAATTGCACGCATAAATAGCTACACTCAACCTATTTTGTTTGTTTTACGTTATTAGTTTAGTTGTCAATTCTAAATATTTTAGATAGTCGCTTTCTTATAAATTGCCGTAAAATACAAAAAAAGGAATTATATATGCTAGAAGTGTACTTAGATTTTACTTTATTATAGTTTGTTTCATTATCAAGCTTTTGCATGATAATTACGGGACCTAGGAGCCAGGAATACATTTTCGAGCCAATTGTGCCCCAACCCAATATCGTAGTGGCAAAGAATCGATATGACCAAAACCTTAGGATACAAGTCTTCCAAACAACAATGCACTTCCAACAGATCAGTCACGGTTGAGAGGGTTAAACGTAGAAGACGACCAAGCACACACATTTTGGTCAAATCAACCAAACTACAGGTTATCCTAGAAAACATCCGCATGACTGTAGAAGGATTTGAAAGAGAACAAATATTCGGGTGCGATCCTTTAGTTCCACAAATGATTTGGAGACACCCTCGTAGATATAGATACCAGCTTTTAAGAATTCAAGTCGCTAGAACACCCGTGAGGTATTCTCGAGAAAATCACACCATCGATTCTAAACGTAGAGGCCGAGAAAGCTTACGACTACTGGATACTAGGGATTAGAACTTGATCTCACGTATGACCATAACAGGACCGCAACAACCAAGAGTCTACGGTTGTGATCCACAAATCCCACAGCCTAACGAATCCACAAGTCAGTTAGATATAGACACTGGCCTACGCACATTAGTATTTCAGTCTACTCCGATTCCACCTATCATCATTCAACAGTTGTCCCTACTAGACACCACAGCTAACAAAGCTAGAGAATTTTGGACTAGGCCAGAGAATCGTCCATAGAGTTGACTATATTCACCATATGACCCTATCAGGAGAAATACACGAAACCATCCCGGGTCATTTTCCACGCATCCCACAACCCATAGATCGAATCACGCCAGAGCTCGATATTGATTGGAGCCTTCGAGCAGTCATCCTCGCTGATCGATCTATCACACCAGTCCAAGTTAGAAGGGCCTTCTTTGCTTAGATTCGCAAATACCATTAGTGCGTGTCGAAGACATTAGACTCCCCAACTAGTTTGTCTGCATATTCTACCCCCACCGGCTATCTCTCTCGGCACGACCTCGGGAGGTCGGGTACGTGGAAGAGTCACTTGTTGATTCTCACGCTCGCCTATTGCTTTTCCGACGACAAGTACCATATGCCTATACAACCTCAAGATATACAACAAATGCCACTAAGGTAAAATACCGTGTCTTCACCAAACGAGCTCATCTCAGCCTTAGTTGAGAAGGTTAGAGGGTTGGAACTTGCTCAAGCAAGTCAAAATTCACGATTCATGCAAAGAAATTCCAATCTCCACATCATCCTAGTCAAGTAGGCCTCCTCACAGGAACAGGCACGTTGGGTATGCCCCCTCAGTACTTACAAAAAACTCCAACTAGAACCGCGTTTTCTAACACTGCTCCAGTTGAGAATATAATACCTCTCGGTTTAGTACAAAACAATCCATTCTTGAGCAATGTTCCTCCATACTTAAACATGTATTCCAAATCACCATAGGGAGATATGTTCTCTTCTCCCGGTATGTTTTCTCAAACACAGGGATTTCCTTGTGCCCTTGTAAATACATATGATATGCCATATCAACAACCCATTCCACCTCCACCCCCTCAGCAAACACCATCAATGGTCGAAACCTATGCAATAGGGACTTATTCAGAATATTTGAAAGAACCTTTAGACTTCACTATACAAAGCGTCATGCTTCCAAGACCTCTCCCGATCTACCCAAGTACAAAGGAGAGGGAGACCCGAATGCACATATTAAGGCCTATGCCACAACCATTCGAGAACTGCTCCCTTGGGATGGAGTTGTTGCTAAAATATTCCCAAAAATTTAGAGGGTATTGCCCTCGATTGGTATTACAGAATACCAAGCCTCAATACATTCATTTAAACAACTCGTTTCAAAGTTCATCAAGGCGTTCGACATGAACAAATTGTTGAGAACAGAATCAAGGAATTCTTGCATATTAAACAAGAACACAATGACTGCTTTCTCGTTTCATCCAAATATGGCGTATGATCCTCTATTCTTCAGCAAGCGCTCCAAACATGGATCAGATGGAACTATGTGATTTATTCCTTCATTCTCTCAGCAGAGAGATAAAGGAAGAAGTCCAGAAGTTCCCACTAAGAACTTATGATGAAGTGCTCAAGAGTGCTCTCCGAATAGATCAAGCTGCAATAGATAGCGGTCGTAAGACATATGGAACAAATGGGAGGTTAATCATCCCCAACCAAAACACTACGACTTATCCTACTACCACAAACACCAATCAAGGACCTAAAATCCTTAACAAAACCGTGGGAGTGACAACAGATGGAGTGATTGACCAAACTAAAAAGCAAATGTTGTAAATGTTCCACCACCAGTTAACAATCAACGAAACAACAATTTTACCCCAACAATCAACGTGGTGGATTTTAATCATCCCCAATGACAACAACAACAACAACAATGGTAGATCTAGACACAGGGTCCAAGTCAAAACTCAACTGGATATCAAAACCAAAACCAAAGGCAACAAACGTAAAACTTTAATCCTAATAGTCAACAGTTTAATCAGAGTTTTGGACCACAACACGTGCCAAACCAACAACCTAGGAGTTATAATCCCAACTCGTATTGTGGTTTCCACAAAATTTGAGGCCATGACACTAGGACTTGCCGCGATTACAATAAGTTCATGCAACATTTGCCAGAAGAACAAAGACAACTCTTCATAGATATGTTCTTGGCTGATTCCCGTGACACCTATGCCAAACACTTTCATAGGGCAGTTTCCCTCAAAACGCACCTCTTAAGATCTTCAATGATCCACTTCCAAATCACAATAACAATAATAAATTAAATCCAAATGGGATGAACAAAGGTGTAATGATAGGAAATAATGATCATGAAGCCTCAACTTCACTAAATCCACCTGTCACACCACAATTAGGAAATCAACCATGAACCAAGATAGTTGGTCTAGTGGAGTTAGAGCATCGAGATGCATGTAGAAGCCATAACAAGAGCACGAGAATATTCCTCTCAACCAAATCCAATCTATCCACTAGAGCCGTATAACATTCAACAAACATGGGTAAAACCCATAGGTGCTTATAATTTAATTAATGACTTAACAAAGACCTTCTCTCACATCTCCTTTTGGACTTATTAAAAATTCTCTTGCCCATAGGGCTGCTCTTTAGAAGCACTAGATCTAGGTCATTTAATTAACATCAATCCACCTTCTCAAACACAAGTAAACCATATAGACTTCGATATCCACCCTCTCAGGAAGCTGGGAGATAGGGATATCAAGTTTATATTCGACATAAACAAAATGCCAACAGATGCTAAAATTACACGCAGAGGTGATCCGTCCTCGCATTTACAGTGTGGGTTTACAATAACTACGTTAAATGCACAATGGTTGATGATGGGGCAACAATTAACATTGTCCCCTTCTCTTTCCTTCAAAATCTAGGATATGGAGAAACAAACTGCTCCACAACAAGAAATATGCTAAGAGGTTATGATGATACCTTTAAAGCTACTTCAATCGGGACTATAATACTACCAAATCACCTTAGGACCAAGACAATCCTCATTGAGTTTTATATCATAGATCAGAAACCAACTATAATATGATCCTGGCCGACCATGGATACATCGCATGAAAGCAAAATCCCTTCTACTTTATTCCAGAAATAAGATTCTTACACCTAGGAAAGATATTCATAGAAAGGGTGACCCAAAACCATTCGACATACACCTAAAGCAGAGATCTGAAGAAAAGACCAGCATTCTCTCCGAGTTTCAACTCCCAAAAATCAACTTAACAAACCAATCGACTCAAAACCGGAAGAAAAATTAATACCTACAATGTAACTAGAAATTACTTAACCTAGTTAAGGGCATCCCCACCCTCAAGGATGAAGCTAACATCAGTAGAAGCAAGGTCATTAGGAGCTACTACAAAAATGTCAAATTACCTGGAACAAGATCTACCAATTTTCCTACCATTTGATTCCACAGTGTATGGGATGTACCCTAGGAGTTGGTCTTCCAACAGAGGAAATTTACATGGTAGAAGTAATCAAAGCAGAAGAAACAAACGCAAAGAATGTCCCGACATCCATTTATCTTAGTAAATATTGGACTCTCCACTTTGATGGAGCTAGATGTCGCTATGGAGCTAGGGTAGGTGTGATCTTTACTTCTCCTGAGGGAAAGATCCTACCTTTTTCTTTTAAATTAAACTTTGAATGTACAAACAATGACACTGAGTATGAAGCCCTCCTCCTTGGCCTCCTCATAGCCAAAAGGATCGGTGTTAATGACATCAGAGTGTTAGGAGACTCACAATTAGTTACAAACCAAGTCTTTGAAGTATATGAGACTAGAGCTGAGCACTTACAGCTCTATAAAACAATGGTATTAGATCTAAGCAAAGGATTCAACTTCATATCCATTGAGGCAATCCCACGAGAACAAAACCTTCTCGCAGATTCAATAGCAACCTCAGCTTCGTGTTTTACCCCAAGTAATGAGTTGGAAGATACAAGTTTTAAGGTATCACTTGTACTGAACCATTGGTGAAGAAAATGTCAACGAACCCTCTTCTAACACATACAACTGAGCATGAATCTTCTATCTTACACCATGTTGACAGTGATAAATTCACTCTCGAATATCTAAATGCCTATGCAGAGCTACACCTTGCTTACCCTATAGTTGATCTTTCCCTAATACCACACTCCTCTTCCTACTTTGGAAATCCCACAAAGAGAGTCTCCTCCACGTATGATCTCGATATCTACGAGATAGAAAATGGAGAAAGCTTGGAACTACCTCTAGCCCCACCTGAATTTGAAGAAGGTAACACTTCTTTAATAGAAGAAACCATTGACATAAACATTGGAATGGAGGAAGAACCAATAATTTTGATGTTGGGATCCTCGCTAACTCAGGAAGAAATAGAAATACACACCCAAATCCTCAAAAACATCAAAAGGATTTTGCATTTAATTATAAAGAAATGATGGGTATCACACCACATTTGCCATGTACATAATCTCGCCACTAAACCAAATGCGAAGCCAATTAAACAAAAGTCAAGACCAATGAAGCAAAAGTGGCTCTCATGGTAAAAGAGGAAGTAGTAAAACTTCCAAGTAGGATTCATCGTGCCCGCTTACTATTCACAATGGGTGTCTAATATCGCTCATGTCCTAAAAAGAATGGGAAGATACACATTTGTATAGATTTTCGGGATATTAACAAAGCTTGTCCCGAGGATGATTTCCCATTACCATCCATCGACGTTATTGTTGATGCAACAATGGATTTCAATCGTTGTCCCTCATGGATGGGTTCTCGTGGTACAATCGATTAAAATATTTGAACAAGATCAAGCCAAAACCACATTTATAACTCCCTGGGGAACTTATTGTTATGTTGTCATGCCATTTGGTCTTAAGAATGCCAGCGCTACGTATCAGCGGGCAATGACTTATATATTCCATGATCTTATCCATAAAATTGTGGAATCATATGTGGATGACTTTGGCCAAGGCCAAGAAACGCCGTGATCATCCTAAGTGCTCGTATCATCCTCTCATGACTAATTGAGTATGGTGTCACATTAAACCCGGAGAGAAGTGCATTTTCGGTGTAATAGAGGCAAACTTCTAGGATACATTATATCTACATGAGGGATCGATGTTGATCCGAGTAAAATACGGGCTATTCTCGAAATGATCCCACCTTTAGACAAGTCTAGAATCGTGTCATTTCTCGGGAAACTCGGTGCAATCCAAGGTTCATCCCAAATTTAAGCTTTGCCATTCATCCAATCAACAATCTACTCAAGAAAGATTATAGTACTCAATTGGATCGAAGATCGCAATGAGGCTTTCGGCGCTTAAGCGCTTCTTGTTGTCACCACCCATGCTAATGCCTCCTGCCGACCACCCTTTCGATCCTATACTCACGAGCCACTCATGTCTCGCCGGCTCCGCATGCCGGCTCAAGAAGACAATGATAAACGAGAACGCGCAATCTATTTCATTAGCCGAACATTGCTTGATTATGAAACACATTACACACAAGCAAAGAGAGAATGCCTTGCCATAATTTTTGCAACAAAACATTTGAGACATTACATGTTAAACCAGGAAACAAGGGTCATTGTAAAGACAGACCATTTACAAACATTTCTCACACAAGGATCTTTATCTAAAAAGGCTGGCCATTTCATAACCCTAATGGGAGAATTTGAGTTAACATTCGTAAACCAAAAATTCGTTAAAGGACAAATCATTGCAGACTGGTTAGCTGACAATCCACTAGATGGAGGCAAGCTAGTAGATCTAGACTTTCCCGATGAATGTGTATACTTTGTCGAAACTAGACCCCCATTTCTACATGTCCCTGGTATACTGATATCATCAATTTTATCATGGACCATACATACCCGGAAAGTGCCACGTCACAACAAAGAAGGCGGTTACGCATTATTACTACTAAATATGTTGTTTTAGACCAAGTGCTCTATCGCAAAGCCTTCGATGACATGCTTCTAAGATGTGTCGACATAGAAGAATCCAAGAGGATTCTTCATGAATCCCATAGTGGGATATGTGGGGCCACTTCGGTGGTCACGCCACCACTCGCAAAATACATCGGATGGGATATTTTTGGCCCACTCTCGAACATGACGTAATGGAATTTGTACGTAAGTGCCACAAATGTCAAGAATTCTCTCATGAGATTCACATGCCGGCACAATCCCTACAACCAATAGCGACTCTGTGGCCCTTCTCCACTTGGGGTCTAGACTTAATAGGGAAATTCTCTCCCTCATCAACCGATGGCCATAATTTTATAATCACAGCCACAAAATATTTTACCAAATGGGTGGAGGCCCACCACTGTACCAGGTTCAGTGATTGCCAAATTCATTTTGAACCAAATTATCTGCAGTTATGGTGTCCCACAAGTCATTATCTCAGATAATGGCATGTCCTTTAAGAACGATGAGGTTCATGAGTTATGTAGCAAGTTCAAGATAAACCATCACACATGACCTCTCTTTACTACCCTCAAGCCAATGGGCAAAGTGGAGCGATAAACAAAATGTTGAAAGCTATTGTCCTCAAAACAGTAAAGGAAAAAAAAAGAGATTGGCATTTAAAATTATATCCGGCCTTGTGGGCCCACCAAACCTCAATAAAAACACCAACAGGAGCAACTCCTTTCTCTATGGTATTTGGAGTAGAAGTAGTTCTCCCACTTGAGGTTGAAATACCCAATCTCCGAATCTCATTACAAGGGATTTTGGATGAGGAAGCTTACAGGGAGGCACACCTCTCTCAACTAGAAAGCCTTGACGAGGCCAAGTTAAACGCTAAACAACGACATAGAGACTAAGTCGACCGGATGTGCCGCGATATAACAAAAAGTCTATGAGCAAGAAATATATGAAGGAGATCTAGTTCTAAGACTAGACAGCCTGATCGATAAGAAAACTGCAAAGGAAGAAAGTTCCACCCAAATGGTTGGGCCCATACCGAGTCATGAAGGACTACGGAAATAAAGGCATATCTCTTATGCACACTAAGATGAGGAATTTGGTGAAATCACAATTCCTTGCACCTTAAGCGGTTTTATGCATAAAATGTCAAAGCCATTGCTCGTGACATTATAGCTACCTACATTGCCTTAGTCTTTAAAGCCGCTTCATTCTCGTCCATTTCGTAAAAATGATAGTTTAGGAGCTTACTCTTAAAAATCACATAAATTTTCAAGATATTGGTAAAAATATTCATATCACATCTCTTCAAACATCATCAAATATTTTCAAATCTTCTCATCAATTTCGACAGACAAACATTGACGGAAACCATACCAAGACCTGCATACTTGGCTTTGCTCTTTCTTTCTACTAGGTAAATTTGTCCTGCCACTGGGCCTGCATTACGTCTGGAAGCTTCTTGGTGTCACATCTATCCCTCTTAAAATCTCTTGGAACGAAAGGATATCCTAAAGTCTTAGATCAAAAATGTCAAATGAAATCAAAAGCACCAAGCAAACAAAATATTTTATTTTACACACTTCTTTGCCCCATCAACCTTCGGTGATAAGCCCACATCTCTTACTGGTGATGTGAGGTTGGGAAAGGAAAGAAGTTCCCTTACTCGCCTATATCTTTCCTTTGGTGACAAACCCATGCTTCTTACTAGTAGCGTGAGGTAGGGTGTGGGGGGTCCAGTCACACAAACTAACAAATCTTGGTATGCTAAAAACACAAGTCAAATTATGTTAAGAGAAAGCAAATATCCAAACATCCAAATTCCAAAGAGATCAAATCCTCAAAACCAGATTTTGTCAACTAGGTTGCCATTTATGAATCTAAGTCTAGATAAACTGAAAAGTAAGTGGCCTTCTAAGCTTGGTAGTAGTTCTAAGTAGGGTGGGTGTGTAGGTCCAAATTTAGTTCTTGTTCTTGGTTTGTATGTCTCTCATCATTCCATTCAATAAAACCCATACAACTTGTGCCCTTCCTAATTCTTTGTGTTGAGCCCTCACATCTTACTAGTTATGTGGATTTGGGATCGGGGGCAAGTTCATCTCTTTATCACTATGCATTCATCACGTTTTTCCAATATAAGAAGGAATTACAAACGTTGCCCAAAGAGTTCAAAAGTTCAGTACTACCATATGTTAGTATCATCTCATATCAGCATTGCAAAAACACATAGAGTAAAACATTCTATTTACTATCATTTGTTGTCCATTGCATACATTCTGGAAACATGAAAAGCAAATATTCTAAAAACATCTAAAAACACATTTAGAAAATGAGTCACAAAATTCAAGATACCAAGAGTCTAGATCCAAAGATATATATATATATATATATATATATATATATATATATATATATATATATATATATATATACATACATAAATACATATACAAATTAGGTTTCATATACAATGCCATCATGCACTAGGCATGGTCAAAACGCTCAATGAGCTCGGAAAGTACAAAAATACTCGTATAAACAACCTAACAAAGGTCACTACAAAAAGAGCCAAGTGGCCTCTCAATCCCTATGGGATCCTCTCGAAGGCGCACGATCACGCTCTAGAACTGCTGGGCCTTTGGCGCTCCGAGTGCACCGAGGGCTCGCAATCCCGAATAGTAGTTGTAGTCTCGTTATGAGAGTGGATCCTCCTCATCAAGTGCTCTATAGCCCTATACCGGCTACCTCAAAGATGGAGGGAATTCACCATCTTGGCCACATGCCGAGATAGGGGCAAAACATCGGTATGCCTACCGGCCGCCGAAGGTTCCCCGCATCCATGGATAGCTTCGCACGAGTCTTCTTCATGGGGAGCATCAGGGTGTCAATACATACCCGATGAATCAAGTCTCACCACTCATTAGCAGTCTCTGTAAGAAAAGGAGAAAACAAATTAGAAAATAATCAAAAGGTGAAACCAAGGATGAACAAAAAGAGAGGTAGCAACTAAGGCAATTCTAGCTAAAATAAATATCAAAAGAAGAGTGACAACTCACTCGGATCTCTCGGGCCTCCAAGAAGGATCTCTAGGATCCACACCTGCCACGGACGCCGCCACCGACTGGTGTCCCCCTCCTACGTCTGGGGCAACATGGCATCCTGCCACGGACTCGTCCTCTCCACCTAGGTCCTGAGAAAGTAACTCCTCTGAGACTAGAGTCACCCTCTCCGTGCTCTACTCTGCCCTCTCGGCCTGTAGGATCTCCTGAGTGTCATGCCACTCGGGATCGCTATCCTCTTCCCCACCTAACTCACTGATCTCCATGTCCTTGGTCTCCTCCTCCGTCTCTCCCCTATGAACTCCTCAGACTCGGAGTCTATATCAATGGGGTCATCACTGCTATGGGCAGGACTAACGACATTCGAAGTAAAGGTGCCTTGAGGAGCACCGACTCTCTCTCGAGCACGTACCACCCTCCCGGTTGCAATAGGGATGCTAGGGAGTAACAACACCCAACCCTCAAGCCTCTAGACCTCCCTAGCCTCCCAAACTGATTTGAACACGGCACCACCGGGGAAGCATTTCAATTTAAGCAAGGCCGAAAGTGTTGAGGCACTCGATCAAAGGGGTGTGTCTCTACCTTCCCGTCCCGTCCATAAGCTGCCTCAGAGTAGAGAAGCAGAAATCAAAGTAAAGGTCCCCTCTTCTCACAACCCCGCCATGGCCTAATAAGGTGTGGCCTCCATATCTTCGTGAGTCGGGAAGCAACTAGCTAGTGGGGTGCTCTAAGACTTCGTCATCTTTGTCCATCTAGTTGCCTCTCATGCCATTCGGGATCCTCCACCTCTCACGTCTCTCCCATAAGGGATAATGTGCTCATAGACCCACTCATAACTAAGGTCGGATGGCTCAAAGAATCGTCCCCGTAATCGAACCACCCCGTATAAGTCGTGATAGGTTGTCCCAAGTATATCGGCTCCCTGTGCATAAATCGACCATGTGCCTCAATCATGCAATGATGGGGGCCCAAGAAGAGAGAAAAGTATCCCCTCCCTTTCCTCGATCAATCTCGAAGCAAGGATGCCCATAATAGCTGATGGATCGTAGGGATGGGCAAGCCGAGATAGAATGGACCTTCACCCCCTTCTTTGAACTAGTGGAGATAATTATGTCTCCCATATAGGTGGCCCACCGAGTCACTCCGAGCCTGATATCACTGATCAAATGAAAGTCTCCTCCCAATAATCGGGACTCCCAAAATGCAAAGTAGACATCCTCTAGGGTGATAGTCCACTCACCCCTAACACCTGGAAATCGAAAGGTGTTCCGATCTCGTGTCCCAAGAAGAAAATAAGGCACATAAGTATGTGATAGCGTGGTGCAATGTGGGGATCCGTGCGATCCTCAATATACCTCGCCCTCTAGAGAGTATATCCTCACACACCAAGAGAGAGCATCTAACACTGCTGGAAGCCAATCACTCTCCCTCTCTCGATCCATCTAATGTACTCTTCCTTCTTCTACAAAATACCCAAAAACACGAAAAGAAGCAAGTTAGTATCAAGATTGCATTAGAAAAATCATTAAAGCAAGTAGGAACACTAGAAATGTAAAAATAAACTCAAAATAGTGTTGTTTTAACACTTTGTCAGAGGACCACCGCCGAGCGAGTAGGCGGCGGTTCCATAACGGCCACCTTAAAAGTGTCGGTCTTGTCTCAGAATCGCCGCCCTACTCAAAGGGCGGTCCTATCCCGACCTGACTACAAATGGGTCGATGCCCTAAAAATGCTTAAAAACGTACAAAAATTGACCATTTTAGCTAAAACAAAAGCCTACCCATTAGGCGTCCCCCCTAAGAGACACATTTAAAACTGAAATTTCTAAAAATAACCCCCACAACAAAGATTTCATCATTTTAACATTTTGGGTGCAAAAACGTTAAATCGAGAAGAACTAACCTGAGATCTCATGGGTTGAGGTTCTACTCGCAGAGGCATGATCGCTATCTTGATACGAATGTTTCGACTATATCTCTCGCCAAAACCATCACCGTGGGTCCTAGAGCTAAAAACTATCAAATTAACACGCGCAAATGAATAGGAAAATAACCCCATTATATAGATATATATATATATATATATATCTCGTGTGTGTGTGTGTGTGTGTGGTGTTTTAACTCATTTTGAATGCCCCTTTCGCAGGTTTAGAGTGCCGACGGAGGTAAGTTCTCATCCCCGCACAAATGGTAAGTCCTCATTTCATACTAATTTAGTATTTATTTTTCGATTTATTTTATCTATCTGCACTTGAGTCATCTTTCCATTTTGCAGTAAGCGAGAACTCGGATGGCAACATTTCGACACACGGCATGTCTGTATAATTTCTAGTTTTCCATTTTGGGACTGCCATACTTGGACCCACCATTTTACACCTCTTCATGGTTAAAATGCTTCTCCGAGGGGGCAATATGTACGTACCCAAAATTATAGGGTACTGTACCACCGGAATGATGTTACACATGCCCCAATGATGATACATGTGTCGTCCCGCAAGGTGTTTGGGATCCAGAGAAGCTCACGAAGTATATGTTAGCATCCCAAATGCTTTATCCAAGTTCCTTGTGCTTTGTTTTATCCCTCCGCTTTCTTTTTCTAAGCTTTTGACCTTCAGTGATGAAACCGCCGCTCCGCCAGTGGCGACGGTCCTATAACCGCTGCCCGCTCAAGGTGGCGGTCCTTCACGCGTTTTCTAGCACATTCCTTTGATCGTGACTTGCATAATTTTTCAACATTTACCAGCTTTTCTCAACCACCTTAGCTTGTATTAATGTTTTATGTTCCCTGGAATAGTGTTTCTTCATTGTTTAATGGTAAAAGAGTTCTAATAGGAATTACCTTTGGGTGAATGTGAAATCTATAAATAACCAACTTGTTTTCAAGCAAATGGCCCTCAACTTCTCATTTCCATTGTTTAATCTTTCAATTTCTTGTTTAGAACTCATTTTGTTTTCATGTTTGCATCCATGCTAGTTTTTCCTTTGCTATTAGAAGCCATTCGATCTTCTTGCTCTAGTCTTGTTCATTGTTGTTCATACAAATTAGTTTAGAAGCAGAGTAGTGTCAGTTGTAGATTGAATTCATTAGAGTTGCATGTTGTGTTCTTCATGAGAAGGTAAATTATAGAATCTCTCAGTACATTTGTGTTGTATTCCCGCAATAAATCCCGCTAGGAATTACATACGCCAAGCTCTATCACTTGCACTATCCCTCTCCTACTCGCATTATATTCGGTCTATATCCAAAGCTGCCATTGTTCAAAATACCTTTTTCTATTGATGTTAGCATATACACGCTCTTCTTGGATTTACGTGAACATGAAGGAATGAGGAGATCATTCTGAGGGGACAAAATCATACACTCTTGGATTCGCCATGTTTCGCAAATTCTAGGTTTTATCTCACAAAGTTCTAGTTAAAACATATCAAATAGAGTAGTGAAATATTTCATTTCAGTTAAATTTCATTTTTGATATTGCCAGGGAAGCTGTGGGGATTGATAGTTTCTCAGAAACTATGATTCATTCCTCACTTCTGAGGTAGGATCGAGAATCTTTCAATTAAGTTAATCAGCTATCTAGTTATTTAGGATAAACTCACAACTGCACAAGCAAGTAGCTACACCGGGCTACCTTGCTTGTTTTAATTTTGTTATTAGATTAGTTGTCATTTTCTGAATATATTAGATTAGTTTCTCTTTCAATTCTATTAAAAATTCTATCAAAAATACAAAAATAGAGGAATATATATATATATGTTGTAGATATATCTTGCATAATTAGTTTATTTCATTTTAGTTAGGTTTATATTGATCTTCAGATGACAATCACGGGACCTAGGGAGCCCAGGGAATACATTTTTGAGCCAATCATGCCTCAACCCAATCTTGTTATAGCATTAACCGACATAGACCAAAATCTGCGTAATTGTGTCTTCCGAACAACAACAGACCTACAAGAAATTAGCACACAACTAAGAGGATTAAACATAGAAGACAACAAAGCACACACGTTTTGGTCAAATCAGCCAAATTATAGACTGCCTTGATAGATATCCGTATGACTGTAGAAGGACCTGAAAGAGAGAAAACATTCAGTTGTGATCCACTAGTCCCATGCCAGACGTAGGAGACCTCCTCGTTGATATAGACACTAGCTTACATATCCAAGTTGCCAGAACACCTGTTAGGTACTCCAAGAAAATTGTGCAACTTCTAGTTCTAAACATAGAGGTTGAAAAGGCATACAATTACTGGATACTCGGAATTAGGGGTTGACTCTTCATATGACCATAGGAGGTCCACAACAACCACGAACTTATGGTTGTGATCCACAGGTCCCACAACCCAACATGCCTACAAATCAATCAAATATTGACACCACTTTTGCGAACTGGTGTTTAGGTCTTCTCCACTTCCACCAGACATCATCACACAACTATCATTATTAAACATAGCAGCTAATCAAGCTAAAGATTTCTAGACTAGACCAGAGAATCATCCATAAAACACCAAAAGATCCACTACACATTTAGCCATTCCATTTTCATGACCTTGTCGGGAGATATATACGAAGCACCCACAGTCATCTTCCACGTATCCCACAACCCATAGATCGGATCATGGCAAAGCTCGATATTGATTGGAGCCTTCGAGCAACTATCCTCACCGAACGATCTATCACACTTTGGTTTAGATTAGGATGGCCTTTTGCCTTGGATTCACAGATTCCATTATCACATGTTCAAGACATAAGATTACCTAACTAGGTTATCCGCATGCCACGTGTATTTCATCCCCATCATTGTCTCGCATAACCTCGGGAGGTCGGGTGTGAGGAAGAGTTACTCGTAGATCCCATTCTCGCATGTCACTTTTCCATCGTATAGGAACCCATAAAGTTATCTATTGTAATCTGTGTCCATATGTATTGATGGAGATGCATTTAGTTTTAGTAAAAGCATTTATTTACTATCAACCATACATCTATATCCTTAGTAGAGATCTGGAAACACCCCTAGAGCTATTTTGACATTGCTTATGCTTTTGATTTGTTTTTTATAAATATTTTTCTCTTTCATTTGTTTTGAGGGTGTTTCTGAAACCACTATTGTATGGGTAAATGGATTTTGAATGTATATGTGGAAAAAAAATTTGATAAGTGGCTAAATTTATGCCTTAGGACCTTCATGAAAAGTTTTTAATTGTGTTATATTTCTTGGATCTATTTGAGAAATGCTATTATTATATTCACTAGATGAAAATAAAGAAAAGGTTATAAAGGCTACTATAGGTAAGTTCAGACTCATAAGGCATGACAACGGGGTATCGATAGCTCACCTAAAAAAATGATTCAAACTATGATATGGAATGTGAAGGATTTGTAAAGGACCGATTGGGCCAAATGTAATGTTTTTGTGTGATTGGGAATGATATTTTAACCAAACATTTATAAGGGTGATGGAAGGATAGTAAAAATGTCCTTGTTCGTATGTAATAGTTTTGAATATTGGATTTTTATTTTCATTTTTGGCACTTTTGAACTCTTTTGTGGTTTTGGATGTTTTGGAAAGTTTTATTGCATATAAGAGGGGTCATGTAAGGATTCGAGGTCATAATTCGGACCCAAGACAATTATATTAAAAGGATGGATTCCCATGGTTGATATATCTAAAGTCAAGACAAATGTGATTCCCCAGTCCTTTTGGTGACAAGGTCAATGTGAGACATTGGTTGATGATTAAAAGATAGAATAAGTTTGTGCATGATCATGTTGGTGAAAATGGAAGCAAATATACCACTTAATACACAAAAGATGGTAGCGACTAGTAGGTGTTCCTTTGGAGATAGAGCAAGGCCAAGTAAGATTGGTTGAGGAGTGTGAGGTGTACAAATGGGATCCTTGTTGATCACATGCGAGATATTTTCTCGGTGGATTAAGACTTAGGAACACGGGATTGCTATCACGAGGAACATTATCAAGTATTAGAAAGTTGTTGAAAATACTTATGGTAAGAGGGTTAACTTGTATGAAATGTTCATATACATATGAGTATAATGATGGGAAAAAAATTGTGATCCTCGATCAAGGTGGAGAGGAGATGGTTAACCAACATCTTGGATTATGAGTAGGTTCAACAAGGATTGGATAAAAATACTAAAGTAATATTCACCCATATTTATAAAGCACAAGAAAGTGGCGTAGGGTTTTGCCACGTGTTTTTAGTGAATAGAAGAAATCCGCCATGTGGAAAGAATGTTATTTTTGAGATGAGATGATGATGAAAATGCTTGAATATATAAGGAGATCATTGTTGTTTGAGTCGATGAAGTGGAATAGGTTTTTGCCAAATGGGATATTAAAATGGGAGGAAGAAGACTAAGTGGTTGAGTAGATAATGAGGATGATGTTGGGGTTTATGATAATGATAGATTCGATGAGAATTGGGAGGCTTGATGTGATGAAGATGATGACATTGAAGGTGATAAGGATGATTGAATTTGTATAAGGAAAAATGGTGTTGGGGTTTGTGAGGACAATGATACTTGGGGGATGGAGATAATGATGTTGGATTAGTGTTAGTCAAAGGGTATATTATGGTGACAACAATGATGTATATAGGAGGCATAATATTGTTTGATACACTATAAAAATGAATGTGTATTTATAAAGGAGAAATAATATGAGTAAAATGAGTGGAAGGGAGGAGGTGATATGCCGAGCATATGATATTTTTGATGAACCATTGTTGCAAAGATGATGGGACATTGAAGTTCATATTTTTAGTGAGAGACATGTTAAAATATTTAGGAAGTGGAATCGTAAAAATATATACGTCTCGATTTTGTGGAACTAAGAGATTGTCTACTTGGATGTCACATTTCTCAATCATGTCTTGGATGATATTAATCAATTGAAATTTTTATCCATGGAGTGTCCCGAGTTTGATGAAAAGTGCATTAATTAGCTAAGTTCCTGTAGTCACAAAATCATGCACTTTAGACATTATTTAGTCCTAGTCTCATACTACTATTCATATGGTTTTTGAGTGAAGAAAGTACTAATTAACCCATGTCCTTTGGCCATTTTAATTTGTTTGTTGTCGTCACTGCCGACCTCCGCATCTACTTGCCTAGTTAATTCTACCATTTGACATCATTTTATCTTTGACTAGGGCACCCTAGGTGCCTTGGTCCCATTTGGGGTGCCCTAATCCTTTTACACTTTCCCGCCACTTTTTGGGCACTTTCTAGCTATTTAAGCTTTCTATCTTTTTAGTGGTCAAAATTTTCAAGGTTAATTACGAAATTAGAACAAGAGAACCATATAAATATAAATTTATGAGACCATAATGAGGGACCAAGCACTAAGCACTACTATCATCACCTAAGGTTGCATCCATCAAAGGCTCCATTTACATCCATCTAGCTCCATCACAAGGCACAAGGTTGGTTCATCTACATCACACTACATAGGAGGGAAGTTTATTCTATTCCATCCACCATTTTATTACATTTTTACACATAGTTATTGTTTGCTACTTTCACAAAGTGTGACTGACATAAGAGCACCTAGGCATGATTGCACGCACACACACATAGAACTACATCGGGTCTAAGATGTAGTGCAACGCTCAATTAGTAAGTCCACTATTGTGGGCTACTGAGGATAGTTTGACCCCTTCATACGCATCTTTATTTTTAGGGGTTTGATAATTGTCTTAGGGTTTTGCAGGTCTCTCCTTCATCACTAATTTCTAGCGACATATTGCAT
Organism: Taxus wallichiana var. yunnanensis; assembly: GCA_018340775.1. NCBI lineage: Eukaryota > Viridiplantae > Streptophyta > Pinopsida > Cupressales > Taxaceae > Taxus > Taxus wallichiana. The sequence goes on from CM031239.1 coordinate 1,000,541,119, forward strand.
AGTCCAATGACACTAGTGTGATAGGAAGCGAACATAGGTGATCACTTAACAATACCTTAGAGCAGGTTTGTAGAGATTTTTCACAGACTCAGTGCCCATATCATAGAATAAGGAACCCACAGGTGCCCTTGATCTCTCCAGGTGCCCCACTCTAGCCTATTATTCTAGATCTATAATTTTTGGAGCTTCTGTGTATTCGTTCCTACACTCTACTCATCCAATTTATTTTGTGACATAGCCCCGAGGCGTCATCGAATCAGCTAAGCTCTTTCTAATTCTTTTTACACTTTAGGGTTTTCTATTTTCATATCTTAGATTACTTGGGTCACTTTCCTTATTTAGTTTAGACATTTATTTCACTATTGTTCTTAATATTATATCAACTAAAGAATTATAATAATTCCACATTTTATTTAATCATTTTGGTGAACCCGAACACTTTCACACTTTTAGCATCCTCATTCTTGTCATCTTAGAGTCTAGTCATCATGAATATCTCAATCACTGATTATTTGCTTGCACATCCTAATGTAAGGTATAGAGTCCAACATCTTCTAGCTACTACCCACATTCATGTTGATATGCATCCTGACTTAGTGTATCAAAATTTTGTAGATGCATTTTCTCAACACTTATCATTCAAATATAATCTTCCCGCTGATTTAAACACTTTTGATAATGACCCACCCTTGCATATTATGATTCACATTCTCAATATGGGTATTAAGCGTACTTTAATTGATAATGGATATGAACTTAATCTATGTCCTATGTCATTCCTTGAAAATTTAGGTCTTTCCACTCGCATGATGTTAGTCCATCATCCCTCTCACTCCATGCATATGATGGTTCAATCTGCCCATGTGTAGGTCACATTGTTCTTCCTATTACTGTAGGACCAAAAACCCTCAACACCGTTTTCTTTGTCATTGATTTTCCAATCTCATATAATTATTTACTTGGTACACCATGGCTCCATACCATGCAATCCGTTGCTTCTACCATACATCATTGTGTCAAATTCATACATGAAGGTATTAAATATATTGTACTTTGCATGAACCGTGATGCATTCCAATATTGTGACCAAGATCCTAATACTACCCTTCTTATTCCACACACTGATACTACAAATGACCCTCAACCAATGGAAAACTACCTCATTTACCACCACTTGAAGGTGTCATTTGTGTGATAGATACAATCTCTTCTACGCCACCTAATACTACTATTGCTATGATTCTTTATCAAGGGATTTCCCAGTTTATGGACGTCACTCTATCACCTACACCTTCACATTTACCACCTCCGTTAGCACACCCACCATTTAATTACACACTTTTCATGAATGATTCATATTGGGAACATATTCCATTTGATCCTACTTGTGATGACACCATTTTCTCACATGATGGTCGACTCGATCTGGTTTCACTTTTAAGGACCTATATCCTCCTACTCATGCTCCTCATCTATACTATGGCTTCATCACTTATTATGTTGCTTATGGCTTGCATGTTTTCCATCTTACAATCTATCTATCATGCATTCCTTGCTCTTCTCCACTCACATTAGGGAAATCATGGCTTGATTACATTGGGGGCACTCTAGATCCTGACCATATAAACATATCTTTTCCCATGCCCTTTGGTCATGTATTTATTTGCAATAGTTATTTTCTTGGCTATTCACAAAATATCACTCATTGGTATGCACACGGTTGTCCACTTCCTCCATTCACTGATGAGGAATATGCCATGGGTATGTACAATTTGCACCTCAATGGCTCATTACATGATCAACCAGACATTATTGCTTATCAGGTCTCTAATGCTTATCCATATGACTTTGACCCTAAAATTGATGATCTCTTAGATGATATTACATGATCGATTCTTCATCTTCCACACTTGGGGAATAGCATTCAAACACCCCGTCAGCTAGCATCGCCACATTTCCCATAATTTTATTTACATGCATCTCGCATTCTAACACTCACATAGTCCTCTATATTACATTGTCATTTACACATCATCATTACCCGATGAAACACTCTTGTGCTTTGGTTCACACTTGACTTTTGAGGGATACATACTACACATGAACCCCACACTACACAATATGTACTACACATTGCAACTCTTTAGACATCTCACGTCATATTGTTTACATCTTATACTCTACATTTAGTCTATATCATTTTGACATTTGTGCATCTACACATCATACATCATATTAGTTGTCATCATACATGTATCACACTCTTATGGTCTATGAGTCTAACATTACATAATCCTCATCTTACATACTACATAGTGTGCACCTTACACTTTTATTCTACATACACATCTTGCATTGCATCTTATACATCGTACATTACACATTCTACACATCACATGGTCATCTCTTATCATCGCACATACTACATCATATTCTACGTGTTGCACTCACTACCCTATGATGCACTCTAGTCCCTCGGTCCATACTCAACTACCGATGGTTTACCAATCAAATGGACCTTATCATACACACATTCATCACTTGACCTTCTATCATGCAACATTACTAGGTTAGTGACATATGTTATAGGCTAAATGGTCACCTATTCCTTCATCTTGTAGTGGTACACACTTTAGGCTACATCACCACTCCCTCTATTCATCTAACCATGATATACACTTTAGGCTACATCATCATGTGTTCATCTCTAGGTCACATATCATCACACACATACACACTCATCACAACGCGTTAGACACAACACACACTTTGACCATTTCCCAATGACGCACTCTCGTTTTTGGTTCATTCTTGATTGCTAAGGGGGCATACTAAATGAACCTCACTACATACACTTCCATTCACTTGGGGGCACGTGGCTCCTATCATCCATCTTACATTCCATTCCATCCATCCACAACATGTTACATATCTTGGTTGCTTTTACTCTTTCTTACATTTGCTTGTTCATGTTTGCTTATTACACATGCTAGCTAGATCTCTTATATGTCATTATTTTTATCATACACACATGCACGTTCACATCCTTTTCTAGTTGTGATCGCAGATACAAGTATCCTACATGCAACATGGATGCTCGCCTCCTACCACTCCTATAATGGTCGCTAGGGGCATCCACATTCGTCTCTTACAGGTGTTATTGTTTCATTTTGTACTTATCACTCTACATTACTTGCTTATACACACTTTTGACATATGGGTTATCTTTCTAACATGTTAATGGGTGTTTTTGTGAAACATTTATTTTGCATGATTATTTACTTCCATGGCTATCGATTTAGTTGTCAACCATCGTTTGTCTATTTTTTTCTCTTGTATGCGGGCATTGACCTTTGTTTTGTGTGCACACTTGTTTGTATGTGGCCATTATGGCCTTGAGTGTCTTGTGACATCGTGAGTGATGTCCCATGTTTTTAACCCACTTTGGCGGTCTATGATTGTCTTCTTGCATGTTTACTTGCTTTCTAGCTTCTACATTGTCTGCGTAGCATACACTTGTCTTTTACATGCATGCTTGTTCATACTAACACTTGTTTTCTAGCCACTTGTTTTTGTGCACCTTGGTTTCTACCAAGCACATTCCCTTTCCCCTTCGGGTATAGTTTTATGGTTGGTCCTCTTTTGGGGCTGCATTCTCCTATTAACGATGTCGCATGTGCCCCCAAAGAGGGGGCATCATTTGGGTTTTACACACTACACAACACTCTCTACTGGTACAATTCAATTTAGTTTTCTATCCTTGACATTATGGGTTATACAGCGAGTGGGTTCAAACCAGTCTACAAACCCCATACACAGTGAATTTTACAGGACATGGTTGTCCTTAGCATTCTAGGGAGAAGTTACAGGCTAGAGGATACAACAAATTTCCTCTTTACACTACTTCATCCAATGGCATCGGATCATCCAAAAACTAGGCAAAGATAGAGATTTCTTCACACATCTTCAGGGAAGCTAGTTATAGGTTGGAGAATAATACAAATTTCTCCCTACACTTCTTGATCACGGTGGCATGTAAAAAAGTCTTCTCGGTGTTTGTAATAAGGCAATGTTGCCATTTAGAGTAGTTTTCCATTTATGTATTCCCTTAATGTATTTCCTTTTTCATCGCTATGCTTTGTCATTTTAGTTGGTGTTTTGTGTAATAAGCGCGTTTACGCACTAGAAGATAATTACCATTTGAAGAATTTTTATGCGCAGAGGATTGCACATACCATTTGTGTGGGGTGGCTATTGAAAAATGGGTACACATAAAGGAACAAACTACTACAGGTGTTATTCAAGTTTGGAGAGTTTTGGAAAGAATATTTCTTCCAAACAAGGACCATAGATGGAGATAAACAAAGGAACAAGTATAACATGAGGTAAGCATAGGCCATGGAGACTACCAAGGGAAGGCGCAGTGGCGAGGTACTCGGGCGCATGGAAGTGTGTCTTTGAAGAGAAGTCTACACCCGGAAGTTGGGAAGGCACGCTAGAAGGTTATAACTTAGGCATGAAGATGTACCACACAGAGAGTGTGAAAATGGTCAATTAATGATAGGATTGTTGGTAGGTGAAGGAGTAATAAATGCACTAACTTTTTAAAAATACATATAAGGACGTGATGCAAGTTCATTTTTACCTTTGCAATCACAAGTGTTTGAGTGAGCTAAGTGTAAATGAGCGAGCAAGTCCTGCTAAGGTGAAGAGAGTGTGAAACCAGATGTGGAGAGTGGATTTGTGCGCAAAAGAAGCTTATGTTCCCATTGGTGAAGGGGTTGAGTGAAGCAACCATGTTGAGAAAGAGCTAGGGCATGTGGTTTCAAATTAGGGCACATAGATTCAAGTTATGGTTTTGAATTTCTCAATATAGAGGATCAGAAAGTTGATATTTTCATATGGCACCAAAGAAAACACCTGCCGTAGGAGCCAAAGGAAAGAAGAAAGTAGAAACAAAAGTTGAAATTGCTCTCGAGAGTAATTTCTCAGAAATGCAATATCTAGAAGGTGTGATAATTGGGAAAGAATGGGATTCCCATATCCGTAACTTCAAGGTGAGTGATTACAACATTCACTTCTGATAACAAGAAAGAATTAGTCGTGTTGTTGAGTACAACGACCAACAAGCGCATGACATAAGATATACCAGTATATGATGACAATGGGGAGAAACTATTAAAACAAGTGGCGAGTCTTTCGGTTATATTAGCTCTAGTATTTTGGCAAGTATGAACCTCTATACCAGATGGCTTATGAGCTGAGTCCATGAGGACTTCTTCTATTTTGCCAGATGAAGGGCAAGGATTACAACAACCATGATTTTGATATTGACAGGATTAAAAAGTATAAGGGTAGACCTAGATAGTGACCTGACTGATAAAGCAATAATCATGGAGACACAAAAGGAGTTGGGGTATACAAAGGGTTTGTGTGGAATGGACATTGATAAATTAAAGAAGTACCTAGTGGTACAAGCAATTGCGCATCTAGTGACCAAGTTGAATGATCAGGAGAGATGGTCGCAGGTGAATACAATGTGGCTCCATGTCACGAGGAAGATGTCTCAAGGAGTAGTCTATAACATAGCAGGCTACATTACGAAACCATCATTGAAGAAGTGCACACAGGTGATAAGATCAGTTTTGGCATTATCTTAATTTCTTTAGTATTTATGGAAATTGGAGTGCCTAATGGGCCAAAGAACAAGATTTGGGAATATCCCATGGAAAAAAATTCCCTGGTAGAAAGGTTTGACAAGTATTTATGTGAAGGGTCCATGAGTGGGCCATTTAAACAAGGGATAAAGATGTGATATGATTGACTCTCGTGACATTTGAAGAGGAATGACGCATCCCAGGAGCTACCTACGGTAGTTGGCAAGCATACTGATTCGCGGTGTACCAACACTTTCGCCTATAAGGGATGGGACATGGAGCCCATGGTGAAAAATACCATATGCCTTCACAACATGCTACTTCTAGGCATCAGTCCACCATTTTACTGATGCACGCCACCTGAATTTTATTGTAGATAAGGTAGACTGTGACTACCACACTTTGAGGAAGACATATGTATTTCTAGGTCGGACTGCCTATGTTGAAAGGCTCATTTCAGACATTATAAGCATGAAGCCTATAAGCTTGGCAATTGGGGACATTAGAGTAGCACTCGTATACCTTCAGCTTAAGCCCAAGCTGGAGAATAACAAATATGTGGAGAATGATTTTGCACTCCTAGGGCCACCTAAGGGAAAACATACAGTGGAGAATGTGCCACCCTAAAGCCCATAGAAGCTATAGAGGTAGATGATGAGGAAGAAGAGAGGGATGATAGTGGAAACTTAGAAAATAGAGGCCGAGAGGAAGCCCATAGATAGAATGGAGGCGGCGTGCAAGTACCCCACTTCGGTGTACAAGAAGAGGAAGAGGACTTGGAATCAGTCTAATGAGAGTGTCATTTTAAGAGGGTGTTCAGAAAAACAAGAACACAAGGCATGAGAACTCCTCGGTATTTTAGGAGGTCACTACGACTCTTTCATAAAAAAGAGACAGGCGAGAGGAAAGGAGGAAGTTGAAGCTAAACAAGGAGGAAGAGGAGTCTACAAAGAGCACGCCTAGATCCCTGTACAACTAAAAGAAGTGGAAGAACCCAGGGATGAAGATATAAAGGATAAAGAGGCGGGAGGCTGGAACATGATACCACTGCGAACATAAAAGATCTAGCTCCAAACCATGGTGCTCAGTGTACCTAAGGAGTTGAGAACGAAGCGCACAAGTGGGAACTATAATTTTTCGCATATGGGATATGACGAGGACACGGGTGAAATTGTCTACGCTTGATTCTAGAATACAATGGGCCTCAAGGAGTTGTATAGATGGGAGTTGGTGACCCCGGATATGACAACCACATGCATAAGGAAACAATTGTCTTGGTCCATGCAAACTCACATGGATGAGCATGATTTTGATGTATGTGAAGAGTCTTGTGTGTCAAGAAGAATGAAGAAGGCACCATGAAAACATGTACATAACTATAAAGCCCACTCTCATGTCCGATGAGCAAGTAAGCAATGCCTTAGTTAAGGTATCTAAGGAAGTGGCGCAGAGGAACATAGATAAGGTTGCCACTATTAGAGTGCTACAAGAAGAAAACAAGGCCAAAGATGCTGAAATAACACGTCTAAAAGGAGAAAAGGACCTAGAGAAAAAGAAGAATGGGGCCCTCATCAGCATGGCAAATAAGATTGGCGATCATGTCATGAAGGTAAGACCACACAGAGTCAAGGTACTTAAGAGGTTCCCTTCGGCTATGCATTCGGTGCTCACCTTAGTTGATTTGATGCTTGAGGATGGACTGATTCAGATGCTAGTGCCAAAGGACCATGAATAGGAAGAAAAGAGAGCAAAGGCCTCAGTAGTTAGAAATATTTCATCTTGTGAAGCCTTGCTCCAGACTTTATAGGAAGAACTCAATAAATCAGACCAGGTATTGAATATTTGTGCAGATCGAAAGCGGTAATCAAAATCTGCACGATTGTAGAAGACAATAAAGTCCTGAAGGTGATGAAGGATGAAACTTTGGGGTGTAAAAGAGAGATTAGCACTGCGATCAAGTAAAAGCACGAGGCCCTTGCAGCAACACAATATCCCCATAAAGAAATTTGGATGAAATTGGGAAGCTTATAGTGTAGAAGATGGATCTTTACGGAAGGAAGGGTGATTTGTCATGTCAACATTGTTCTAGTATTACAAAACGAGAAGGAAGAGATTACACAAGAGGAGTTAGATTCTATTGCATCGGATATTCCAAAAAAGGTAGAAGCCACACTAAGTGATTGGAAAACCTTAGAGGCTGAAATCAAAGAAGAATATCCAGAGTTAATTCTTCCAGTTGAAACAGAGGACATTACAGGGTGAAAAGTTCATTCTTTGTACAATAATTCTTTAATTTTCTTTCATTCCCATTCTTTATTCTTTAAAGTATCAAAAGGCAACCATTTTAGAGCAACAATGTAGTTTAGTGTGGGGTAATGTTGAGTAGACAAAGTATGACACTAAGAAGAAGGCACATAGAAGATTCACATGCGGTAGCAAGACAAGTTTGAAGGTGCGAAGGATAGGGAAGGAAGCGCGTGCGAAAGACAAAATGAATCGGACTTAGCCATTTTCATGGTTATGGGCTATTTTTGGAGATAGCGTGCGGGGCACACAACCAAATGGAAACTTGTGTGGCATGCAAATGCTATTTTTGGAAGAGTGTCTACTAAGTGCTTTGCATGAGTTCGAGTTAATAATAGGATTACCACTTCCAGTTAACTAGAAGAGATCTATTATTAGCGCACTTACATGTGTGTCTATTATTGTAAAGGCGCATGGCTATTTTCAACATGCGACCTATTTTGGGAATTATGTAAGCGGTGAAGGGAAAGTCCCCACCCTTATAAATATGTAATAATCTACGTAGATAAAAGGAGAGAGGGTACTGTGTATGAGCTATTGTGGATTTTCTTGCGGTAATCGATGCATGCATGAACTTATGGTACTACTTATTGTAAGAATCTTCTATGTTCATTTTGTTTTAATATAATGGAGTCTATTGGATGAATAATGGTGTCAAACATGACTATAACTAGTTATTGCATGGATAATTTCATTATGTTTATCATTTGATTCATGATTCTTTAAGATCTAGATCTAGAATATGCTCTGTGGAAAGTTTATACTATTTATGGATCTGAATGCATTAACCCTTCATCATGTTTACATCCTGCACAAGCAACTCTAAGGAGGGGCCTGGTACCTTTGCACGCTTCAGGTGAGTGCTTAGTCTAGGTTGAGTGATGTGCCAACATGCCTAGGTTATTCTTGATAAATTCTAGGATGCATAAAATATGGAGCATTGAGTTGATTTAGAGCCATTCTTTCCTTGTGAGTTTTGACCATATTGCATCTAATTGTTAGTTATTTCGATTTTTGTAATTGCTCATGCATTTTTCTTTCATCAAACATCCAAAAAATCTAATATGGTATTAGAGCGATTTTGGTGATACGTTTTCCATTACCAAGTTATTTGTAGTTTTCAAATACTTTTTTTGTGAAACTAACAGTTCATGTGTAAATAGATTTGACTCTGTCTTGGTTCTTTATGGTTGTGATATTTGGGTGTTTTCTTGTATTTTCTGGTTTTCCTGGTTTGTGGGAATATAGCCTATTTGCAGGCTTCTGAGGTTTGCAAGCCGACATACTACATATACAGTCCTAGAGATTGTTTATTACAAGTTTCTAAGGTGTTTTGTAGACCCTTTAACATTATTGCAGGCTCTTTAGAAGAGTTATATGGCTCTCACAGGCATGTTATAGACCTCTGAAGGTGTTTTGACATCCCATATAGTTGCTAAGGTTGATTATTGGGTGTATTTGTATGATAGAAAACTGACATGTGAGCATGAAAATCTACAAGCAACTCTTTTTTCGTACCGACCTCCGAGGTCGTGTGTCGAGATAGCTGTTGGAAATGGAATATATGTGGATATAGACAAACTAGTTGGGCAATCTTATATCCTCAACACGCAATAATGGAATCTACGAATCTAAGGCAAAGAAGGCCCTCCTAACCTGAATTGGTGTAATGGATTGTTCGGATATAATAGCTACTCGGAGGCTCTAATCAATGTCGAGCTCTGTCGAGATCCTATTTATTGGTTGTTGGATACGTGGAAAATGACTTGTAGGTGCTTTGTGTATATTTCCAGACAAGGTCATGAAAATGGTAATGAGAGGTGTAGTGGATCCTCCAAAGTTTTATAGACGATTCTCTGGTCTAGTCCAGAAATCCCTAGCTTGATTGGCTGCTACGTTTAATACGGAGAACTGTGTATTGATGTCTAGTGGAAGTGGTGAGGATCTGAATATTAGTGTGTATAAACCAACATCAACATTTGATTGGTTAGTAGGCCCGTTGGGTTGTGGGACCTGTGGATCACAACCTCAAGTTCGTAGTTGTGGCAGACCTCCTATTGTCATATGAGGAGTCAATCTCTCCTTCCGACTATCCAATAGTCATAAGCTTTTTCAGCTTCTATGTTTAGAACTAGAAGTTGTATGATTTTCTCAGAATACCTTACGGGTGTTCTGGCAACTTGAATACGTAAGCCAATATCTATGTTGATGAGGAGGTCTCTGCGTTGGGTTGTGGAACTAAAGGATCACAACCAAATATTTGTTCTCTTTTGAGTTCTTATATGGTCATGCGGATATCCTATCAAGGCTATGCAGTAGTTGGGTTGATTTGACCAAAATGTGTATGCCTTGTCATCTTTAATATTCAACTCTCTCAATTGCTCACTAATTACTTGTAGGTTTATTGTCATTTGAAAAACCTAAATCCTAAGGTCTTGATCTATATCAACTAGTGTTGTGGAGAGATTTGGTTGAGGTACCATTGGTTTGAAAATGTAATCTCTGGGCTCTCTAGGTCCCGTGATTTTCATACAAAGATGATTCAATTTTTAACTAAAATGAATAAACTAATTATGAAAGATATATCTACACTATGCATATATTCTTTTATTTTTTGTATTTTTGATGATGTATTTTAACGAAATTAAAAGAGCAGCTATTCTAATATATTCAGAAGATGAACAATTAATCTAATAACAGAATCAAAACAAGCAAGGTAGCTTTGGTATAGCTATTTGCTATGTGTATTTGTGATTTTATCCTAAATATTTAAATAACCAACTAGTTTAATTGAAAAGACTTGATCCTATCTCGAAGTGAATAATGAATCATAGTTTCTCGAAACTATCATTCCCCACAACTTCCACGACAATATCGAAGCGAGCTTTAAGCGAAATGAAATAATTTACTACTCTATTTGATATTTTTAACTACAACTTTGATGGCTCAAACTTGGAATTTTAGAGAATAGTGGTAAATCCAGGTTTTGTGTGATTTGTCCCCTCGGTGTGATCTCCTCGTTCCTTCACATTCTCATGAATCCGAAAAGTGTGTATATGATAGCATCAACAAAAGAAGATACTCGAACAATGGCAGCTTTGGATATAAACCGAATACAATGCAAGTAAGAGAGGGATAGTGCAAGTGAACAGAGCTTGACTATGCAATTCCTAGCAAGATTTATTGAGAGTACAATGCAAATACGCGAGAATTCTGGAAACTATCTCTTGTGACAAAACAAAACCTGTAACTCTAAATGGATTCTAATCTAAAAATGAAACTACCTTATGCTAAACTGATTGTATGGGACAACAATGAAGTAATATGAAAGTAAGAAGATCAAATGATCTCTAAAATAGAAATGAGAGGTGATAATTCATGTAAAATATGAAACTATTGAAACTCATGCAAGAATTTCAAACAAACTGAATAATCAAACACAGAAGGAGAGGGGCCATTTGTTTGAAAACAAGCTGGCTATTTATAGCATTTGGATTTACCAGAGGGTAACTTGGAATTGATCTCCTTTACTATAAATAAAGGAAAACACTATTTACCAGGCAACGAAAACATAAATGCAAGCCAAAACATAAATGTAGCCAAAACACTATTTATTCATCGAAAATGTTAGTTTTAAATGAGTCTTTAGGGCGTGCCCATAGGGTAGGTCTTCATTTCGTCCAAAATGATGTATTTTTGCATTTTTAGCATGTTTTAGGGCTTAAGGGGCGTTCGTTGATTCGGGACAGGACCACCGCCTTGCACAGGGCGGTGGTCATGGGACCGCCGCCCTATGAAGCGCGATTACAAGACCGCCGCCCTATAAGGCGGATTCTGAGACCACCGCCATAGAAGGCGTGATTTACAAAGCTGTCACTCTGCGCGGGGCGGTGGTTTTGAATAGAATGCAAAAAGAGATGTATTACTTGATTGTTTTTGCATTTTTGGCATTTTTATATGTTCCTAATGATTTTTCCAGTTGGATTATGTTTACTAACTATTTTTCTCTATTTTGGGTGAACACGGAAGGAGTACATCGAGATGGAGTAGAGAGAGGGAGTGTGATTCGTTCCTGCAGTGCTAGAGGCACTTACTCAGGTAGAGCGGGATACTCTACAGAGGGTTGACATTTGGAGGATTGCTCAGGTCCCTCATGTTGCACCTGCTAGTCACATATTGTGTGACTTATTTTCATCTTGGGACGAGATCAGAACACTTTCCGATTTCCAGGAGTTAGGGGTGAGTGGTCCATCACCCTTGAGGATGTCTACCGTATATTAGGGTCCCGATTCTTGGGAGGTGACTGTCTCTTAAGACAATAGTGTCCAGATCTCAGATGGTTCAGTGGGCCACATATATGGGAGATGTTGTTTCCATGGGGTCGAAGAAGGGGTGAAGGTCCGTTCTATTGTTGGTTCTAGATATCCCTGTGCTCCACCAAGGCTATTATGGGTATCTTGGCCTCACGGTTGATTGGGGACAAGGGAGGGGATACTCTTTTATACTGTTGGGCACCTATCATTACATAGATTGAGGCACATGGCCACATTTACACTTGGGGAGCAGACATCCTTGGGACCACCTATCATGATTTGTATAGGGTGGTCAGATTACAGGGGTAGTCATTGAGTCACCCTACTCTAGTCATGAGTTGGGTGTATGAGTGCATCATTCCCTATGGGAGAGGTGTACAGGTAGAGGATCCGGGGCTGTCAGGGCAGCGAGGTGGACAGGGATGACCATACTTAGGATGCCACACCAGCCAGTGGCTTCTTTGACTATTGCAGACATGGAGGCCACTCCTTATCAGGCCATGGCAGGGTTATGGGGAGAGGAGGCACACACATTGATCGCTTGCTATACTACTAGTCAGTTAATAGACAAGATGAGGAAGTTAGAGATGCGCTTTGACAGAGTGCCACAATAGTTTGGAATCCCCTATATTGATATGTTTCCTCGAGTGGGGCCACTATATATGGAGTCATTTTGTGAGGCCAGGGGAGGTCCTAGAGGCCAAGGTTGGACTACGATCACTCCTGGAGTTCCCATTGCAGCTAGGCGGGTGGTTTGTGCTCGAGGGGTAGCCAGTGCTCCTCGAGTACCTTTACTTCAGATTAGAGTCGGTCCTACTCATAGTGGAGAGAGCGATGAGCCTATTGATGTGGACTCAGACTCTGAGGAGTTCAATAGAGGAGACAGAGGAGGAGATGGAGGGAGGTGAGATAGGTGGGACGGCCTGGGGATGATGAGAGTGACTCTGAGTGGCATGACACTCAGGACATCTTGAGGGCCGAGAGGGTAGAGGAGAGTGTAGAGAAGGTGACCTTAATCTCAGAGGAGTTTCCTTCTTAGGACATTGGGGGAGATGATGAGTCCGTAGTAGGACGTCACTTCTTTCTAGATTTGGGGAAGGTTCCACAGTCAGCGGCAGTGTCAGTGGTAGGTGCAGATCCTAGAGATCCCACCTAGATGCCTGGAGATCCGAGTGAGTTACTACTCTTTTCTTGATTTCATTTTAGTTAGAATTGTTTAGTTGATATTTCCCTTTTGTTGTTTCGTTTGTTTTTGACTTTATCATGGACAACTTTCTAACTTGTTTATTTCTCCTTTTTTATTTGTAGCATACTATTGAGAGATGGTGGGACTTGATTGGCAGTGTGCATGGACACTCTCTACGCTCCTTCGGAGAGTACACAGGCTGAGCTTACTGCAGACGTGGGAGAGCCTTGATGGAATCGAGTAGAAATATGCGCGTGTTTACCCCTACGGAAGGAAATAAAGATCATGACTTCTCTCCGTGCTGAGGTAGCTGGATATAGGACCACTGAGTGCTTGATGAGGAGTCATTCTCACAGTGAGACCATAATTACTAGACATGATCATGAGCCCTCAGTTCATTCGGAGCGTCGTCACACAGCAAGAGTCCTAAATGAGGTCATGAAATTTTTGAGGGATCTCACAGGGATTGAGAGATCATGGTGTCCTTTTGTAGTGATTTTTGGTCGATATTTATATGAGTGTTTTTGTATTTTCTAGGCTCATTGAGCATTTTGACCATGCCTAGTGCATGATGGCATTGTACATAAAACATGATTCATATATATATATATATATATATATATATATATATATATATATCTTTTGGATCTAGATCTTCTTGTGTCTAGAATTTTTGTGATTCGTTTCCCATGTGTATACTAGATGTTTTTAGAATCTTTGCTTTTATATGCTTTTCAGAATGTATGCAATGGATGACAAGTGATAACATAATGTTTCTCTTTGATTTGTTTTGTAATGCTGATATGTGATGATGCAAACATATTGTAGTACTAAACTTTTGGCTTCTCTGGGCAATGTTTGTTGTTTCTTCTTGTTTGAAAAAACGTGATGAATGTATAATGATAACGAGATGAACTTGCCCCACTCCTAACTCCACGCAACTAGTAAGATGCGAGGGCTCATCACCAAGAGTTGGGAAGGGCGCAAGTTGTATGAGTTTGACTGAATGAAATGATGAGAGATAGACAAACTAGTGACAAGAACCAAACTTATACCTACACACTTACCCTACTCAAAACTACCACCAAGCTCAGAAGGTAACTTACTTTCTAGTTTATCTAGACTTAGATCTTATAAATGGCAACCTGGTTGACAAAATCTGGTTTTGAGGATTTGATCTCTTTGGAATTTGGATGCTTATTTTCACTTAATATAATTTGATTTGTATTTCTAAAATACCAAGATTTGTTAATTTGTGTGAATGGACCCCCCACACCCTGCCCCATGCCACTAGTAAGAAGCATGGGTTTGTCACCAAAGGTAGGATATAGGCGAGTAAGGGCACTTCTTTCCTTTCCCAACCTCACACCACTAGTAAGAGATGCGGGCTTATCACCAAAGGTTGGTGGGGCAAAGAAGTGTGTAAAATAAAATATTCTGTTTGCTTGGTATTTTTGATTCTATTTGATTTTGACACTTCTGATATGTGATTTTGGAATATCCTTGTTTCAAAGAGACGTAAGAGGGATAGATGTGACACCAAGAAGCTTCTAGAATAGACCGTAGGTAAGAACAACTTCACCTAGTAGAAAGAAAGAGCAAAACCAAGTATGCAGGCCTTGGTATGGTTTTTCGTCAATATTTGTCTATCGATCTTGATGAAAAGATTTTGGAATCATTTGATGATATTATGAAAACTGAAGAGATATGATTTTGAATGCTTTTTCCAATATTTTCAAAAGCTTGTAATGAATTGCTTAAGAATAAGTTCCTTGACCACAATAGTTACGAAACGAGTGAACAAAATGAAACAACTAAGTGACTAATGCAATGTAGGTAGATATAATATACAAATGGTGACGTTGATGCCTTACGCATAAAACCGTTTAAGATGCAAGGAATTGATTGTTTCATTGAACTCCTCACCTTCTAGTGTACACAAGAGATACGCACCATTTCGTAGTCTTTCATGACTCGGTATGGGCCCAACCACTTGGGCTGGAATTTCCTTCCTTCACCGGTTTTCTTATCAATCCTAGTTGTCTAGTCTTAGAACTAGATCTCTCTCATATATTTCTCACTCGTACACTTTTTTGTTATATTGCCGACACATCCGATTAGTATAGGATCTATGTCGTTGTTTGGAGTTTAGCCTGGCCTCATCAAGGATTTCTAGTTGGGAGAGGTGTGCCTCTTTATAGGCTTCTTCTCCCAATATCCCTTGTAATGAGATACGGAGGTCAGGTATTTTGACCTCAAGCGGGAGAACTACTTCGCCCGAATACTAATGAGAAAGGGGTTTCCCCTATTGGTGTTCTTATTGAGGTTCGATGGGCCCACAAGGCCGGGTATAATTTTAAATGCCAATCTCGTTTGTTCTCCTTAACTGTTTTGAGGAGAATAGCTTTTAATGTTTTGTTTGTGGCTTTGGCTTGTCTGTTGGCTTGAGGGTAGTAAAGAGAGGCCGTATGATGATTTATCTTGAATTTACTACATAATTCACGGACCTCATCATTCTTAAAGGATGTGCCATTATCTGAGATAATGACTTGCGGGACACCATACCTGTAAATGATTTGATTCAAAATAAACTTAGCGATTATAGAACCTGGTATGGTGGTGAGAGGCATGGCCTCTACCCATTTGGTAAAATATTATGTGGCCGTAATTATAAAGTTATGGCCATCTGTTGATGAGGGAGAGAATTTCCCTATCAAATCTAGACCCCACGTGGAGAAAGGCCACGGGGTTGCTATTGGTTGCAGAGATTGTGCTGGCATGTGAATCTCGTGGGAGAATTCTTGGCATTTATGGCATTTACGCACAAACTCTACCACGTCATGTTCTAGAGTGGGCCAGAAATAGCCCATCGATGTATTTTGTGAGCAGTGGTGTGACCACCAAAGTGGCCTCCACATATCCCACTATGGGATTCGTAAAGAATCTTTTGGATTCTTCAGTGTCAACGCATCTTAAAAGCATTCCATCGAAGGCTTTATGGTAGAGCACTTGTTCTAAGATAACATATTTAGCAACGATAATGCATAACCACCTTCTTTGTTGCGATGTG
Organism: Taxus wallichiana var. yunnanensis; assembly: GCA_018340775.1. NCBI lineage: Eukaryota > Viridiplantae > Streptophyta > Pinopsida > Cupressales > Taxaceae > Taxus > Taxus wallichiana. Next base: position 1,000,557,649 of record CM031239.1, read on the forward strand.
GCACCTTCTGGGTACGTATGGTCCATGATAAAATTGACAATATCAGTGTACCAAGGGCATGTAGAGATGGGGGGTCTAGTTTCGACAAAGTATATGCACTCATTGGGAAAGTCCAGATTTACCAGATCACCTCCATCTAATAGATTGTTAGCTAACCAGTCTGCAATGATTTGTCCTTTAACAGATTTCTGGTTTACAAACGTTAATTCAAATTCACCCATTAAAGTTATGAAACGTCCAACCTTTTTAGATAAAGACCCTTGTGTGAGGAATGTTCAGTAAATGATCTGTCTTTACAATGACCCTTGTTTCTTGGTTTAACATGTAATGTCTTAAATGTTTGGTTGTAAAGACTATGGTAAGGCATTCTCTCTTTGCTGTATATAACGTGTTTCATAATCAAGCAACGTTCGGCTATTGAAATAGGCGCACGTTCTCGTTTATCATTGTATTCTTGAGCCAGCATGTAGGCTAGCGAGACATTAGTAGCCCATGAATATAGTATCAAAGGATGATTTGTCTGGGAGGCATTAGTGTGGGAGGAGACAACAAGAAGTGTTTAACCGCTTCGAAGGCCTTGTTGTATTCTTCTATCCAATCAATGCTATAATATTTCTTTAATAGATTGTTGATTGGATGAATAACAAAACTTAAATTCGGGATGAATCTTTAGATTGCACCTAGTTTCCCAAGAAATGATCGGATACCGGACTTGTCTGATGTTGGAATCATTTCAAGAACAACCCAAATTTTGGTGGATCAGCACCAATCCCTTGTGAGGATATAATGTAACCCGAAGCTTGCCTGTCACACAAATACACATTTTTCTGGGTTCAAGGTGACGCCATACTCGATCAATCGTGAGAGAATGATACGGAGTACCTCGGGGTGATCAAATCATCCACTTAGGATTCCACAATTTTATGAATAAGGTCGTGGAATATGTATGTCATTTTTGGTATGTAGTGCCGGTGTTCTTAAGACCGAACAACATGACAACGTAACAATAAGTTCCCCAAGGAGTTATAAATGTGGTCTTGGCTTGATCCTGTTTAGATATTTTAATCTGATTATACCCTGAAAACCCATCCATGAGGGACAACAATTTAAATCCAGTACATTGATCAACAATAACATCAATAGATGGTAACGGGAAGTCATCTTTGGGACAAAGGCTTTGTTAATATCCCAAAAGTCTATGCAAATGCATATCTTTCCATTCTTTTTGAGAATAGGGACAATATTAGATACCCATTGTGAATAGTCAACTGGTTTGATGAATCCTACTTGGAGAAGTTTCATTACTTCTTCTTTTACCATGAGAGCCACTTTTGGCTTCATTGGTCTTGAATTTTGTTTAATTGGCTTTGCATCTGGTTTGGTGACAAGATTATGTACTGCGATATGTGGTGCAATTCCTGTCATTTCTTTGTAGTTAAACGTGAAAGCCTTTTGATGTTCCTTGAGGATTTGGGTGTGTATTTCTATCTCCTTTGGAGTTAACGAGGATCCTAATTTTAAAATATTTGGTTCTTCCTCCGTTCCAATGTTTATGTCAATTGTTTCTTCGATCAAGGAAGCATTTCCTTCTTCAAATTCAAGCGGGGCCGGAGGTAGTTCCAAACTTTCTCCGTTCTCTACCTTGTAGATATCGAGATCCTTTTGCGGAGGAGACTCTATCATGGGATTTCCAAAATAGGAAGAGGAATGTGGTATTAGGGAAATATCTACTATGTGATGAGTGAGATGTAGCTCCGCATAGGCATTTAGATATTTGAGAGTGACTCTATCACTGTCAAAGTGATCCAGGATAGAAAACTCATTCTCAGCTTCTATATGAGTCAGGAGCGGGTTTGTTGGTATTTTACGCACCAACGGTTTAGTACGAAGTGATACCATGAAACTTGTGTTTGCCACCTTACTGTTTGGAGTAAAACGGGAAGTCGAGGTTCTTTATTGAATCTGTGAGAAGGTTTTTCTCTCGTGGGATTGCTTCAATTGATATGAAGTTTAATCCTTTGCTTAGATCTAATACCACCATTTTGTAGAGTTGTAAATGTTAAGCTCTAGTCTCATATACCTCAAAGACTTGGTTTGCAAATAGTTGCGAGTCTCCTAGCATTCTAATGTTATTGATACCCATTCTTTTGGCTATGATGAGGCGCTAAGAAGGAGGGCTTCGTACTCAGCCCCATTGTTTGTACACTCAAATTTTAATTTAAAGGAAAAAACTAGGATCTTTCCTTGGGAGAAGTGAAGATTACACCTGCCCTGACTCCAAAGCGACATCTAGCTCCATCAAAGTGGAGTGTCCAATATTTGCTTGGAAAAATGGATGTTGGGATATTTTTTGTGTCTGTTTCTTTTGCCTTGGTTACTTCCATACAAACTTTGTACGATGGAACATAACTAATTCCTAGGGTGTATCCCATACCAATAAAATCAAATGGTAGGAGAATGGGTAGATATTTCTCTAGTAATTCAACAATTTTTGCGGTAGTCCCTAATGATACCATTTCTACGATGTTAGTCTCATTTTTGAGTGTTGGAATGCCCTCGACTAGATTCATAATTTCTAATTGTGTTGTAGGTATTAACTTCTCTTCTAGTTTTGAATTGATTGGTTTGTTAAGTTGATTTGTTGGGAGTTCAAACTCAGAGTGAACGCTTGGTCTTTTCTTCAAGTCAGCTAGGTGTATATCAAAGGGTTTTGGGTCACCTTGTGCCACAAATATTTTCCCTAAGTGTAAAAATCTTATTTCTTGGAATAGCGTAGAAGGGATTGCCTTCATGTGGTGTATCCATGGTCGACCGAGGATCATATTATAATTGGTTTCCTGATCTATAATATAAAATTAAGTGAGGACCGTCTTGGGTCCTAAGGTGACAGTAAAACTATGGTTCCATTAAAGTGGCTTTGAGGCTATCATAACCTCTTAGCGTATTTCATGTTGTGGAACAATTTGTTTCTCCATATCCTAGCTTTTGAAGAAAAGTGAAGGGGACTATGTTAACTACTACCCCATCATCAATCATTGCGTGTTTAACATAATTATTGTAAACCCATACTTTAAATGCAAGGTTGGGTCACCTCTACACGTGATTTCAGCATTTGTTGGCATTTTGCTTATGTCAAATATAAACTCAGTATCCCTATCTGTTTGCCTGGAGGGTAGACATCAAAGTCTACATGGTTTACTTGCGTTTTTAGGAGGAGGAGTGATGTTAATTAAATGACCAAGGCCTAATGCTTCTAAGAGAGAAGCCCTATGGGCGGGAGAGTTCTTCAACAAATCTAAGAAGGAAATGTGAGAGAAGGTCTTTGTTAAGTCATTAATTAAATCATAAGAGCCTATGGGTTTTACCAATGTTTGTTGAATGTTGTCTGGTTCTAATGGATAGCTTGGAACTGGTGGAGAAGAATAATCTGTGTTCTTGTTATGGTTTTATGGGTAGTTGTAGTCTCAGCTCTACCGGGCCAACTATCTTGGTTTGTGGTCAAGTTCCCAATTGGGGTGTGATTTGCTTAATGAAGTTGAAGCTTCATGATCGTTATTTCCTATCATAACACCCTTGTTTGTTCGGATTGGATCTAACTGTTATTATTAGAATGATTTGGGAGTAGATCGTTAAAGATCTTGAGGGGTGCATTTTGAGGGGACCCCTGTGTAAGTGTTTGGCATGGGTATTATAGAATTTGCTAAGAACATATCTATAAAGAGTTGTCTTTGGTCTTCTGGAAAATGCTACATGAATTTATTGTAGTCATAGAAAGTCCTAGTATCATGGCCTTGAATCTTGTGGAAACCACAATACAAGTTGGGATTATAGTTTTGAGGTTGTTGATTTGAAACCTGTTGTGGTCCAAAATTCTGATTAGGTTGTTGGTTGTTAGAGTTAAAATTTTGAGGTTGTTGCCTTTGGTTTTGACTCTGATATCTAGTTGGGTTTTGATTTAGACCTTGTGTCTGGATTTTTTGTTGTTGTTGTTGTCATTATTGTCATGATGGATGATTAAAATCCATTGCGTTGATTGTTGGAGTAAAGTTGTTATTTCGTTGATTGTTAATGGGAGGAAAAATGTTTACAACGTTTGCTCTTTTAACTTGGTTAGTTACTCCATCTATTGTTACCCCATGGTTTTTGTTAAGGATTTTGGGTCCTTGATTGGTATTCGACATTAGGATAGGTTGTAGTATTTTGATTGGGAGTGATTAATTTCTGTTTGTTCCATATGTCTTATGACCACTATCTATTACCACTTGATCTATTCAGAGAGCACTCTCGAGTACTTCATCATAAGTTCTTAGTGGGAACTTCTGGACTTCTTCCTTTATCTCTCTATTGAGGGAATGAAGGAATAAATCACATAGTTCCATCTAATCCATGTTTGGAGCACTTACTTTGATGAGTATAGAACCGCACAACATCTCTCGAATAAAATGAGTAGCGGATTCATTATGCTCTTGTTTAATATGCAAGAATTCCCTGATTCCTGTTCTCAATAATTTGTTCATATCAAAAGCTTTGATAAACTCTGACACAAGTTGTTTGAATGAGTGTATCGAGGCTTCAGGTATTCTGTAGTACCAATCAAGGGCAATACCCTCTAAGGTTTTAGGGAATATCTTAGCAACAACCCCATCCCAAGGGAGTAGTTCTTGAATGGCCGTGGCATAGGCCTTGATATGCGCATTTGGATCTCCCTCCCCTTTGTATTTGGGTAAATCAGGAAGAGGTCTTGGAAGCATGAAACTTCGTATGGTGAAGTCTAGGGGATCTTTTAAATATTCTGAGTAAGTCCTTACCACATAGGCTTCGACCATTGATGGTGCCCTGCGAGGGGGTGGGGGTGGCATGGCATATGTATTTGCAAGGGCATAAGGAAATCCCTGTGGTTGAGAAAACATCCGAGAGAAGAGAACATGTCTCCCTGTGGTGATTTTGAATAGATGTTTAAGTAGGGAGGAGCATTTCTCTGGTATGGGTTGTTTGGTGCTAAGTCGGGAGGTATCATATTTTCAACTGGAGCAACATTTGAAAATGTGGTTCTAGTTGGTGTTTTTTGTTGATAGTTATACGAATGTTGAGGAGGCATGCCTAACGTGCCTATTCCTGTAAGGAGGTCAACTTGGCTAGGGTGATGTGGAGGGTTGGGAATTCTTGCTTGCCCGAAATATGAATTTTGATTTGCTTGAGCAAGTTCCAATCCTCTAAATTTCTCAACTAAAATTTGAGATGACCTTGATTGGCAAAGACAAAGTGTTTTGACTTAATGGTGTTTGTTGTACACTTTGAGGTTGTAAAGGGGTATGATACCCTAGTATGAATTGGTCATTACCCTGCCAAGCTTCACCAAGAGTATTTCCATAGGTGGAGGAATGGGGGTGTTTTCTTGGAGTAGGGTATCGGGTTGTATTTGCAAACTTCCTATAGGTGGGTACATGTTTTGGAAGCATTGTTCACTTCTAGCATAGCACGCTAAATACTCCTCATCCAAAAATGGGAGTCAATTGACTATCTATCGATTTGGGTTCCGAACAAAACCTGAGGAGATGAAGTGGACTCTCTAGTAAATGTCATATTGTTAGAGCCTGAGGGATTTGGTTGTTGTGTTTGTGTAAGCTGATCCAACTCCTCAATTCAAAATGAAGAACTAGAGCTAGTTCTTTGAGGAGGAGTTTGTGATGACAAGTAATTACTTGAATAATTTTCAGCCCATGCAGAAAGTGAGGGTGATGGTTGTCTATTTGTTTGACTATAATTTACTTGAGACCTGAGAGAGGTCTGCCATATGCGTCGTATCCCGACATATTCGGGGGGTATATGAATACCCGCAGAATAATGGGAAAGAGTGAAGGTGGATGAAAGAAATGAAAATAAAAGGAGAATAGTTGTTTGTTTCACGTCGGGTTCACCAATTTTGTTGGTGAAGCTGATGTGAAGGCTAATGAGGTAGAGAAGATGAAAAGTGAATCAATTGGAAGAGCAGTAGGAATCTGACTTGATTAGAAGATTGTGTATTTTTTTCATGTTGGGTTCACCAATTTTGTATGATAGAAAAGTGACATGCGAGCATGAGAATCTACAAGCAACTCTTCTTCGTACTCGACACATTGCCGAGGTCGTGTCGAGACAACCTGTGGAAATAAAATATATATGGATACGAGACAAAATAGTTGAGCAATCGTATATCCTCAACATGTAATAATGGAATCTACAAATCTAAGGCAAAGAAGGACCTCCTAACCTAAATTGGTGTAATGGATCGTTTGGATATAATAGCTGCTCGGAGGCTCCAATCAATGTCGAGCTCTGCCGAGATCCTATTTATTGGTTGTTGGATACATGGAAAATGACTGTAGGTGCTTCATGTATATTTCCAGACAAGGTCATGAAAATGGTGATGAGAGGTGTAGTGGATCCTCTAGAGTTTTATGGATGATTCTCTGGTCTAGTCCAAAATCCCTAGCCTGATTGGTTGTTACGTTTAATACAGAGAACTGTGTAATGATGTCTAGTGGAAGCAAAGTGAGGATTTGAATATTAGTGTGCATAAACCAGCATCAATGTTTGATTGATCAGTAGGCCCATTGGGTTGTGGGACCTGTGGATCACAACCGTAAGTTCGTGGTTGTGGCGGACCTCCTATGGTCATATGAGGAGTCAATCTCTCCTTCGACTATCCAATAGTCATAAGCTTTTTCAACTTCTATGTTTAGAACTAGAAGTTGTATGATTTTCTCAGAATACCTTATGGGTGTTCTGGAAACTTGAATACGTAAGCCAGTATCTATGTCGATGAGGAGGTCTCCTGCGTTGGGTTGTGGAACTAAAGGATCACAACCAAATATTTGTTCTCTTTCGAGTTCTTGTATGGTCATGCGGATATCCTATCAAGGTAGTCTGTAGTTGGGTTGATTTGACTAGAATGTGTATGCCTTGTCATCTTCAATATTCAACTCTCTCAATTGTTCACTAATTGCTTGTAGGTTTATTGTTGTTTGAAAAACCTGAATCCTAAGGTCTTGATCTATATCAGCTAGTGTTGTGGAGAGATTTGGTTGAGGTACCACCGGTTCAAAATGTAATCTCTTGGGCTCTCTAGGTCCCATGATTGTCATACAAAGATGATTCAATTTTAACTGAAATGAATAAACTAATTATGAAAGATATATCTACACTATGCATATATTCTTTTATTTTTGTATTTTTGATGAAGTATTTTAACAAAATTAAAAGAGCAGCTATTCTAATATATTCAGAAGATGGACAATTAATCTAATAACATAATCAAAACAAGCAAGGTAGCCTGGTATAGCTATTTACTGTGTAGTTGTGAGTTTATCCTAAATATTTAAATAACCAACTAGTTTAATCGAAAAGACTTCCGATCCTACCTCAGAAGTGAAGAATGAATCATAGTTTCTCAGAAACTATCATTCCCCACAACTTCCCTAGCAATATCGAAAGCGAGCTTTAACTAAAATGAAATAATTTACTACTCTATTTGATATATTTTAACTACAACTTTGATGGCTCAAACCTGGAATTTTACAGAACAGTGGTAAATCTAGTTGTGTGTGATTTGTCCCCTTAGTGTGATCTCCTCGTTCCTTCACATTCTCATGAATCTAGAAAAGTGTGTATATGATAGCATCAGCTAGAAGAAGATACTCGAACAATAATGCAACTTTGGATATAAACCGAATACAATGCAAGTAAAGAGATTGATAGTGCAAGTTAATAGAGTTTGACTATGTGATTCCTAGAAGGATTTATTGCGGAGTACAACGCAAATACACCGAGAATTCTGGAAACTATCTCTTGTGAAAAACAAAACCTGCAACTCTAAATGGATTCTAATCTAAAAATGAAACTACCTTATTCTAAACTGATTGTATGGGACAACAATAAAGTAAGATGAAAGCAAGAAGATCAAATGATCTCTAAAACAGAAATGAGAGGCTGATAATTCATGCAAAATATGAAACTATTGAAACTCATGCAAGAATTTCCAACAAACTGAATAATCAAACACAAAAGGAGAGGGGCCATTTGTTTGAAAACAAGCTAGCTATTTATAGCATTTGGATTTACTAGAGGGTAACTTGGAATTGATCTCCTTTACTATAAACAAAGGGAAAACACTATTTACTAGGTGGCCAAAACATAAATGCAAGCCAAAGTGGTTGAAGAATGCGGGTGAAAGTTGAATTTTACGTTTAACGCGATCATCGAGAACATTCTAGAAAATGTGCACAGGACCGCGTGTATAGCGGCAATTCTGGAACCGCCACCCTATCACGGGTGGCGGCCACATGATCGCTGTCCGGGTAGGGCGGTTCACGTAACTTAAATACAAAAATCAGGGAAAAAGGGGGCAGAGACAAGAATAAAGCACACAGAGCTTGGATAGAGCATTTAGGATGTAAACATATACTTGGCGAGTTTTTTGGATTCCGAGCACCTTAGGAAGAGACTTGAATCATCATTGGGGCTTCCATAACCTCTTTCCGGTAGTACAGTACCTACATTTTTGGGTACGTACAATATCCAAACCTGTTCTATTCTCACCCTTATAGATATGTTTGGTTCTATTCTCACCCTTACGCAGAGGTTGATTTACAAATATGTTCTCACCCTTGAATTTTTCCAAACTTTCCTTGCTCTAGTGAAGGTTTTAAATGGCCCACACACGCATTGTAGACTGGATTTAGTCATTATTTTTGAATCCTAAGACATAATTGTCCACTATACTCGGATCTATGGAAATTAAAGGGCCACAACCCGTGTTAAAAAAATCCGTCTCGCCTCTAATGCCTCACCGAGAATAGCCTTTGGCTATACAGGTGGCTAACGCCAAACCCCATACAACCCCAACATATTTTAGGCTTCGAGTCACACCGATGCATGTGAATAGAAAGGTGCTTAAGCTTGGGCTCATCAAACCCTCCTCCTTTTGCTAAAACTATATTTTATTTAAAAGTGCATTTCAAGTTTAGTGCAAATTCATTTAAATAGGGATTATTAATGCAAGAAATAATTATTGTAAACCTTTTGATTGGTAGCTTGCTATCAAGTGCCATTTTGCAAAAGTTAAATATTTTTCATTTCCCAAAGCATTAGACCTTTTTTTATTGTAAAATGTACTTGAGTTATAAAGTTCCACATCTTGGGAGGATTTTTGCAATGGATGATGACGAAGACGATGACCACTTGGTTCATTTTCATGAAATATTTTTGGAGACCCAAGGGTGGGGCCTAATTTGGTAGGAGACCAAACCCCTCCATTTGACTTGTTTGTTTCATTTCTTATTTTTGTAATAAGCACATTTAGTGCATCTATTTCTCTTGAGAAGAAAAATTGTACATACATTGTAAATGGGTATCTAAAAAGGCGGCTATTTTGGAACCCATATTGAGGATCACTTTGTCTTCCTCAGTAGCGATTTGTGAATTCTGTAGTACTGTTTGAGCATGGGATACTCATATAACTTCTCCATTCCTATGCAGTGCTGAATTTGTCCTCTATTTTTTTGTGCCCACTTGTGTTAACCAATGGTTTTTAAAACAATATTGGACATTTTTTGTTCATGCAATTCTGCTTATTGAAGGGTGATATTTGGAGAAAGTTTGACTTGTTGGAGATTCTTTATCAGTGCCTCATCCAATTTTGGATTCCTATTGGGTTGCCTTATTTATTCATATTTCATATTTTTATGTACTTAGGTACCTTACATGGCCTTGTTGCTAGGACCCAATTATCCTATCAACATCAAAAACTTCATCATCTTCGAGGTGGCTTCTAACTTTCTTCACTTCTTCGTTTCTCTCTTTTGGGGGGAGATTTTTCCCATTGGGTTTTCTCCTTTTCTCCACTTTATGAGATATTCTCATTATACGTATGTACCTCATCACGCCTTGTTGTTGGGACTCACTTTCCTTGTTCACTACCCACCTAAGTTGTGCTTATGGGGGGTGTTAGTGTAGCATATTCATTTTTATTGTATTTTTTATTTACTTGGAGATTTATTACACTCATGGGATATGCTTGCTTAGGTGTTGGTTGTCTTGAGTTAACTTACTAGTTCTATTGAGTTAGCTTACCGCTTTGTTGAGTTATCCTACTAGTTGTGTGGAGTCAAATCTACTTGATTATACCAATCGGACTAAGCGTCGCCTGAGACAACTTAGAATATTCTTTCAAGGTGTACATGGTATTGTCACTATAGATGGTGGGAGTAAACCTAAAACCAAATAATGAAGATTCTCTCTTGGAATATAATGGGGATCAATGCTCCCCAAAGAAAAGAGTATTTAAGGATATGAGGTTAAAACATTCCCCAGACATAATCATGTTACAAGAAACTAAACTAAAGGAAGATCTCATCCTTCCTAAGATATGGCCAGCTGCATCCTTTGCATCTCAAGAATCCTCGGGAAACTATGGGGGCCTCTGTATTTTTTGGAACCCGAAGGTTTTTTTGGAGAATGTATTATCAAAACCCCCCATTTTATGGGAATATTCTTTCAAGAAATCGGCTCTAGTTTAGGTTGGATTGCTATAAATGTGTATGCACCCAATCTGAAGCCTCAAAGAGAAGTCATATGGAAATATATTCTTGAATTCATAAAAAATGTAGATATTTCCGTAGTTCATATCCAGGGGACTTCAACTCTCCTCTATCCATCTAAAAAGAAAGTTAGTACCCTTCTAGTTGGAGCGCGAGTGTGGACTCCTTGGCGAACTTCATTTGTCAAGGTGAGCTTTTTTATTTTGATCTTCATGGTGCCTCCTTTACTTGAACGAATAGAAGATTAGGTTTAAATCACATCCAAATTAGACTGGACATAATGCTAGGTTCTATGGATATGGTTATCTTATTTCCTTGATTTATTTCAGCTCCCTTCCCAAAGTCTGCATCAAATCACAACCCTTCACTTTTAAGTGTAACTAATTCTAAAAAATCCAAGAACTTACCCTTTAGATTTGAGTTGACCTGGCTCCATAATCACAATCTTGATTCTCTCATCGAGGAATGGTGATCGATTGACATTCATGGTTCTGCTTTATGTTTAGGTTTGCTAAGAAACTTAGTTTTATCAAGAAACAATCTGAAAATATGGAAAGGTACAATTTTCAGGATATTCAAGAAAGAAAATCTTTTCTCCCAAAAGATCTTAGACATCTCTTCCAACATTGAAGGATGTGGAAGAACTTTTGATTATCACCGAAAAGAATTAAATCTTCTTAGTGAATATCATAATACTCTTGTTGAGGAGGAAATTTATTGGAGACAAAGATCTAGGGATCTTTGGTTAGATCAAGGAGCTGAAATAATTTTTTTTTCATGCTACAACTTGTAAACATAAAATTAGAGATAAAATCAAAGAACTTTTATTGTTGGATGGCAACCTTTTGAATTCTGAAGATGATATTTCTTCAGAACTTGTAAATTTCTATACAAACCTTCTTAAGGAAGAAGGGCCTCCTAATGAGACTGACATGTCTGTTATGTTGCAACATATACCAGTGGTTTCTTATGAAATTAATGGAAAGCTAGCTCAACCTTTTCTCGATGAAGAAATCCATAAGGCCATCTTTAACATGAAAGGAGACAAATACCCATGCCTTGATGGTTTCCCTACAACCTTCTTCCAAAGCAAGGGTACTATAAAACAATATCTCGATCGAGGTTGTCAATAATTTTCAAGTAAATAAATCTTTCTTAGAAGATTGGAATAACACCTTCATCGCTTTAGCTCCCTAAGTCTATGGGCTCAAAATCTATTTCTAACTTTCACCCGATTAGTCTTTGCAATACTACTTATAAAATTATTTGTAGACACTAGTTTTGGTGTAGCTCCTCTCCTTCACCTTGTGTTTGCTGGGCTTACCCATTCGAATCCATTTCCCCCTCAAATTAAACAAATCCCATTTCCCACCAAAAATACATGTTCCATTAAGCAATCTTAATTGTTTAATTGATTCACTTTTAAATAACTAATCCTTGTTATCTAAATATTCCAAATTTAGTCCTATCATTCAAAAATTATTTAAATCATGAGTCCCACTCATAATTTAAATCATGCAGAGAAATCCTTATCACATCCACTATTTCACCTAATAATTCAAATCATGAGCCCCGCTCAATCAAATCATATCCATATCAAACCTAATCACTCAAATCATGTCCCTTAACCAGGGTTACTTTGTCCAACCCTGATTACTTAATACCCCCAATCTAACCCCATCTCCAAGCTATAAATATAGGCCTTCCTCCCCTCTTTCGAACAAGAAAAGAGTGATAGAAAATATCTGACATTGTAGCCTCTTGCTTATCATAACATCCTCATAGTGCCCTTGTAATGCCACCAGGAATCCCCACAATACCCTTCTCATGCTTTTGTGGTTCACTTAGCTTGGTTCACGTTGCATTTTCTTAGATCAGATCAATAGCTCATCTACACACCGACATTTTCAGGTTTCTTTGTTTATCAGTTTGCACGTTATCCATTTATCTTGCATTTCTATTATTTTTCTTTATCACACGGGGTTGACAACCACCGAGGAAGTGAACACTTTCTGGGTCCACTTCGTCGGGTAACCCCCGCATAAAATATCTAATCAGTTTTCTTTAGTGTCTTTGAGTTGCAGGTTTATCAAGATCACAACAAGAAGTTCATCATCCACTTTGCACCCATCATTATCATTTCCCAAGGTACTAAGCCCTTGCATATTAGAGGTTGTTTGGTGTTCTTTGATTTCTAGCTTACAAACCTAAACAGGATGAAGAAAACCCGATCAATATTTTGGCACGCCCGGTGGGACCAGACCTGAAATTTGGTCATTTTTATTACTTTACTTGTTTTGTGCAGGTGTCGTAAGTATGACGGTTATCTTATTTCCTAGTTTTCATCACTGGATATATATTTTGTGAATATTTCATTTGTAGGCTTACTTGTTTGCAGGGTTTTAATGTTATCTCCATCTGTGCGGTGTGGTACATACATTTAGTCATTTTTGTCGTCGCCTCGAGGTAAGTGGTTTTGTTGTTTGAAAGGGTTTATTATTGAGTTGTTTATAATTGGTGTACAATTTTATCGTTATTGCTATAAAAAAACAATAATAATAGCGAGTAAATGAATGTAATATATAAATAGATAAATAAGTAAAACAAAAATAATAAAATTATTGTTATTATCCTAAACTACCCCACCCTATCTATCCTATAATTCCCCTAGCTTGGCAAACTCAGTCAAGCTAGTCACCTCACCTCTCTACACCAACCTCCCAACTCACCTCTCAACGCCTATTCCTTCCACTTCATACAACCCTTCACCAAGCTCCCTACCCGAGCTACCATACAACTTCGCTCACTCCCACCATGATTATAGCTAGATTGGCCATGTCCTCCCATAGAACCTTACATATCCCCACTTCCCATCTCCAAACTTGAATCACATTTAACTCACCAACCCAACAACTCCGTCCTCACACCCGTTTTCCTTTTGCTCAAGCCCAAGTATCTTCCACCTCACCTCTATGTTCCCATCTCCTTTACCCATTCCCAGACTCTCCTCGAGATATTCTCCCACTTATCTCTGTGTTTCACCGAGTCCATATCCTTTCCACACTTAACTAATATCACATCCTCCTACCCAATCTTGACCCCTCACGCGACTTATCTCACACTGTCCCCTGCCCTCGACTTCCTTCTCGTCGTCCCCACACCGATCCACCTACCTACCTTGTTTACCCACCACATTCCCAACTTTCACCTCTCTCCACTCCAATTGAGATATTATGTGCCTCCCACAACACATCACCTAGCCACCCAAATCCATTCCCATACTCCTCAATCCTACCCCATCTCCCTTACACCACGTTGCCTTCCCTCTCTCTTCACCGTCTCGACACTTACCCGCTTATCTCTCCACCTCTCAACTTGGCCTGAACCATCTGCAAAAGTGAAAATCCATGCGAGACTCACAAAATCCCGATGCTTAACACTTCAATTGCTTCACAACAATTTTAGATCCACATAAGATTTGTGGGAAGTGATCAAAGTCTTTTATAAGCGATTGATTTACAATTCTAAGTGAATATTCATGTAGATTCACAATAATTTGATGCTCGATGCATCCAACTATTTCCATCTTGGTTTCAAATTCACACAAAGCTTTGTGAGTAGTGATCAGAGTCTATTTATAAAAATTGAATTACAATTCTTTATAACGCATTCAAAGTGATTCACAACACCAAAGCCACTTACCTTCCTATCCCGATTACGGTCCTAACTCCCTACTCCCATTCGATCCTCCTGCGAGCTTTCCCTCAACTTAAAAAAACAAAGATTGAATTAAATAAATGTGAGGCTCAAGAAACAAATATTGAATTGAAATGAGAAATCAAATCAAATTGAACTTCAAATATGAGTATTGAAATAAAATATCATAAATCTTGATCCACCCCTATCAATTTCACCCAATCAAAAACAAGCACAAGGATCAATCAACTACAACACTTTTCATATCTCCTATAAATCCAGTTCCTCAATTGCTATGAAATTTTAGTCAGTGAGTATTATTTTTCTAGTGCATGATAATTACAGGGCCCAAGCCTACCGTGATCAATCGTTATTCCACATCATCTTGCGCATAAGTAAGTTCTTAACTCGTTGTTTTATTGATGCACATTGGTTTTAATGTTATCTCCATCTATGCGGTGAGGTACATACATTTAGCCATTTTTGTTGTCACCTTGAGGTAAGTGGTTTTGTTGTTTGAAAGTGTTTATTATTGAGTTGTTTATAATTGGTGTACAATTTTATCATTATTTCTATAAAAAAATAATAATAATAGTGAATAAATGAATGTAATATATAAATAGATAAATAAGTAAAACAAAAATAAAAAATTATTGTTATTATCCTAAACTACTCCCACCCTATCTATCCTCTAATTCCCCTAGCTTGGAAAACTCAATCCAAGCTTAGTCACCTCACTCCTCTCTACACCAACCTCCCAACTCACCTCTCAACGCCTATTCCTTCCACTTCATACAACCCTTCACCAAGCTCCCTACCCGAGCTACCATACAACTTCGCTCACTCCCACCATGATTTTAGCTAAGCTTGGCCATGTCCTCCCACGTAACCTTACATATCCCCACTTCCCATCTCCAAACTTGACTCACATTTAACTCACCATCCCAACAACCTGTCCTCACACCGTTTTCCTTTTGCTCAAGCCCAAGTATCTTCCACCTCACCTCTATGTTCCCATCTCCTTTACCCATTCCCAGACTCTCCTCGAGATATTCTCCCACTTATCTCCATTTCACCGAGTGCATATCCTTTCCACACTCAACCGATATCCCATCCTCCTACCCAATCCGCCCCTCCTCACGCGACTTATCTCACTGTCCCGGTTCGACTTCCTTCTCGTCGTCCCCACACCGATCCACCTACCTACCTTGTTTACCCACCACATTCCCAACTTTCACCTCTCTCCACTCCATTGAGATATTATGTGCCTCCCACAACACATCACCTAGCCACCCAAATCCATTCCCATACTCCTCAATCCCTGCCCCATCTCCCTTACACCACATTGCCTTCCCTCTCTCTTCACCGTCTCGACACTTACCCAGTTATCTCGCCACCTCTCAACTCGGCCTTCAACCATATGAGAAAGTGAAAATCCCATGCAGACTCACAAAATCCCGATGCTTAACACTTCCAAATGTTTCACTCAATTTTAGATCCACATAAGATTTGTGGGAAGTGATCAGTAAAGTCTTTTTATAAGCGATTGATTTACAATTCTAAGTGAATATTCATGTAGATTCATAATTTGATGCTCGATGAATCCAACTATTTCCATCTTGGTTTCAAATTCACACAAAGCTTTGTGAGTAGTGGATCAGACACCTATTTATAACAATCGAATTACAATTCTTTATAACGCATTCAAACAGTTCTCACAACACCAAAGCCACTTACCTTCCTATCCCCGATTACCACTCCTAACTCCCTACTCCCCATTCGGATCCTCTTTGTGAGCTTTCCTCAACTCTCCTACTCGGAGCTGAGATCCCTAGCTAGTTCGGTCATCCTTTTGGGAATCCCCACTCCCAACGACCTCGTCTTTATCCCCATCCCCACCTACGCTTAACTTCATCCTTCCCATCTCAAATTGACATTTCACCACGACTCAACCCCCACATGACATACATCGACTCAAATGGCCTTTGTCCCTCTCCATGAATGTTTTCCTTGACCATGTGAATCCATCTACATAGATCGACCACACACCAGTTAGCTTTTGGGAAAATCATCTTAAATCAAAAGCCCCACATTGTCAAAGCACTACATCCATGAATCATTTATCATTTAGCTTATATTTCATCATTTGTTTCTTTCGTGTGTTATTAATATTGTTTATATTTGTATAGCCTTTGGTTAAATTTAATATCATATACTTATATTAGTAACATTGTTTATATTTGTATATCTTTTAGTTAACTTTCATATTATCTATATTTGTATTATTAGTATCATTTATATTTGTTTAGATTTCATAGCTTGTTTAACATCATTACATTTGAACATTAGTACACCATTTTTATTTTCACTTAATCATTTTTACTTTTCCTCCTAGGATTTCCTTCGAATATTTGATCTTTTAATTGCATTTAATGTAATTTTTATAATCACATGTCTGCCTAATTATCTTATTTTCTTTTACATGTGACCATTCCACGATTGTGCCCACCTCATTTCGTTGTCAAAGACATTTTTTTACATTTACACAAATCCATTACATCTTGCCGAGATCTCTCGATAATATCGCTCATCAAGATTGATAGTCTACATCACCGGCTTGGTCGTAAAAGGATCATCTTGAAGCCTACTTTGCGTACCTCAATTATTACCGGATAAAAAGGAAAAGCGCTATACATGTATTCCTCATTTTATCTATTTTCTCCTTTTGCATCACAACTCCCTTTTCCTGTGTGAGTATCCTCATCGAAAGATAACATTTGGATTTGGGTTAACAAAGAACCTTCATTTCTCATATCTTGCTTGCTCACATTGTTTAATAGGGGTTTAAATTTTGCATCTCACATTATCACACACTGCCTAAAACTTCACAAATAATCAACACACCGAAACATTCCTTTCACTGGTTCACTGATTGGGATTTGATCACCCAATAGGAAACCATTTTACATTTCCCAACCACAACTTACCTGAAACCAAACATAGTTTGCCTTCTTCTAGGTCCTCTTACAACCATCCTATTTTTATTTTCACACTTGTTCTTAATTAAATAATAAAAAATTGTCTGCTTGATTTTCCTGGATAAAATTTGTTTCATGCCCGTGGTCACTCGCTTAGCTACTAAAAGAATGGAACAAAAATTTACGTCCACCATTTCTTTGCATCAACTTACATCGACAATGCCATCATAATTGCATTTAGTTACCTCCTTATATGCAGTCAATAACTTATTGATGTTTCTCATGTAGATCCCCTCACGACACTACTAGCGAGACCAATCTGTTCCTCTATCACAAGTCTGTTTCTATCCATACCGGCCATTCCACCGCTTGTCGGTCAATTTTTTTGGACCGCTTCTTTTCCTCGTGGTGATATGCACTTTCAAGAACTCCTGGATGCTAACCTAGCTACTCTCCAAGATTATCTACTCGAAAATCTATTCAACTTCCCCCACGACCCACCAATTCGAACAACAACTTTATTCTTCTCGGACCAACCTTCAAACCAACCTATTTACGGTAAATGAGCTCTCTCGAGGCTCACCCCACCTCTTTTTCTACCAATTTCTCAACCCACTAGACCACTCAGATAGTCACACCTATCCCCCACAATCTTCCCCCAATTAATACAACAATCAACACTTCCCTTCCTCTTATATCTTCAACTTCTATTGCCACCAACATCCCCAATCAACATGTCCAAACATCATATTCTATACCTAAACAATATAATTAATAATCCTATTACTTCCCATGCCATTGCAGATCTCAACCTCCCTTTACCAGTGGATTTACAAACATCCAACATCACACCCGCTTTCTTCAACAATATCAATCCATGCATACCCATGTGTCTACCCAAAATCTTCCATAGAAAGCTTGTTCAATTATAAAAATTATATTATCTTCCTATCTCCCAGCCACAAGTTTATCAAAACATCTCTTCCAACCACAATATGTGGCATATACTCATCCCCATCTAGTCCCTCAAACACCCACTCATCCATAGGTTCCTCACCAAATTCCTTCCCCACATCCTATATGCAACCACCTCCTTTTATCTCTCAACAAGCTCTCTCCAATGATCCCGTCTAGGATTTAGCAAGCAGGTTAGAAAACCTCGAGGCCACCACCTTAGGGATGAAAGTCTCCTTATCATATGAACATATATGCAATGATCCCATTCACCCATCTCGTGCCCATCAAACCATATCCTCCACATTGGGAATTTCCCAAATTCACCAATTTAATAGCAAAGAGGATCCTCAACATCATATCCGTGCATTCAAACACACATGCTACCTTATTGCACATGACCAAGACTTAATGTTGCATACCTTTCCCATGTCTTTGGCCAGTCCTGCCTTGGATTGGTACAACAATATACCTCAACACTCTATATTTTCCTTTTCCAACTGTGTAATTATTCCTAGAACACTTCTCAATTAATATTGCGCATAAAGTAACCATTAATGATCTCTATACCATCAGAAAATTTGAGGATGAATCCATCATGAGACTTCATCACCGATGGCATAACACCATAAATCAATTATCTTTCCCTCTTCCACAGACTGATCTTATCGAACTTTTTTCATGATCATGTGCAAAGCACATAACTTCTACATTACAGATCTAATCTTTCCAAACTTTCGATGAAGCCTTCACTATGGCTCGAAAGCTTGAGATACGTGCCCTCAAATAAGGTCACTTAAAATTGAGGTCAAATAAACCCAAGCACGAATTCACCAACTCATCTACCCAAAATGACAAATCAAAGGCAGCGACTAATGTTGTAGTTGTCAAATCATCTCCTGCATCCACACCTACTACATGGACTCAACAATGAGTTGTGATACCGACACCTAATTATACTCCCCTCAGGGAGTCATATAGCACAATATTCAATAAATTGATGGCATTTAACCTTATTACTCTTCCTCCCATCTGACCAATTGATGAGTCTAGACCAAGACCCACGTGGTATCAAGAAGACCACTACTGTAATATCACCAAGTCCGAGGACACGATATAGAGAGGTGTCAAACCTTCAAAGATCTAGTCCAAAGACTCATCGATCAGGGAAATCTTCAAGTGGAAAATCCTAATGCATCCCCTAACCAACCACTTGACATATTTAAACAACCATTCCCCAACCATGCACCAAAAAGTCAAGCCACCACCCCTTCTACATCCCAAGCACCTAACGCTCATGCCATAAACACTTTGCACACTATTGATCAAGATCCTATCCCATCCATAGATTCACCACCTTCATTAACCATCACATCCACCTCTCTAGACATTTTCCTACATTCACAAGTTCATCAACACTTATTCCCATATCTACACCAATCATACCTACATTTATTTTGGCATCTATTCCGACATTCATACCTACTTCCATATATATCACATCTTCCACCTTCACATGTATATAAATGATGCCCCTTGAATCATTTATAGAATAACCATCCCCATCTCATCCTATGCCCACCATCAATTCTACACCTATATATATTTCATCCACTCCATCATCCACATCTATTCCATCCTTACTCAAAATACCATCCATGAATGCAATCCCAGTTCCTACACCTACCACATCAATCATTGAGACCACATCCACATCATCCTCCCTTCCTACATCATTTGAAGAAAATTTGAAATCAATTCAACTTACGACAAATTCAAATGATCCTTCTACCTCATCAGTGCAATCGAATCAATCTTCACTTTTCTTAGATTTCACCAAACAAATACTACTTCCTACACCTATATCAACACCACCTCCGGATCCTCCAGTGGAAATTGTTATTGTTCCTCATAAGGACACACCCTCTCAAATGAAATACACAACCATTATCACATTGCCTCAAAAACACATTATAAAATCCTATAAGGAAATTAATATTCCTTCCTCTAAACAATCCAACCCGACACCCCTTCAACTAAAACCAAAATCATTCAACACTATGACATCTACCAATACCAAAACTGAATTCAGACCATCAAGACATCAACATGCTTGAACTTTATCCTCAACATCCGATTATCTCAAACATCCACTTATTCTTCAAAGACCAAGATATTTCACAAAGACAAAGCACCTCCTAATGCTTTGGTTGAATCATGTACGGAGGTCTTTTGACACTTGTTACAAATTTCTACAATCACACTTCTACCTATTAGGGCCTTTGACCCCAATAACAAGAAGCCATCATGGTTTAATTCCAACCTTGTTTGCACATATCATCGTACCCTGGACATGATATTAAACATTGCAGAGCATTTCAAGCCATTGTTCATAACTTCATTAAGGAAGGATACCTCCTTCCCAAACCAAACCAATCTCTTCCTTCCACTTCAACATCCACACCTTTGACCTCATCTATCCAAATGCAAATGTCCCCTCATTCTTCACAAACTTCCACAACCATGTCACCTCCAAATGAAGATTATTCTAAAGAGGATCCTTCATTGTCCATCAAAGTTATTCGAGTAACCACTCAGTCCGGTCCACATGACCCTGAATCATCAACCAACACTAAAACTAAAACCAAAACACAAAAACCTTAAAGCAATCCACCCCCACCTCCATCATTCAAATCAACTTATACATAAACATCCCAAACATCCACGTCCAAATCCAAGCCTAAGACTTCCAAAGAAAATACATCTTGCAATGGTAAATCCAAATCCAAACAATCCAATCCTCCCACCAAATTTGATTTATCTTCCAAGAAACCTAATCTACTCATCCCATCTACATCCACACCTAAATCTCAATCCAAACAATCCAAAATTGATCTGTCTTCCAAGACACTTAATTTACCCATCCGATCTACATACGTACCTAACTCCAAGCCAAAAAATTATGTTAAAACCCATAAGAGTTATCTTCCTTTTGACACTTCGATTGGATCTTATACGCAGATATCCTTCGACATTTAACTCGAATATATTCCATCACACTTCCTCCTATCAGATCCTTTAATCTACATAATAAGAAACCATCATGGTTTGATCCTAATTATCTGTTATCTAAAATCCCCCCAGAGTTAATTTGATAACATGCATTAGAGTTTTCAGTTCCAAGCAAGTAGATTGATTCAGGAAAAAATTGTGAAAATCGGCTAAGTCCTTGTCCTAGGGACAGTTTGGGACATTCGGGACACCAAGGCGCGGTTCGGCCGAAACGCCTCCAGGCGGCCCGCGAAGCACTGGGACAAGTGGAACAAATGTACGTGGAGGGCACGAACCGGCCGGTTCGGCCGAAATAGGAAACTTCAGCACAAGGACAAGTGGGACTAAGGGACGCGCGGGACGCGGATAGCCGAAGGAGCCGAAAGCCAATCAGATCACGCCACGTGTCACCGGCAGAAAGGGGACGTGGAAGCCCATTTCGGGTGAACCGGAAGAATTTTTCCCAGACAGTTTGGGACATCCGGGACAAAAAGACGTGGTGGACGTGAAAATCCGGCAGGCCCGTGGACAAATCACAGCATGACACGTGTCGCCAAGGAAAAGTCCAAAAAGTCAAAGGGGTGAGTTTTCGAGCACTGATCCGAACCAATGAAATAGTGCCACGTGTCCAATTTTAAGGGGCCCACAAGAAAAGCCCACGAAAAGGTGGAGAGAGGGAATTGCTCAGTGAATCAGAGCCTGCCACGTGTCGTCCTAGATGGCAGAGCGCGGGAAAAGATTTTAAAACATGTTCTTGCCTGTTTTGTGCCCTAAATCTTCAGACCTTCATATCTTTCGATCCAGAGCTCGGATTTGCACGTTCTTTATATCAACGGAAAGCTGTTGAAATTCTCTACATGATTCTGGGATCAATCTCACATTTTGGTGTAGTTTGGAGGGAGAAAATTAAGAAAATGTCTCTGACGCGTGGTGATAGACAGAAGTAATGCTTCAACAACCAACTTTAATGAAGCGAGCAGCAGGCTTGCCGCTCTGTTAGACAGCCCGCCGTTTTGCTAGGATCCACCACTTCTGTCATAATGAGATGATTTTAAATGCTACCAAGAAGTGGTTGGGGCAGATTCTGGATTTCCTCTCTCTTCCCTCTCTCATTTCTTGATATATATTGTAAAGAAGAGCTCCTTTAAAGGAGTCAGACATTCTTGTTTTGCATCCTCCCTTCTTCCCTCCTTGCAGGAGAATTTGTGGAGCTTTTCAAACCTCCCATATGGATTGTAATGCAAGTTTTGCCTCTTGGCCTGCATGATGTCTTGTATCGACTCTTGAGAAATATATATATGTTTGTGATTGATTCTCAACCCTCTCATGTATTCATTCTTTTATTATTTTGATCTCTTATTGCAGTTTGATTACTGTGCATAGTGTTTGTATTGCATCTATGTGGTCTTTGTTAGATTTACAAAACGAGTGTCTAACATTCCTTGGTGCATCACCTCTGTAGTTTAGGTTTTATTCTATGCATTTTCTCACCCTGTCTCCTTGACAAGTTAGATTAGGTTTTAGTAAACCCTCTGCATTTTTGTGTGCATCTGAACAGAGGAATAGGAACCAACCTTCTCTGGAGAATCCTTTCTCATCTTTACAAGTCCCACACTTGGAGAAAGGATTCCATGTTGTGCAATCACACTGGATGCCTGAACATCAACCTAGAAGCCTGATCTGCATCCAGGGGTGCGTTGTGAGTCTGCAACAACAGTTTTGGCACGCCCGGTGGGACCAAGAGGTCTCATTCTTATTGCAGCAAAGTTGATATGCATCTGCTGCAGTTTTCTTGCTTATAAGAGCTATTATTTGCATATCTGGCGACTCCAAGGGGAAGAATCAAGCTGGTTTGAATGCAATGCGCGAGGCCAAAAACTCATGAGAAGAATCACCACAAGGTCAAGAGTTGGAGAAGAAGAAGTGTTGTTTGAATACCTGCAGTTATCTCCAAGAAGAAGGCAAAGAGGAAGAAGGATTCAAAGGTCTCCATCTCCGCCAAACAGGACTCTCTCAACTCCTCCACCTGACAGGCCTTTCATTCAGTATAGAAGGGTTTTAAGACCGATTAGAATGGCTCAGAACAATCCCTACGTCAACTTCTGAGGGCAAGCGACCCACTTGCTCTCAATGCACAACATCCAGTTCCTATTGCAGCCTTGAAGAACATTCCCTACTTCACCGGAGAAAATCAGACTACTCCAGGTGATCATGTTAAAGATATTGCTAACCTTTGCGCAATCCATGAAATCGATGAAATGCAAGTGGCTGTCAAGTTACTGGCATCTTCCTTCAAGGGTAAAGCATTGCAATGGTTTAGGAGCCTTGGAGCTGGTTCTATCACAAACTGGAATCAGCTGTGTATTGCACTTCACGAGCAATTTGGAGAGAAGGGAGATAACTTGTCTCTTTTGGAGCAGCTGACAACTATCAAGAGAGCCCCAACGAGCAGCTGACTGATTTCAACTTCAGATTTCAAAGGTCTTGGGATAGGATTCCAGTGGCAGTCAGGCCAACAGCAGAAGGTGCTTTTCTATATTACCTTAAAGCTTTAAATTCTGATATTTCTATGTTGATTCAGTCCATGGGAGGCACAACAATCCCTATGGCTTATAGCATTGCCATTAGGGCTGAAAACTATCTTATTCAAGCTGGTAAACTGGCTCCTAGGCCTCCCATGCCCTTGTATCCAAACTTAGAAAATCCAAGCACTAGTCAAGCACCCACTTTGGCTCCTGTTCCCACTCCTAGAAATCAGAGTTCAAATGAAGCTTCCACTTCATCTCCTAGTGCTTCAAATGAACTCCAAGAGGTCATGAAACAGTTGCAAAATTTGGGAAATGAGCTGGTTACTATTAAAAGGCAACAAGCCCAAGGTTTCAGACCTTCCTATCAACCCCAAGCTCAGCCTAATAGGCAGCCATACCAACCACAAAGACCACCTAATCCATTTACAAATGTGAATCAAACAAGGCCTCCCGCTAATAGACCATTCCATTTTTATAATCCAAATGCCATATCTGCTTCTAAGGCATTAGTGCCAACACAGAACAACATTGCTCAGGAATATGATTGGTGCTTTCCATGCAACGAGCCTCATAACCAATCCATGTGCTTCAATGGTGCTCTCAATCAAGCATTGATGGTGACAACTCTTTTGGTGTAGAGGGCGAGGCGATCGAAACAACCAACAACCAGAAACATTCCAACAGCAATCGGCCCCAAATGACACCACATTGGTGAACTGGCAAGCAGAAGATTTCTGTGGCATGAATCAGCCAGTTTCTCAAGGTGTTACAGCCAACACAAGGTCAAAAGGAGAATGCGGGTGAAGAACAGCCATTAGCCTGACCAATCCACAACCTTCCATGGTTCCACAAATAATTGGCAAGCAAAGTCGGTTTCAAATGCACAAGTGCAGCCAAGAACAGCCCCTAGGCCAACTCAAATGCCAATTGTTGCTGCCACGTGCGAGGAGTAAGTGTGCAAACCAAGGGACAACAAAAGGATACTTCATCCCGTTCGGTATCATTGAGCAGGATGAAGAAGACAAGCGTCAACATATCAATGTGGGAATCCCTATCTATCCCGAGGCCAAAGAGATCTGCTGCAAAGCTGCCATGAAGGATTGGCCAACTTCAAATCAGCGAGTTCGGATGCAAGACAAAGTGCTTACAAATGCTGCCCTGCCTGAAGGAAGTCATGGAGGACAAAAGGTAAAATGTTGAAGCCCCCTCCTTTCTATGTTTCATTAATCATTGGGGATAAACTAGTACACAATTGCATGATTGATTAGGGGCAAGTAGCTCGGTGATGCCCAAGCAAATAGGTGATCAACTAGGGCTCGGTATGAAACAACATCTAAAGGGTAGTGCGGCTAGATGGGACAGCAATAGCAATGAGTTGGAGTGATTAGAAATTTGAGTCTTACCTTGCATGCATGTCCAAATGTTGTTGTTTTACAAGATGTATCGATCATAGATTTGCCACCACTCTTTGCCCTTTGCTTGTCGAGGACTTCACAAAGCCAAAATTGGAGGCTATTTGTCTGCTGATTGGTCTCACATGCTGTTTAGAACAAGGTATGGAACTAAGGCTACAATTAGGTCTGAACCTATTGCAAACTTCCATATAGAGCCTTACACTCCAAGTCAGATTAATGCCAATTGCTCAGCATTTGATCAAGAAGATCACCCCAGTACTGATGAGGCTGACACCAAGGTTGGAAGTATCCCGGACCTAACTCTTGATGAATGGGCAAACAAGATACATGCTTTTGATCCCTATCAAGAAGTAGAAGAATCTGAGCTGGGAGTCTATTGTATACATGAAGAAAATCAACCTGTTCCTAGCATCACCAAGCCAAGCCATAACGATGACAATGAGGTATGGCAGCTGTTTTGACGGATCGAGGAGTAGGCAAGGTGCAGGAGGTGGAGCCATGCTTGTTTCACCTCAAGGAATAAAGTACTATTCAGCTTTTAGATTTCAATTTGCATGCTCAATAACAACTTTGCTGAATATGAAGCCTTGGTGCGAGGATGCATTGGGCAATCAAGAGAGAAAGATAAAGAATCTCAAGTCTTTGGGGATAGTGAATTGATTGTAAATCAGGTCAAGGGACGACATGCTGCCAAGAATGATCTACTCAAGTGCTACAAGAACAGGGTGTGGGACCTCATGGAAGATTTTGAAGGTTTTGGCATCGAATCCATTCCTAGGAAAGAGAATCAAGCTGCTGACAGGCTTGCAGCAGTAGGGGCAGCCTTCGACATTATGGAAAGCATTCAACAAGACAAGGTATAGCCAAACATCCACGTGATTGTGAGGCCTTCAGTGCCGGACAACAATGTCAGTTGGCAGGTGTTTGAGAATGACCAGCAGATCGTCAATTTCTTACAAGAAGAGGCTGAATTCTCAGCTAGGAATCAGGACAGATTAGAGCAGCAGTATGGGGATCAAGTAGTGCAGCTGCGGACAAACAAGCTTCCCAAGGGTTTAGTAACGTTGGAGTCTATCTTGACCCTAACGACGAAAAGTTTCGTAGGGAAAAGGCTAACATACGAGTCAAGAGAGAAGATTGAGCCAATGCTGGTTGGGGAAGGCAAAGCACTTCAAATTGGTAAAGTGGCCACTGAGCAGGAGAAATCAGATTTTATACAACTTTGCCAAGAATTTCCAGATGTCTTCGCTTGGAGCTATGAAGACTTAAGAGGATTCGATCCAAATTTGGCACAACATACCATAGAATTGGATCCAGATGCTAAGCCCATCGATGACCAGAGCGAGACCAGTCAACCCTCACATTGAGCCTCTAATGAAGAAAGAGCTAAATAAGCTAATAGAGGCAAGCATTATATTCCCGATCAAGCACTCAAGCTGGGTTGCTAACTTGGTTCCGGTCAGGAAGAAGAGCGGAGAAATCAGGCTGTGTGTGGATTTCCGAGACCTAAATAGGGCATCTCTCAAAGATCATTACCCACTCCCTTCCATGGAGCAAATATTGCAGGTTGTAGCTGGTTCAGAGAGATTCTCTCTCCTAGATGGCTACTCAGGGTATAATCAGGTGATGGTGAAAGAAGATGACGATTCAAGCGGCTTTCACCACCAAATGGGGGACCTATGCCTACAAGAAGATGCCATTTGGGCTGTCCAACGCTGGTGCTACCTTTCAAAGGGCAATGGACATGGCATTCAAAGGCTTGATCAACAAGATAGTGCTGATATATCTAGATGATATCACTGTCTTCTCAAAGAATGCAGCAGACCATCTCTTTCACCTCAGGCAAGTGTTTCAGAGGTGTAGAAAGTTGGAGTGTCTTTGAACCCCAAGAAGTGCATCTTTCTCGCACATGAAGGAAAGCTCCTCGGCCATATTGTCTCGAAAAAGGGGTGTGATTGATCCAGAGAGGGTTGAAGCCATAAGAGCACTACCATTGCCAAGTCACAAGAAGGCTCTTCAAAGTTTCTTGGGAAGGATCAATTTTGTTCGTAGGTTTATCCCAGATTTTGCAGCCCTTGTCAAGCCCATCACCAAAATGTTAAAGAAGAGCATGGCTTTTAAGTGGGCAGAGTAGAGAAGGCAAGGAGAGTTTTGAAGCAATCAAAGAAGCTATCTCTCAGGCACCAACTCTCATCAACCCAGACTTCTCCAAGGATTTCATCCTCTATGCATTTGGAGGTGATGACACTATTTCCGCCATTCTAGTACAGAAGAACAAAGATAATGATGAGCAGCCGGTTGCCTTCTTCAGCCAGAGCCTAGATGACTGCGAGGTGAGGTACTCTTTTATTGAAAAGCATGTACTTGCAGTAATTTCGAAGCTTGAAGAAATTCAAGCATTTAGTCTCAAACAACAAGGTCCGAGTTGTTGGTCTCACATCTTTGGAGTTAAGGACTTCCTCCTCAACAAGGATTTGAATGAAAAAAGGGTAGGATGGATCACCCGTGTCATGGAATATGACATTGATATCAAGATCACCAAGCTGGTGAGAGGGAAAGGACTGTGTGAGCAGCTGGTTTTGGGGAAGCAAAAGGGAGTATGCAATGAGGAAGAGGCTGTTTTAATAGTCTAGGACAGCCATGAGCCAAGTGGCGATCAAGAAGAAGACAATGCTTCCCCCACTCCCTGCTGGACCCAAGATATCATACACTTCCTAGGCACAGGCCTATGCCCTCCAGAGATGAACAAGACCCAAAGGAGACACTTCAGGTTGCAGGCTGTTCCGTATGCCATTGTTGATGGAGTTTTGTTCAAGAAAGACGTGAATGGAGTGCTGCTGAGATGCATTAGCACAGGTCAGATTCAAAGGGTGTTGGAAGAGTTTCATGGTGGACCAGCTGGCGGCCATTTCGCACCAAGAGTGATAGCTCTAAAAATCATGAAGGCTGGTTATTATTGGCCTAAAATTTTCAGTGATTGCTATGCATGGATCAAGAGGTGTAAGAATTGTGCATTCTTCACGGGAAAAGAAAGACTTGCTGCCCTTCCATTGCATCCAATCTCAGTTGACCAGCCATTCATGCAATGGGGTTTGGACTTCATTGGAGTCATTAATCCCAATTCAAGCCAAGGGCACAAATGGATTTTGATGGCCACGGACTACTTCACCAAATGGACAGAAGCAGTAGCACTCAAAGAGGTGAATGAGTCTAACATCTTAGACTTCTATGAGGGGATAACAACCAGATTTGGTGTACCTGCTACAATAATCTCTGATAATGCATTGGCATTCATTGGATCTAAGGTGACTGAGTGGGCTGTCAAGAATGGTATTTACCTAAGCACTTCATCGAACTATTACCCTCAGGGTAATGGCCAGGCCGAGTCTACAAACAAAAACTTGTTGAGGATCATTAGGAGAACTCTTGATGAGAATAAGAGGTCTTGGCATACCAAGCTGAAATCAGCCTTATGGGATGATAGGATCACTCCCAAAAGATCCACAGGTAACTCTCCATTCAGGCTTGTTTATGGAAGAGAGGCAATCTTGCCCATGTCACTTGAGTTGCCAACATTGGAACTCATGAAGCAGCTGGAGTTACTTGAATTTGAGCCCATGGAGGTGAGGTATGCAGAGTTGATGGAGCTGCAAGAGATCAGAAATCAGGCATCCCAAGCAATGGAAAAGGATCAAGCTTTGATCAAGAAGACCTTTGATAGGAAGGCCAAAGATAGATCTTTTCAAGTTGGAGATCTAGTGTTGAAATGGGATGTGGACAGAGCAAAACCGGGAAGGCATTCAAAATTTGATGCCATTTGGAGTGGCCCATACGTGGTCACAAAGTGCAAGAACAACAATGCTTTCCAATTGGCCTCATTGGACGGTGAAGAACTGTAGATTCGGTAAATGGAATCTATCTCAAACATTGCCACTGAAAATGAGAGGTTCACCCTTGTAAATATTAGCCTAGATTTCAATTCCTCTAAGTGCGTATGCACAATGTCTTGTTGTAGTTAGGTTTCAGTTTCCCTAAGTGCTTTGGCGCAGGTTTTGTCGCTCCTGGATTGAGTTTTACATTTCAGCGTGCTCTCGAAGAGGGAGTTGCAGTATCAGGCTCATTTCAGGTCATTGCTTATGACTCCATGCCCAATGGATCGAAAAAAAAAAAAAAGGCCACTGATCTTCTACCTAGCAGGCAGGTGACCCCGAAAAGTCGCCAATTGTTATCTAAAATTCCCCCCCAGAGTTAATTTGATAACATGCATTAGAGTTTTCAGTTCCAAGCAAGTAGATTGATTCAGGAAAAAATTGTGAAAATCGGCTAAGTCCTTGTCCTAGGACAGTTTGGGACATTCGGGACACCAAGGCGCGGTTCGGCCGAAACGCCTCCAGGCGGCCCGCGAAGCACTGGGACAAGTGGAACAAATGTACGCGGAGGATGCGAACCGGCCGGTTCGGCCGAAACAGAAACTTCATTTGGCACAAGGACAAGTGGGGCTAAGGGACGCGCTCGTGAGGCGTGGATAGGCGAAGGAGCCGAAAGCCAATCGGATCACGCCACATGTCACCCATGTGCAGAAAGGGGACGTGGAAGCCCATTTCGGGTGAACTGGAAGAATTTGTCCAAGACAGTTTGGGACATCCGGGACAAAAAGACGCGGTGGACGCGAAATCGCAGGCCCATGGACAAATCACAGCATGACACGTGTCGCCAAGGGAAAAGTCCAAAAAGTCAAAGGGGTGAGTTTTCGAGCACTCGATCCGAACCAATGAAATAGCGCCACGTGTCAATTTTAAGGGGCCCATAAGAAAAGCCCACGAAAAGGTGGAGAGAGGGAATTACTCAGCGAATCAGAGCCTGCCACGTGTCGTCCAGATGGCAGAGCACGGGAAAAGATTTTAAAACCTGTTCTTGCCTGTTTTGTGCCCTAAATCTTCAGACCTTCATATCTTTCGATCCAGAGCTCGGATTTGCACGTTCTTTATATCAACGGAAAGCTGTTGAAATTCTCTACATGATTTTGGGATCAATCTTGCATTTTGGTGTAGTTTGGAGGGAGAAAATTAAGAAAATGTCTCTGACGCGTGGTGATAGACAGAAGTAATGCTTCAACAACCAACTTTAATGAAGCAGACAGCTCGCCGCTCCTGTTAGACAACCCGCCGTTTTGCTAGGATCCGCCGCTTCTGTCATAATGAGATGATTTTAAATGCTACCAAGAAGTGGTTGGGGCAGATTCTGGATTTCCTCTCTCTTCCTCTCTCATTTCTTGATATATATTGTAAAGAAGAGCTCCTTTAACAGGTCGGACATTCTTGTTTTGCATCCTCCCTTCTTCCCTGCTTGCAGGAGAATTTGTGGAGCTTTTCAAACCTCCCATATGGATTGTAATGCCAGTTTTTGCCTCTTGGACACTTCGTAATATATCATATCGACTCTTGAGCAATATATATATATGTTTGTGATCGATTCTCAACCCTCTCATGTATTCATTGCTGTTATTTTGATCTCTTATTACAGTTTGGTTACCTATGCATAGTGTTTGTATTGCATCTATGTGGTTTGTGTTAGATTTGTAAAATGAGTGTCTAACATTCCTTGGTGCATCACCTCTGTAGTTTAGGTTTTATTCTATGCATTTTCTCACCCTGTCTCCTTGACAAGTTAGATTAGGTTTTAGTAAACCCTCTGCATTTTTGTGTGCATCTGAACAGAGGAATAGGAACCAACCTTCTCTGGAGAATCCTTTCTCATCTTTACAAGTCCCACACTTGGAGAAAGGATTCCATGTTGTGCAATCACACTGGATGCCTGAACATTAACCTAGAAGCCTGATCTGCATCCAGGGTAGTGCGTGAGTCTCGCAACAACAATTACATTTTTGTGCCTATCATTGTACTCTGGGTCATGACATTGAGCATTGTAAGGCCTTTCAGACAATTGTCCATAACCTTATTGAGAAAGATGATTTCCTCATTTATGGGAACCATTCTCCTCCATCCACCACAACCAATCCAAATCCAATTCCTACATCCCCATCCACCAAAATTACTAAATCTCATCCTTCATCTACATCATCCCTTACCATTCCTCCTAAAGAGGGTCCTCCCTTGTTTATTGATACTATTGGTTTTGTTAATCACCCTTGTGATCCTCGACCATCTATCCAATCCAAGTTCAAGCCAATCTCATCTAAACTATTTCGACATCCATTAACTCATCCACATCTAATTTGTCCACAGTGATATAATCTCTTTTATTGGGGGAGAAGCCTCCCCTCATCCTTGAGCATATCATCCACATTAACTATCTAAACAACTCCTTGACATAGGGGATTTCACTCATTGAAATTTTTTTGTTTACCTCATCCAAATCCATCTAATCTAAACTAATCCTGTGTAAATATTCATCTCATTTTAAGTCCACCTTTGTGGCCAGACTCATACCTCCTTTGAGGAACGATATCTCCATCTTTTTTAATCCATCGTTGACCTATTGTGGCCATGTTTATCCTTCCATTGAGGGACCATATTTCCATCCTTTTCATCTAAGTCCACCTTTGTGGCCATACTCGTGCCTCCTTTGAGGCACCATATCTCCATATATATATATCCAAAGTCCACTTTTGTGGCCATGTTTTTCCTTCCATTGAGGGACCATATTTCCATCATTTTCATCAAATTCCACCTTTGTGGCCATACTCGTGCCTCCTTTGAGGCACCATATCTCCATCTTTTTTTATCCAAAGTCCACCTTTGTGGCCATGTTTTTCCTTCCATTGAGGGACCATATTTCCATCTTTTTCATCAAATTCCACCTTTGTGGCCATGTTTGTGTCTCTCTTAGGGGCACCATCTTTTCATCATAAGCCCGCCCTCGTGGCAATCTTTGTCTCACCGAGACGCATATCTTTTTCTTGCTATTCACTTTTGAAAGGTAGCACATAAGTTCCTGTAGACACCAAATTCTGGTATCATCTCGGGTTTTTGATCTCCTTCAGCATGCTTATTCAGGTCTCATTTCCTACCAACAATTCACATTCAGTTAATTAATCTTATAACTATATTAATATCTTATCACATGCCAAAACTATATTATGTTAAATAATTTATTTTAAATAAGTCATATCATTCTATTTAATAATTAAATAATTCAAAAGTATATATATAAATCAATAACCCCACATGTTCCCCACTTAATTCAAAATCACTTCTCACCTAAAAATTCAATCTCTTCAAATTATTAAATTATTAACCCCACCCATGAAATCAATAATTCAAAAATCTCCCTATCCGATAACAAATCCAAAAATCAATAGTGTAAAGTGAGCACATGACTTCACTATTACACCTAACCATGTCCCTACTCCACATCACATCTTTTCCTTTTCTCACATCATAAACCCCACCATCAAATCACCTCTTCATCATGTCCTCTTAATCAAAATTTATTTTACAAATTATAATTATTTGTAATCCTTTATTTTAATCTCAATTCAAGTTATAAATAGAACTCTTTCCCCCTCTGAAGGGAGAGGAGAAAATTCTAGAAATTTTGAAGCTTAAATTCATTTGTCTGTGAAATTTTGCATCATATTGTGGAATATTTGGAGGTGAAGCTCTACTAGTTTCATATCACCCACCTAGCGAACAATCGGTTGTTCTGTCAGGATACTAGTTCGGTATCATATTTATATTGTTCTTTAACATATTGCAGATTTTTTTAATAGTTTTTGGCATGTCATCTTATCATTTGATATTCATTATTTTATTATGAACATGGGGATTGACAGCCACCAAGGAAGTTAACGCTTCCCAGATCTGCTTTGTCGGAGCAGTCCCGTATATCATTATCTAATCTTATTTATTTCCATCTTGCAGATCTATTTTCTTTCTTTCAGATTTATTTTCTCTATGCCCGTATCTAAAATCCATATCGAATATGAGGTCCTAAGCCCTCTATCATTTGGAGTTGTTAGTGGCTGGCAGTCTCGGTGTTCACCCGCGCGAGAACGAGTTTTCCAGATCATCGGTCAGCTCCATCTTATCTACATCTCATCTAATCTTTCAATCTCATCTTAAATCCTTTGTTGTGGTCATTTTCACCCCTCCCTTGGGGAGGATCATTCCATCTTATCGAAAATCCACCTTGAAGTCATAATTGCCCCTCACTCGAGGGACCATCTACTCGTCTCGGTAGGAATGCATATTTTTACTTCCTGTAAAGGGTAGCGCATAGTTTTTTTACCTTCTCTTATCTATCTCATTGATCCCATCCTATCAAGATCTTATCTTATCTCAAATGTGACATTAATCAAGGAGCCAAAATGGAAAGTTTGTTACCTCGGTGGTAAACTTGAGAAATGGAACCACTTAACACATTGTACTTACGACCATTGTATTGCTAGCACATGTACCCATGAGCAGATAGTCATATCTTTAGATCATCCTCCATTATAAACCCCTTCAATCTATCATTGTAACGATATGGAACTATGTGGTATACCATCACTTCCTCGACATGGCCTTAAATATGGGCACCATGTTGGGTTTAACCATATAACAATGTTACACAAATCTAAAATTAGATAAAGAATACAAACAATGAATGCGGAAATAAACTAGAAGATAAAATATCCAAGCGAAAGATAACACTTGAATTTAACATGGTTCACCCAGTGTGGGCTATGTCCACCAAGAAATGACCAAAATTATTATTTAGTGATTTACAAAGGAAATACAATGAATATATTTTATCTTCCAACACCTTACAAGATGTTCAATATTTTCCCTCACTCAGCTACTCTTTCTTTCCCACCAAGAAAACTAACACGCAAACAATTGCTATTTTCTTCTCTCATACCCTCATACAATGAATATATGCACATATATCTATTACTCGCCAACTAACCATGCTTTTACAATCAAGAAATCATCTTTAAAGCAAAATATTTATTCTAATTCTTGGCTAAAAAATAAAGTACCATCGCATAGGTTGACCAATGTCGCCATTACTGCACGACCGATGCGATCCATTTGATGGTGATGCCGGCACTTCGACCATCTTTGGTTGATAACCGATCGATCGTCACCGCCTAACCGATGCCACTCACCTGTCGACCGATGCCGATCACTTTCTCGATCGATGCGATCACTATCAAATCCAATAACATGTAAAAACAAGCTTTATGTGAATCAATTAAGCTCCACAATCAACAATCTCCCACTTGGAGATCAATTGCTGCACTGTAATGTACATCACCATCCTTTGATCCTTTTCCTTGGCTTGTTTCTTCCTCTTCAAGTCTCAAAGTTGAAGACCAACAAAAGTGGAGTGAAGCTCCAATTTCTCCTTTACCAATTGCTTCATTAGCATATCCGTAAGGTTCTCATCCATATGGATTTTTTTGAACTTCAACTGACCATCCTCCAACACTTACCATATGAAGTGATACCTCAACTGAATGTGTTTCGTTATTGAATGAAATGCCGAGTTATTTTCTAGATGGATTGTGCTCTGACTATCACTGCATAATCTGTAATCCTCTTGCTCCTTACCCAACTCTTCCATGAACCTACTCATCCATATCATCCCATTGCTAGCTTCTGTAGTTGCAACATACTCTGCCTCTATAGTAGACAAACCACAACCTTTTGTAATCTCGAAATCTAGCTAAGCGCCATTCCACTCTACTGTGAAAACATACCCGGTGGTGCTCCTTCTACCATCCAAATCTCAACTAAATTTGAATCAACATAGCCACGTAAAGAAGTATCTAACCCTCCATAACATAACTCCATGCTGGATGTCCCTCTCAAATACCTGATAATCCATTGGACTACTTTCCAATGTTCTTTACCTGGATTAGCCATAAACTTGCTCACAACTCCCACTGCTTGTGCAATGTCTAGTCTAGTACAAACCATGGCATACATAAGACTTCCTATTGTTGAAGCATAGGGAACACGTGCCATGTACTCAACCTCCTCGTGTGATGAAGGACACTAATATTTTCTAAATTTGAAGTGTCCAGCCATAGGTGTACTAACAAGTTTTAAATCTCACATGTTAAACCTTTCAAACACCTTATTGATATAAGCCTCTTGAAATAAATACAACTTCTAGTTTTTTTTGTCTCAGTGAATTTACATGCCAAGGATTTTCTTTACAACTCCTAAATCCTTCATTGCAAATGTGTGAGCTAGCCTTTCTTTAAGTTTACCAATGTCCCGCACACTACATCCCGAAATCAACATATCATCCACATACCGTAATAAAAAAATAGCTCCCATTTTCAAGCTTCTTAAAATAAACACAATAGTCGATTCACATCGCATATAACCATGCTCATGCAAACCGATATGTTTCCTCATGCTTCAAGACGTTCCATGATTATTTTGTTCATTCTTTCTGCAACTCCATTTTCTGTGGAGTTCTAGGAACCATTCTTTCTATTCATATTCCATTTACTGAACATTAATCATTGAAAGCCTTGTCACAGCATTAGATTGCCACCATCATTAATATCCAGGCACTTTAATTTTAAGTTTGTTTCATTTTCCACAAGGATTTCCACGTTTTAAAAGTCTTAAAAACATCATATTTATGCTTAATACAATAAATCCATACCTTCCTTATGCCATCATCAATGAAAGCCACATAATATTGGGATCCTCCAATAGAAGCTACCTGGTGGGTCCCCACACATCCGAGTGTACAAGATCCATTTCTGCTCCTTCTTTGTTGACTCCAACCTTGAGAAATCTCACTCTCTTTGCTTTCCAAATATGCAATTCTCACAAAACTCGATCTAATTGTTTCAAATATGATAATTTACCCTTAGCCTTTAAGATCCACATTCCTTTTTCACTCATGGGCTTAGCCGATTATGCCACATGGTCAGTTGATCTCGAAATTGTAGTAGATAACACAAAAGGAATTAATAACACGAGATAGACACAAATGTAAAATTCCTACCTTCTTACCTCTTGCCACAACAAGATATCCCTTGGTAACCTTCCAAGAATTGGTTGTGAATGTAACCACGCATCCAGATTCACGTAGTTTCCCTACTAATATTAGATTTCTCTTGAGGCTTGACACATGCCTCACATCTTTCAATACCCATGGATTTCCATTATGTAGCTTTAGATGAACATCAACTTTACCAATAATATAGCATGGCTCATCATCTCCTAAATAAACTTGTCCAAAATCACCCTGAACATAATTTCGAAATAACCCTTTTTAGGTGTAGCATGGAAAGAAGCTCCATAATCTAAAACCCAAGATTCTAATTTATTATCCAAGGAGAGAATAAAGGCATCTTGCTTTACCTCACTTGTAACATTTGCCTCTTTATCTTTGTCTGATGTATTCTCTTTGTTTTCCTTGGACCAACACTCCTTCTTTACATGTCCTCTCTTTCCACAATTCCAACAAAGTAAATCTTTGTACTTGGATCTAGATCTGCCATTTCTTGACTTTGATCTCCCATTCTTCTTTCTCTTTGATCATCTCTCCTTAGATTTTCCCTTTCTTTTTATATTTAAAGCATTTCCAGATGATGCTTCTCCTAATATTTTCATGCGTACTTCCTCATTATGGATTACACAAACCACCTCATTAATTTTCAAACCTTTAAGAAGCGAGACGTTGTATTAATAACAACCATTACAAGGTATCCCAACTATCTGGAAAATAACATAAGAATAAAAGTTATTTCACTTCATCATCAAACAAAATTTCTCATTGATTTTAATTGATTTATAATAGACTAGAAATCATTCAAATGATTAGATACAGATCCACCTTCTTGCATCTTAGAATTAAACAATTTTTTCATCAAATAAACCTTATTCGAAGCACTAGGAGTTTCATACAAATTTGCTAAAGATTTCATCAACTCTACTATGGTTTTTGCATCTGTAAAATTCGAAGCCATCGATCTTTGCTAGGCTCAATCTTATAGATCCTAGAGCCTTTCTATCAAGAACCTTCCATTCTTCATCAGTCATCATGATCGACTATGCATGCTCATCCAACGGTAAGTATAGATCCTTCTAATACAAATAATCCTCCACCTACATCTTCCATAGTTGATAATTATGACCGTCAAATTTCTCTACTCAGTATTTACTATCTTTTGTCATTGTTATGCTCCCACTCAATCAAGAAAACCTTCGTGAGTAAATCCTATCAACACACAAAACCTCCAAACAAATCTATGATACCAATTGTTGGGGTTTAACCATATAACAATGTTACACATATCTAAAATCAGATAAAGCATACAAGCAATGAATGCGGAAATAAAATAGAAGATAAAATAAATAAGAGAAAGATAACACCAAATTTAATGTGGTTCACTTAGTGTGGGTTACGTCCAGGAAGAAACCACCAAAATTATTATTCAAAGGTGCTTTTACAAAGGAAATACAATGAAGATCTCATTGTCTTCCAACACCTCATAGGATGTTCAATATTTTCCCTCACTCAGCTAATCTTTCTTGCTCATCAAGAAAACTAACATGCAAACAATTGCTATTTTCTTCTCTCATACCCTCATACAATGCATACATGCATATATATCTATTCTAGGAAATTAACTATGCTTTCACAATCAATAAATCATCTTTTAACATAAAAGATTTATTCTAATTCTCACCTAAAAATAAAGCAGATTGCACGGGTTGATCAATTCGATTGCTATCGCTTGATCGATGCCGGTCACTTCATGACCGATGTTGGTTGATAACTAGCGATGCGTCACTTTCGACCGATGCTTGGTCGCTTTAACCTAACGATTAGTCACTTCTGGTCGACGCATGATCATTATCAAATCTATCTCGTTAGTGTGAGTTATCTATGTGTCCTCCTCTCATATTGGAGGGTCATCTCACATGGATTAGGTTTAGGGTTTCATATGTGTGTCATGCACTAGGGTTACTTAACACCATATATGTACCCCTTTTCTATTCATTTATGAGCATGCCAAGACACTCATTTGTCTTTCCTTTATGCAAGCTTTGTTTGTTGAGCGAGTTCTTCCATTCTTGA
The DNA here is from genome assembly GCA_018340775.1 of Taxus wallichiana var. yunnanensis. NCBI lineage: Eukaryota > Viridiplantae > Streptophyta > Pinopsida > Cupressales > Taxaceae > Taxus > Taxus wallichiana. The sequence goes on from CM031239.1 coordinate 1,000,595,910, forward strand.
TCAATTTTTTCCTTCTTTATCGTTGGAGCTTTCACGATTCCGTTAGAGTGCAACTACTTTATGGTGCCTCGTTTCCGATTCGATTCTCGAAACTCTTTTCATGGTATCGAGTGAGATCAAGTAAATGTGCACTCGATTTGTTTTTGTTACTATTAATCCTTCTTGGTTTCGTTATTTTACTCTGCATGCAAGTCCTTTGATCACTATTTTCTGGAAATTATCTTGCAAATATCTCTAACAAGCTTTCTCGGAAAGTTTTTTTGTGTTTTTTTTTCTTGTGCATGTGCAGGTTTTTTCAAAATACCTTGAGAAATCAGAGGTTTTTCTGCTCTTTTTAGTTGGATGTAACTAAATCCAAGATAGAGATTCATTTCATTTTTTTAATTTATTCAAATAAAAGTGAATTTTTTTAAGATCTCTGGTTTTGCAGGATATTTTTCTATGCATTATAGTCTGTGGTTGCAGGATTTTTGTGTTCTTCTGACGTGGTTTCTCGTGGAGGAACTTTTGACTGTGCATGGCCTGTAATCTCTTTTTTGGCACCCACGCATCTGCCAACAAGCATCTGTAAACACCACGGGTGTTTTCAACAACACTGCAATTTTTTTCATTCACAGGCATTTTAAACCCTCAGCCACGTTTTTTTGCTTGCAAGGGCGTTTTCAACAACACAACTACAATTTTTTTCATTCACAGGTGTTTTAAACCCTCAGCCACATTTTTGCTTGCAAGGGTGTTTTCCACAACCCAGCCACGTTTTTTTCTTGAAAGGGTATTTTTTTGGTGCTTATGCAACAAAAACGTGGTCAGAACTCCTAGGTGCGGCCGTCCCTCGTCTGATCACCTCCTGTAAGTCATTTTTCTTTGGAACAGTCATTTTTAGGTTAGTTTTCATTTACTTTCTTTTTAATCTTACTCAAACAACAAAAAAATCACTGCTTTTTACAAAAATGGCCGGAGTTTTCTGTTTGATTAAAAGCTTCCTTTTAAAACACAAAATCAAACAATCTCTTTTTAGTATGCGTTTTAAATCACCAAATCTTTCTTTATTTAAAAGATACTTTCTAAAAACGCATTCAATCTTTATTTGTTTAAAAATCTTCATCTAAAATTCTTTTTTTAAACGCCTTCTTTCTAAAATCTTCTGTTTTAGAAAATATTCAAAAAAGTGCTTTTTTCAGTGATTTGCTTAATTAAAGCCTTTTTCAAAATTCATTAGATTTAATTACATTAGATCTAATTTAATTTCACATTATTTAAACTATATTTCTTTGGCATTATAAAATTTGGTTTTGGCTTGTTGTATTTTTAACCTTTCGTCGAAAGTCCAGAAGACGAAGGGTGAGGTCCGGATTAGCAAGTGGCTAATCCCCCTTTCATTTACTAAACAAATCCTATCTAAAATTCCATGCCATTTCCAACGAGCATACATAGACACCTTTTGCATGTGTTTAGGGCACTTTTTAAATCCGTTTGTAGGCTTATTGGTTTTTTCTCATCAATTGCGGGAATTGGTTTTTTCTTTATAACTTTTGATTCGTTGCATTTCGGTTTTGAGCACTTCTTTAGTAAAAGTTACATTTTTTTCGCACTCTAGATGATGGGATCATTAGCTTTATAAAAGCACTAATTTTATAAAGTGCCACATTCTGGGGGGGGTGTCTTTGTATTGCTTAATTCAGCTCATTCTTTTTGAGCTTTGTTCTATTCCTTTTTTTTCGTGGACTTGTGAGCACGTGCGCTGGTAGGCCTTATGACAAAGGGATTCTTTCATGTGATGTGAGACACTTTTTCTCACCACCAGGGTTGGCTTTCGCCTCCTTTCTATTTTTTGCTTGTGCTTGTTTACGGTGTCCTTTTTGTTGCACTACACGAAACACTGTTGTGGTCTCCTCTCTTGCACGTTATTACGCTAATTACAAGATGAGTTACCAAGTGTTTCACACCGCACACATGGACCCGATTGTAATCAACGCACTAACCTATAAAGTGCCAAGAAAGTATGGGGGTTGTTATTGTCCTGGTGGTGGTTGTGTTTCTTTTCGCATTTCTTTCTCTCTCTCTCTCTCACTATGGATGCACTTTTAATTCCTTTCTTTATTTGTTTAACTTATTCGAATGGAGATCAAAATTAATAATGAAACTAAGGGGTAAAGGGTTATTCCGCATCACCATGGAGCGAGGACTCTGAACCATACGGCGAACTTGAAAAATCTAAGTGGTTAAACCGTAGTGATGAAGCTTTAGGTCTTCTTTGCATGTCCATTTCTCTGACTTGCTCTTCCACATTGAGGCGTCTAAAACACCCACATCTCGCATGGAAAAGCTAGATGCGATGTTTGGACAACTAGATGACATGAGAGCGCATGAGTTGGAAACGAACTACTAGGGTTAAATCCTAGTGACTTTGAAAACCTCTGAAGCCTTCTTCTCAAAATTTGTCCACATTAGATTATTGTTAAAAGGATGTCGAGTAGAAAAGAAAGATTTTCAAGCGATCTTGTCGATTCTCTCTAAGCTAGGTCCCGAATATTCTGTCTTCGTGTCGACTTTCTACGCTACTGAAAAGCTGCTTTGGGCGATGCTTGGACGATGCCCTCCTTTGACTATTTTTCGTCCCAACTCATTCGAGAACAGGAAAACTCATTCAAATGGGGTATCTCAAGTCAAAGTCACATGCCCTTAAGCAAGTACTATGCAAAGGAAAGAAGGCTGAAAGAAGAAGGAAAAAAAGGATCAACCTAGGAAAGAAACCAAGATTAAACCTAAAAATGACACAGACACTTGACTTTTGAGCCTAAGGCACGAGAAAAGCAAGTATTCGTGTTCCTATTGTAAGAAAATTCGTCATGACGAGCAACACTATTTTAAGAAGCAGATTGATCACTTATCTCATTTACTTGAGAAAAATAAAATAAGTGTTCTGAATCTATAAAACAAAGTGCTCCAAGTCTAAGTCTTTCTCCTGTAAAAGTGTGTTAAAAATGATAAGAAGAAAGGAAAGGCCCTTGTAGCCAAAGTTGCTCCTTCATCGACATGGATTATAGATTCCGGTGCCTCGCACCACATGGGTTCTTCGCATGTTGAGTTTTCCAACATCGAACCTTGTGGAATGTCCCGAATCACGATGGGTAATGACAGACTTGTTGGTTTCGGTAGTGGATCGATAGAGATGGATGGGGGAACATTTAACCAAGTGTTGAGTGTTCTGATCTCTCTACCAATCTCTCCTATCGGTTTGCAAATTACTCACCTTGGTGAAGGAATGCGAGTGGAATTTGATCCTAACTCGGTGATCATTCGTGAGCTTAACAATGATACTACTACGGTGGTTGAGGAAAGGCGAGATCACCATTCACGGTTGTACACCTTCCCCCACTTTACTTCTATTCTACACACTTTGCCTTGCTCACTCATGTGCAAATGAGGTTAGTAAGCTTTATGGCATGAGCGTTTTGGACATCTAAATTTTCGCATTTACCTTGACAATTGAGTCAAACATGAAATGGTCAACGGGTTGCCCTTCGTCGAGTTTTCTAAGGGTCTTTGTTAGGGTTGTACCCTTGGAAAGCATCCTTAAAAAAATTTGACAAAGGAAAAGCACGGAGAGCCACTAGTCCTTTAGATCTTGTTAAGTGATGTTTACGGTCCATTTCCTTCTCCTTCATTTATGGAGCTCTTTATGTCTAGCCTTCATTGATGACTATTCACGATATACTTGGGTATATTTTCTTAAGCTTAAGTATGAAGTCTTTGAACATTTTAGGACTTTAAGGCTCTGCTTTAGAAAGCAGCGGAGCAGTCATCAAGGTTCTTGAATTGACAATGGAGGTGAATATGTAAACAATAGGTTCTTGGATTTCTGTACTTACGAAGGGATCTCTTTGCTGACATATACAGATTGCTTTAAATAGCCCTTCGCGAGAATGGAGTCGCAGAAAGAAAGAACCGTACTCGAAGGAGATGGCCACTTGTATGATTCACTCAAAGTCTCTTCCTCCATAAAGTATTGGGCGAAGTAGTGAATTATCACAAATTACATTGAGAACCATGTTCCACAAAGGAAGTAAGAGGATGACACCCTTTGAAGCCTGGTTTGGATGCAAGAAACGATGTTGAGCACTTTGAGTCTTGGATCAAGGCATGGCTTGAATTCCCAAGAAGAAACATGCAAGGCCTTGGAACCATAATCCAAACCTTGTATCTTTGTAGGGTATCCTGATGGTGTGAAGGGATATCGATTGATGAATTCTACTTCTCATGAGCTATATATTGAGAGAAGTGTTAAGTTTGATGAGTCTTCTTCGACTTCTACTTCTCCACCTATTGAGGTTCTTCAGCTCACTGATTCAGATTCTGACTCATCAGATGATGATACATTATTGAGCGTGCTCCTCTTCTGGATCCTCGACCATTAGACCTTTGAGTCTTCTGATTATGACATAGTAGTGATGACGAGGACTATGTCCCTTCTCACTCAAGTGAAGAATCTTCTGACTCTGAGCCTAATCCTCCTGGTCCCCTTTGGGCTAGGAAAACTTTGCAAAGTGCTGGAGATTTAGTTGGAGATACTTCGGATATGAGACGTACTCACTCAGATTTCATTGGACCCCACTCTTTCTTTCCTCACGCTTGATCCATATCTTTCGGGAGGCTTCTAGTATTCACGAGTGGGATCTGCCATGGATGAGGAGTATTCTCTCTCTGAAAGAACGATACTTGGGATCTCACCACTCTTAGAAGGAAGAAAAATTATTCGGTGTAAGTGGGTGTCGAGAACAAAGTATGGAGTAGATGGAGGCGTCCAAAAAGTTTAAGTGTGATTAGTAGCTAAGGGTTTCTCCCGAGATAGTTGGGGTTGATTATACTGAAACCTTTACTCTCAGATTGCTGAAGATGACTTCTATTGGTGACCCTAGCCATTTGCCACGGTGAAGCAGATGGAAAGTCCATTCAAATGGACGTTAAGAGTGCCTTCCTTCATGGTGACCTATAGGAAGAGATCTATATGGAATAACCTCTCGGGTTATGTCAAGATTCCTCCTCATTTGTAAGTTAAAGAAGTCTCTTTATGGCCTTAAACAAGCCCCTTGGGCTTGGTATGCCAAGATGGACTCCTTACTTACATCAGGGGTTTACTTAGGTGTCACTCGATCCAAATGTTTATATTCTATGGAAAGATGACTCCATACTCATTCTTGTTTCTATATGTTGATGACTTGTTGATCACATGAACGAACTCTTCCTCTATTATTGATTACTCTGTGAAGATCGCGCTTAGCCAACAGTTTTCCATGTGACTTAGGTCTGTCACTTCATTACTTCCTTGGGATCAAATTTCACAATCTAACTCTCGGGAATCTTGATTTCACAACCTAAGTATGCTCTTGATTTGCTAGCTCGGTTTTAGATGTCGATTGCAAGTCTTCTCCTACTCCTTTTCTTTCCGGGAGGTTAAGTTGGTTTCAGATTGCTCTACTCCCTTGGTTGATGGTACTCTTTACTGACAGGTTAGTTGGGAGCTTGATCTACTTAACTCACACTCGACTGGATTTATCATATCTTTGTTGGGATCGTGTCTAGATTCATCGCAGAGCCACATGAGCTGTTGGAAAGTAGCTAAATGGATCCTTCATTATGTTCATGGCACTTATCTGTTGATGGCATACACTATTATGGAGGGGTTGATATTGACTTGATTGGATTCACATTTGATTGGGCGGTGACTTAGATCATTAGAAATCTACTTCTAACTATGATTTCTCTCTTGGTTGGAGTCCTATTAGTTGGTCTAGCAAAAGTAGAATGAAATGTGCGATATCATCTCTGAGAGGCATAATATAGAGGAGTAGTTAACGCTTATGCCACATAAGCTATTTGGCCACAGGTATTACGATGAGTTTGGCATCCACTTTGGTGGCCTACCATTATCTATTGTGATACACGAGCACAATCTCTATTTGTAGAAATCTAGTTCAACATCGACGGTGATGAAGCACATTGAGATCCATATGCACTTCATACGAGAGCTTATTCATGATGGTATCATCGACATTTAGTACATTCAGACAAAGTGATAGATTACAGAATTATTCACCAAGCCTTTCACTTTGAGATGAAGTTTCTTCACTTGGTCTCTTCTTGGGGTGAGGTCTTCTACGGCTACCCATCTTCTTAAATTTATATAGTCCTCTTTCTTCTTCTAAGAAGATTGTGTTTGTATATGGGCACCTTATTAGGCGTTTAGTTCTTGGGCCCCATTGACACATCTTTCTTAGTTGTTTAGGAGTGTCTTCCTCTTCCATCGACTCATCTGACCGCTACCCAAACTTCGATGAAGGGGGTGTTAGTGTGAGTTATCCTATGTGTCCTCCTCTCATATTGGAGGGTCATCTCACATGGGTTAGGTTTAGGGTTTCATATGTGTCATGCACTAGGGTTACTCAACATCCTATATGTACCCTTTTTCTATTCATTTATGAGCATGCCAAGACACTCCGTTGTCTTTCCTCTATGTAAGATTTGTTTCTGTTGAGCAAGTTCTTCCATTACTAATCAATTTTTTTCCTTCATTATCATTTTGGAGCTTTCATGATTCCGTTGGAGTGCAACTACTTCGTGGTGCCTCATTTCCGATTCGATTCTCGCATAAAATATTTTCACAATCAACATGTAAAAACAAGCTACGTGAAATAATTAAACTCCACACTTAGCACACCATGGCTCTACCCATAACATTTTCCTTATGGATAGGTTCTCCCTTTTGGTGAGAACTCCATGATCATTACATCCATCACCCTCTTATTCACCTATTAGGAGCCATGCAAAGGGGTCTAGGGGTGTCTCTTGTACATTCATTATCCCCTCCTAAAGTGGTCTACTTAGCTATTCCCAACTCTCCCCCATGTAAAGTTAAAATTCATGGATGCAAAATCAAAATGAAAGCGCACTTAAAATAGTGATCCTCGAAGGATATCTATTCATGCAAAAAAATAAAAATAAAAAAGAAAAAGAAAAAAACATGCAAAACAAATTAAATTTAAAATAAAAAGAAATAGACCAATCCCTCAAAACGACTATATTATATATTGCATATTCTTATCATCCATATTATATATAAAGTAGATGAGTATACCCTCGATGGATGGCTACTCTTTATTTATGGAATTTGAAGCCTTCTGCATTGATCGACCTTCCTTTTCTCAACATTCTCACTAAACTTCCTTTGCATTGATCATCTTTATTCTATTATTGTTCTTCCCCTTTCCCGCAGAATTTGGGCACAAACTTAGGAACACCACTTTTGGAGAACCCTCTTCCCATGTAAAAATTACATCTCCAACCCCTTCGTCGAGTGTTGACATTAGGTTTATGAACATATTTAATCCATATCTCCCTCATGGTATTTTTAGTATAGCTAACTATCGTTGGTTATATACTAACACCTACTATTGAGCTGTGGTGCGGTACCTTACGGTGGTCATCTATGGCAATGTGCGTG